>JAQPZY010001606.1:4557500-5157500 GCA_029931535.1 Margaritifera margaritifera
TTTTTCATTAAAAAAGAATATTCTGGTACAAGTGATGAGGTATGCAGGGTCTATTCTGTGACAAACAATGGTGGCATTTGCACTTATTTCTAAAACAAATTGTGCAAAAAAATCAACTGAATACATGAAAATCACACTTTATCTATTTAAAACCTACCATATATACTCGCGTATAAGCCTATACCAACTGCAAACTGAATAGACCCAGATCTGCCGTTGCATAATGCGCTGGCATATCTGGGTCTATGCAGTTTGTAAGGACTAATTAGTAGAACAAACAACATAGACCCTGATCTGCCGGTGCATTATGCGACAGCAGATCAGGGTCTATGTTGTTTGCATTTGAACCAGGCTTATATACGAGTATATAACCTCATTATTTTCATTAAATCCCTCCTATATTCAGAATATTCCTCCGTTTATTTACAATTAGAGTGTGGGGAATTTCCCTCCTAAATTTTCAGTTCTAGGATCGACTGAGTATGTACCATTAAATTAGTAGAGCTGGACAAATATCCATTGTATGGCAGCCAGAAGCAAACTGAAATTGTACTGAACTGCAATACTTTGTCACTTACCCACAATTTATGTCAGAATAAGAAATAAAGATCAAGACTTTTGACAAATTTATACCAAAATTGTCAATTCTAGGCAAGCTGAAAATTTCAGGATTTTTCCAGCTCTGAGTTTTATTGAAATATCTGTGGGAATCACTTTGAATTTCTATAGATATAAATGTCTGTGGGAATTGCTTTTAATTTGGATGGATATAAAAACTTGTGGGAATCACTTTGAATTTGTATGGATATAAATACCTGTAAGAGTCACTTTCAATTTGTATGGATATAAATTCCTGTGGAAATTGCTTTGAATTTGTATGGATATAAATTCCTGTGGGAATTGCTTTGAATTTGTATGAATACAAATACTTGTGGGAATTGCTTTGAATTTGTATGGATATAAATTCCTGTGGGAACTGCTTTTAATTTGTATGGATATAAATACCTGTGAGAATTGCTTTGAATTTGTATCAATATAAATTCCTGTGGGAATTGCTGTTGATGGTCTGACAACAATATGCCATTACGGGTCTATCAAATGAATGATGGAATAAATTGATTGGATGTCTTTAATTACATAATTCGCACGCTTTCTTGACCACTAGGCTAGCCTAACAATAAACCATGTGCAAAAAAGCGTTTTTTTCATGGGGTCAGGGTAGAACTGTTCATCATTTTTTCAAATTTTTAGTTTTTTTTTTTTAATTTAGCTTTCTCTCAGTTTTTTAGGCCTTTTTTATGTTTCTAAGGTTAAAATGAAATTTTAGGATTTTCAAGGTTTTTTAGGTCTGCTCCAGACCCTGGTACTTGTATGGATATAAATTCCAGTTGCAAATCAGTTTTACACCTTATAAAGATGCATGTATTTGTATGGATATAAATTCCTGTGGGAATTGCTTTGAATTTGTATGGATATAAATTCCTGTGGGAATTGCTTTGAATTTGTATGGATATAAATTCCTGTGGGAATTGCTTTGAATTTGTATGGATATAAATTCCTGTGGGAACTGCTTTGGATTTGTATGGATATAAATTCCTGTGGGAATTGCTTTGATTTTGTATGGATAAAAATACCTGTGGGAATTGCTTTGGATTTGTATGGATATAAATTCCTGTGGGAACTGCTTTGAATTTGTATGGATATAAATTCCTGTGGGAATTGCTTTGAATTTGTATGGATATAAATTTCAGTTGTATATCAGTTTTATGCCTTATAAAGATGAATGTATTTGTATTTCCTCTGCATATGCAAAAGAATACTTTTTTATGAAGAAACAACATGTACATGTAGTTTTGCAAACTCAATTAAATACCAGTAAACAGTGGAGTCATTTATATTGTACAGTACCTCAAAAGTTTTCACCATACTATAACCAGAATGAAGGAAGTTACATACCAGCCTTAATCAAAAACTGTACAGCATTTAATTTTGTAAGATTCTCAGTGCTAAAGTGTACCTATTCCTTGTAACTACTCTAAGCTCATTTTTATTCATGTGGAAGTACAAATTTTCATGGATTTTATGGCTGCTAATGGCACATTAGCACAATAATGGTTATATGGTTCTGACTAAAGGCAAAGTTGTAAAAATTTAAAAATTTAAAAACAAAGAATTCCACAAAAGCTTTAAGAATTAGACCCTTCCAAAAAAGATTAACTTGAAGCACTACAAGACAAAATGTAAAAGGTAAAGATGTTAAAATTCTGTCAAATGTATATAAAATAAAAAATAAAGGTAAAACAAACAAAAAAATCCTTAAAATATAGGGTCAAAATTTCTTACATAAACTGCATTCCCTCAAAAAGTCCAACATTTTCTTGGGTGGTACATTATCATAAAGTTCCTTAATTGAGTTCACATAAAAAAAAAACTTCTGAGTCACATGGTGGAAGTCAACAAGAATGTGTTCCTCTGTCAGTTGAAACTGGCAGTTTATGCACTCTGGTTGAGATTCACCTTTTAGGACGTATGCATGAGTCATGTATGTGTCCTATATGTGATCAGCACAATATGGAATTAGATGGATTAAAAGATAGTTTGGTAGTATAATGAAGAACCAATTTTCATTCATCTGAGATGATGGTTCATCTGTCTGAACATAAAGACTTTCTGAACGGGAAGTTCTAAATGCTTCCCGACAAAGTCTAAGTCCCTGATTGTATATTGGATCAAGCATCAAGCTAATCTGTACACAAATTAGCCAAAGTCAAAGTTCAGATCTTACTGAAGACCTGTATAACAAGAGCAAGCCCTTTTGGTCTGCTACCCAATCTTTGTTTACCATGACTCAAATTAAATCCACGACTTTTTTACATTTGTCCCTGAGGTATCTAATATGTGGAAGGACAGTTAATTTACAGTCCACAAAATGCAGAAGAAAACTGTCAAGATACAGTTTTAGGTCATCATGAATTTGATATATCATCTATACTCGCATATAAGCCAAGTCCAAATGCAAACAATATAGACCCTGATCTGCCATCGCATAATGTGCCGGCAGATCAGGGTCTATGTTGTTTGTTCTACTGATTAGTCTTTACAAACTGCATAGACCCAGATCTGCCAGTGCATTATGCGATGGCAGATCTGGGTCTATGCAGTTTGCAGTTGGTATCGGCTTATATGCAAGTATATACGATAATCAGCAGAAGTGCATAAAAACAGTTTTAGATTTCTAAATATGAACCCATTTTTTCTGCCCATTTCTGAATTCTATTTAAGTAAATCTGTAGTTGACATTCAATAGTATGCATAATCCTCGATCCATTGGAGATCATAAAGTCATACAAGGCATTTCACAATGCTGTTAATTTTGATATTGAAAAGGGTGACTAACAATATGTTGCATTGAGGTAAACCCAAATCCTGAGAATAGCTTTCAGAAAGGGTGGTGTCTACCTTAAATTTGAAAATTTCTATCTTTCAAAAAATTGGATATAAAGTTAGGTAGGCGGCACCTTAGACCTAGGTTAAATAGGTAATTCATTATGCTGTACTTCTATGTGGTGACATAAGCTTTCTCCAATCAAAACAGATGCCAACTGCATGTTCTTTCTTTATGAAAGCTTCTCTAATAGATGTTGGGGGGGGGGCTGTTAATTGGTTTAATACTAGTTTTATAATCACATTGGGAATAATTATCAATAAAAAGCTTTTTCTAATGAAGTTGTTTGCTTTTCTGTATAAATTACCTTTATTTTCTAGATAACCAACCTCTAAAGATCGTTAAAAACATTACTCCAAGAAGTTTCAACACACATCACATGTGTACCAACGGTATTAATACAGGAAAAGAAAATTTTCTTTTTATTATATAGCAAAGTTTCTCCAGAATCGAAGCTTAGAAGATTAAACTCACTATTCAGCACCACACACTCCAACCCCCACCCACCCTCTTTTTTCGTAAATTCACCTCACTTTCATAGGCTGGTCATATAAATATCAGTGACTTAAGATAGTGGTATGATTGGGCTGACCTAATCTGTCGCTGTAAATTATATTTTTGACATTTTGTGAACTATTTGATCATATCTGAGCACAAAGCAAGTCCAATTCATCAACGCATCGCAACGGGTTTATCACTGTGATCAAGGAAGTAGTAAGGGGAAATAACTTCATAGAGACCCGAACGGTGTCAACTCAAATTTCGTCAGCAAAAATTAATTTCCATGTCTAAAATGTCATGCAGTTTCTATTTATTTGTTCTAGCTCACAAAGTGCTCGTTTTTGTTGCTGCAGGTATAACTTCTGTAGGCACACACAATCCAGCGTCACATGGCATGATGGGAAATCTTATATTTTCACATGTAAAAATATAAGGATATATTTTTCACATGTGAAAATATAGGAATGAAAAAATATGAACATTATTTCGCCAATAAGTTTCTATATTTCACTCTAAAGTATATATTAAAAAGCTTTTTCTAATGAAGTTGTTTGCTTTTCTGTATAAATTACCTTTATTTTCTAGATAACCAACCTCTAAAGATCGTTAAAAACATTACTCCAAGAAGTTTCAACACACATCACATGTGTACCAAAAACATTGTGTAGTACATCACTGCTTTGTGCATGTGAATGTGAATTTATTTGAGTGTCATTGTTGATTCACAAAAAAAACAAGATTTCTCTTTTAAAAAAACTAGTGACATTTAATTCATGAAACAACAACCATCAACATCGAAACTCGATTTAAAAACAAAAAATTATATTAGTAAAATACTGATGCCACAATTTCATTGCAAGTAATAGTGAAACTTCTTCTCATCTTTGAGCAAACCTCTGAGTGCCAATTCGGGAATTTTAAATTCACTACAAACTTTGGAACTCGCTTCTCCATAATGAATCATATCTGTGAAACAAAACTTTTCATGCACCAAGTACTCCTTTTGCTTGCTTTCCTTGCTATCCTTGATCACATTTGTGAATTAGTAGGATAAACCACTGATTAATGTTAGATACTTTAATTATGTTGCTTACATAATAATATTTATAACAGTGTCCAATTGGTCAATTGATATCAATTGACCTGAAACACTACTGTGACTGCTAGCTCTTATGCGGGTAGGATTTGCATGCCTTGTAAATTTTTAAAATTCCACCCCTTTATTTTATTTGATGCAAAAGTTATAATTAACATGATAATACAAAGCAGGTCTATTTTTAATTGATTGCAACAATACAACAAACACTTCCACAAATAGGAGATCAAAACAGTCAGCACTTAATTAGGTTCTCACAGAAATGCTAGCAGACATAGCTGTGATGGTTGATTGAAACTTTTCACGTTTGAATACAAAAGGGCATATCACATTTATGATGATTACACTGAAATTGAATTAAAAGATACAATTAAACATGAAACTCACTTGAAAAAACTTATTTAATTCATATTTATTTCTTAAAGTGTTGCCACCAGTAGGAATTACTGACATTTTCATGGATCAAAATTTTGTAGAATATTTTTTTTACAGTGTGCTGATAATTTGTTTTGTAAAGAAAATTTAACAAAATGTATGATTTCATATTAAAAGTTGCAAATGTTATGATGTTGATTAAAATTTCTGGGTACTAACAACCGTTTTTGACAATAAAACGAGTGATGTATCAAAGTTTCATTTACCAGTTTTGATCGCAATTTTCTTCACATTCAACAAATAGAGGGCCAATTCCTTTGATATTTTCTAGAAAGAAAAAAAAAGGGATCCACACCTGACACTGCATTATAAGTAGGTTTGTGAGTTATCCTGGTACGAGTTATCAAGGGAGAGGTGTAATTGTGATTACTCTGAAAATTAGTAATCAATTTCAGATGATTATGACTGCTGATTACAATTACCCCAGGTCTACATACAGGTACAGCCATGTATTTAAGTACAAGTGCTGAAAACAGTGTGATTTTCAGGTAAACTATGACAAATTTTACCCACAAAATATGTGCAGGGCTAGAAAAACATTGGAGTACAGTTTGCAGATTTTTAATACAAGTATTTCTTAGCTGTAACCATTTGTGGTAAGTCAGCTTTTGCATCAAAGTTATTTTTCTTACTCAATCAAGTTCAAGCAGACTGTATACTGTGATTTTTTGCATACCAGAAGGGAAATTTGTAAGAAAATAACCAAACATCAGCTTACTTTCATGTCTCTTCTATTCTTGCCATGTCCACATACAATTGCAATGGCATTTAGCAAAACGCTACTCTCACTTTTGGACTATAGCACTTTCTTACCATTATAAACTGCTATGTGAAAGCTGTCTTACGCTAATGGAGCCTGTCTCCTGTTGAATTTTGCTGAGGTCACTCTGTCATCCAGCCTGCGGCCTCCCTTGCTGACAAAGTCCCAGCTTTTTGTCATTGAGTATGACAGTACATCTTCTGGTCGGACTGGCATTGAGTTGACCACGGATATGGAGGGGAAGAAAGACATGGATTCATGGATGTGATCTGGAGGTATGGTGATCCACCTGGGTGGGTTACTTCTCATCAGGGAGGTACTGAAACATAGATTTAGTAATGGCTCATTTTCATAAAATATAACCTAACATCTTAAATTATATGACTTAAGTATCCAAGTATTAAATATTATCTACACCATTATGTTCCCCCTCCCCCCCCCCAAAAAAAACAAAACAAGAAAAATAAAGAATATTTTTTGGCATTCTTTTTCTAAGATGTCATTCAACACAATAGTGTATCTTTTTCTTCTTAAAGCATTAAAGTAAATAAAATGAAACTTTTCTGTGTTTCAAGTGGGGCTTAAACCCACACCTCTATTTTATCAACTCTATATTTACAATTTTATAAAAATAACCCCAGAAGTTTTAATGACATATGATTAAACATTTAATTTAATTTCATAAAGCTCTTGTTTCTTCCTTGATATTGAGATTTTATAACATATATAATATACATTTTGCTTTTCCAAAATTGCAAATCATCAACATGAATAGTTATTGATGTAGAGGTCATTTATTCCCTGAATACATTAAGGACGATTGCTTATGAAATGTAGAGCATTGAACTTTTG
This sequence comes from Margaritifera margaritifera, assembly GCA_029931535.1. Lineage (NCBI taxonomy): Eukaryota > Metazoa > Mollusca > Bivalvia > Unionida > Margaritiferidae > Margaritifera > Margaritifera margaritifera. The sequence goes on from JAQPZY010001606.1 coordinate 4,564,590, forward strand.
AATAAAATTTATATTTTTACATAGCTAAAGGTCCCTGCAATCCCAAATCAATAAAACATTTATAAGTTGTGTGCACTTTCTTGTGCTACTCTTAGATGAATATCTATCCCCAAGTAATGGTCACTGCATAGAAAAGTATGCACTACTCTTAGATGAATATCTATCCCCAAGTAATGGTCACTGCATAGAAAAGTATGCACTACTCTTAGATGAATATCTATCCCCAAGTAATGGTCACTGCATAGAAAAGTATGCACTACTCTTAGATGAATATCTATCCCCAAGTAATGGTCACTGCATAGAAAAGTATGCACTACTCTTAGATGAATATCTATCCCCAAGTAATGGTCACTGCATAGAAAAGTATGCGCTACTCTTAGATGAATATCTATCCCCAAGTAATGGTCACTGCATAGAAAAGTATGTGCTACTCTTAGATGAATATCTATCCCCAAGTAATGGTCACTGCATGGAAAAGTATGGTTAAAAGTAGCCTGTCACTAATTGCCCATAAAATATTAGATGAATGAGAATTTTAAAATTCATCATATTTGCACAGGTTAAAGATCATAGATTCATATTAAGTACACAAAGAAAAAGCGTGAATATTTTCAGTATGACACAATTATTGAGATCACAACAGATTTCTGCAACCAAAACCCTGAACTGCTTATTTACAGAAGGTCATAAATTGTTACAGATTTCTAAAGGTGTTGTATACTTTTTGTTGACTTCATGAGTTTCTTTCACAGGTCTGTTATTGTGCTCAATAAAATTGTATAGGAATATTTCTTTTTCATTATTTAATAATAGACAGAATTTACAACCATGTCATTTTATATGCAATCTCTCCCAGAGTTCATAGTACTACAATACACCTAGGTAAAAAGTGACATCATACTGATGATGTCACAATGTAATGATAACATCATTTCAAGCTGTGCAGTAAGCATTGATCTTACAAAAGGCAACTACCTGTAAATATTTGTGTATTAGCTCAATTGCAAACAACATGAAGTCAGATCTGTTGCCACATAATGTGCCTGCAGATGAGGGTCTAGATCATATTTATTCCACTTATGATTTAAAACAGAGTGTAGACCATGATCTGTTAGTATATTATTCACCAGAAGATCTGGGTCTACACTGATCACAGTCAGATGTAGTTTATACACACCAGTAGATCTGAGTCTACAATGATCACAGTCATATGTAGTTTATACACACCAATAGATCTGGGTCTACAATGATCACAGTCATATGTAGTTTATACACACCAATAGATCTGGGTCTACATTGATTATGGTCATATGCAGTTTATACACACCAGTAGATCTGGGTCTACATTGATTATGGTCAGATGCAGTTTATACACACCAGTAGATCTGGGTCTACACTGATCACAGTCATATGCAGTTTATACACACCAATAGATCTGGGTCTACATTGATCACAGTCATATGCAGTTTATACACACCAATAGATCTGGGTCTACATTGATTATGGTCATATGCAGTTTATACACACCAATAGATCTGGGTCTACATTGATTATGGTCAGATGCAGTTTATACACACCAGTAGATCTGGGTCTACACTGATCACAGTCATATGCAGTTTATACACACCAATAGATCTGGGTCTACATTGATCACAGTCATTTATACACACCAATAGATCTGGGTCTACATTGATTATGGTCATATGCAGTTTATACACACCTGTAGATCTGGGTCTACATTGATCACAGTCATATGCAGTTTATACACACCTGTAGATATGGGTCTACATTGATCAGTCAGATGCAGTTTATACATTGTTAAATATAGTAGATATGTGATGAAACTAAAATTCCAAATTATTTTAGTCATAGAATTATTTGATGTAGGGATCAAGGCTGGACATGCAACTAAAACTTTAAACATTCCATGACTGTTTCCTACACAACAAAGTACAAGTACTGTAGTGTGAACTGCAGAACTTTCACAAACATAAAAATACTTGCAAGTTGAGCAAATCAACTACATTTCTGTCACTTTTATTGATGTTTATATAAACATCATACATAAAAAGTAATGCCAATGAGAAAGTCTCATAAATTTTATGCTGTGAATATGCTGCATGTATCAAAACTAATGACACCAAAATAATGTGATTTACAATTAATTATGGAAATAATGAATCTATGGATAAAGTCTGTATAATTACGTTACTTAATTGTGCACATCCCATTTCTGTATTCTAAACAAGAATGTAATTTAAAATTATTGATGGACAAAACTTACTCAAAGGTTTTTACATGTCCCTGATGAAGAATATATCTTGGTACCCAGTAGGCTCGGAGTCTACGCAGGACATCATACTGGGTCCGGATAAAAATGGTGTGACTCAGAGTAGAATTACAGGAGGCTCTTGCAATTTGCTCCTTAGCGTCTTTGGTAAGATTTAGTTTGTACTTGTCCTTAATATCCCTGTATAAAAACAAATTTGACAATTAGCAATTACTGAAAGTGTATTGGTTAGTATACCAACTGGAGGAGATACCATGGCAGAAACCTACTGCCTCCACCAAAGCAAAGAGTCTACACACAATATCAGCCAATACACACTCAGTACCTTAATTATTATTAATACTCTTTTCCATGAATCTATTGTAAAGAAGGACAAAGTATTGAAGTTAATGTTGTACTGTAGAAACCATGCAAGTACAGTCAAACCTGTCCTGTGACCTTAATATAGCGGTCACCTGGTCACAATGACCATCCTAATTTTCCCCTGGCAAATTTCCTACATAAAAGTCATATGTATAATGGTCTACTGCTTTCTATGGTCAAATGGCCAGGTATTTTCTAAGCAAGCAATGGTTTCTCCCTGTTTTGAGTGGTCACTAGAGTGTATCAATGGTGTCCACTCTGTGCATGAAAACTAAACTTCTGTTTCATGAGGAAGGCATTGTTTACCCATAAAGGAATATCATTGTGAATCTATGTGTAAATATTTCTTCTCTCACTTGTACTCACTGTATTCCAGTCACACTGTCAGTGTAAATCAAAGGTGTTAATAGGTCAAATTAGAAAGCGAAGCAGTTTTTATCATTAGGGACTGATTGTATAATTGGGAGGGGGGGTCTGGGATTTTTATTTTTTATAAATTTCCTGCCCCAAAAATAGCTTGAAAAAAATACTTGTCCTGAATTGAAGAAAAAAAGAACTATCCATCATATTAGTTGAAAAAACAATTATCTTGCAATAAAACAAAAAAAGATATCCTGGTTGGGAGTCACCTTTTGTGCCAGTGTGACAGCTATATTTCAATATCTTCATCTATATTATTTGCCTATGGATTAAAACTATCTCTGATTAAAATTTAAGTTAATCTCTGAGGAGAGATACGAGTTACATCCATTTTTATTAGAGTCAGGGGTCATTCAATATTTACAAAAATTGCCTGTAAAGGCAATCAAAGTTTTGGTTCACATGTTACTAACAATAGCCACAATGAACTTCTTTTCATTCCCTATTTGTCATAAGCCTTTCACTTAAGTCAACTGTCTTTTGATGTTGGCAAGTTGAGGAACTGATTAATTCAGATATTATTTTGAAGTGTAAAGAGCTGTTCTGATTTCTAATCATACAAGTTGACCAAACAAAAAGTCAGTTCTGTTTCACAGTCATATGTATGCTGTCAATTAGTAGTGAAATTAGTGTTTTGTCATGGTGCACAAAACGAACTATGATCAGTGATTATTTGTTTTTTAGAGTCAGTGATGATTTAATTTATAGGATGGATTAAAGTGAGTAGAATACAGTAATCTGGTGTGGAGGATAACTTTGGGAGAGAAGAACATATATGCATTTATTTTATGATTATGTTAAATAGTGCAATAAACTAAATCTGTTGATAGCATAATAATAATAATAATAATAATAATAATAATAATAATAATAATAATAATAATAATACATGTAATAATAATAATAATAATAATAATAATAATAATATAATAATAATAATGGTATTCAGTGCATAGTATTTGTTCAAAAACCAAGTTTGAAAACTGAACCTGCATCCAGAGGTCACTTTTGTAAAAATGCCAGTTTGGCTTTTTCCCATGGGTGACCACTATTGACAGGTTTAACTATAAGTGCAACTTAAATGTTCCTCTGAGAAGCATCATTCATATCCACTTTATTAAACATTAATATGATTCAACATTTCATCACAGATAAATCTCACAATCCTGTGTATTCCCAAAACTACCATATCATTTTTGTTAATGCCATGACATGAGGAATACTGAATACTTTTTTCTAGTGTTACAGACTGAGTATATCATTAAAAAAAAATTTGAGTATACAGTCAAACCTGTCCTAGTGGTCACCTGTGTTAAGCGGTCATTCTAATTTCCCCCTGGCAAATTTCCTATATAAATGCCCTGTATTTAATGGTCACCTGCTTTCAGCATTCAGCAGCCAGGTGTTTATTAACCAAACCATGGTTTCACCCTGCCTTAAGCAGTCACTGGAGCATATCAGCAGTGACCGCTCCAAGTATGCAAATTAAACACTTCTTTTGTTTGATGAGAAAGGCATTGTTTAGAAAAAGGTATATGATGTGAATCGATGTTTAAGCATTTCATATCTCACTTGTACTTACTGTACTCCAATCACGCTGTCAGTCAAACTCAAAGGTGTCAATAAGTCGGCTTTGAAAGCAAAGTGGTTTTTGTCCTTACATGAGAGAATCAAAGAAAATCGTTTCCTGGATAGCGGACAAAGTAGTCATGTAGTTGCAGCAGAAACGGGAATCGGGCGAACTCAGATCCAAGGGATTATTAAGCGTAAATGAGATATTATGGCTGATTTTGAGAAAAACTTTAATCCAGAGTGTAAGAGATTATGTACAATCACACCAAATGAGTAAAGACGCATGTAGACTGCACTTGTAATATTCCTTATCGTTTATATGCTACTAACAATAGCTGCAGGAAGCTTCTTTTCATTCCTTATCATCAAAGATCTCGCACAAAAGCCGACTGTCTTTTGATCTCGGTGAGTTTGAGCAACTTCTTAATCCTCAGTTGTTTGAAGTGTGAACATCTATTTTCATGCCTAATTATACCAGCTGGCCTAACAAAAAGTCAGTCCTGTGTTTGACCATCACAGGTAAGCTGTCAATTAGTAATTTTATTTAGATACCGTTTCTAATGATAAGTGATTATTTAATGTACATGATGGATTAAAGTGTAACTTTCTATTTTATTATTTTGTTATTTTTCTCTTTGCTAATTAGCTAAACTAAATATATGTATCTTGATAGCATACTACTACTACTCCTATTAATGTTAATGCTATTCGATGCATAGTACATGTATTTGTCATGAACCAAGTTTGAGAGCTGATCCTGCCTTCAGAGGTCACCTGTCTTCAAAGGCCACTTTGGCCCTTTCCCATGGGTGACCACTGAACACAGGTTTGACTGTATAATAATTTTGATAAGTGTATCTTTTATTTATAGCAATGTGCTTTTGAAGATTTTAACTTTTAAATTGGATAGATATATAGATTTTCATGTACCTGAATATCAAAAAACACCAAATTTGGATGATTGTACAATTATTTTTCTTTCCTGCCCTAAAAGAGGTGATCCAGTCAAAATATATTGACAGAAAATGTATCTATATAAACTGGGCTTTCACAGTAATGTATCTTTATTTTCAGGAAAATTTCATGAGTGAATGCACACATTGCAACCAGGCCCACCAAAAGGGAATGCAATTGCCCAGGGACCTTGTGATTTCTAGGGTCCTGCCATCAACTCAGTTATAAACAATAAATTAATATTTGCAGTAAATATTAATATTTGTTCCTTGCAAGAGTCTAAGTTATGGTAGATTACTACAGGTTTTATATGCAAAACTCTACACAGGTTTTTATATACAAAAAATTAAATTAGTTTTGGGACCCATCACTGCTCTGCCCAGGGTGCCAGAATTTCTGTTGGCAGGCCTGACTGCAACCCATGGTTTTGGCCTGACTGCAACCCATGGTTTTGGCCTGACTGCAACCCCTGGTTTTGGCCTGACTGCAACCCATGGTTTTGGCCTGACTGCAACCCCTGGTTTTGGCCTGACTGCAACCCCTAGTTTTGCTAACAGTATCAAAGTAAAGTTTTGTTACAATGAGATTATTACTTGAATAGAGCGTTCCGTTTATCCATGATCTCCACTTCATCACAGTTTTCCATGGTGTCCTTGAAAAACTCGCAGTCAAGCCAGAAGTTGACGAGCTGACTTCCTGCTGTGTCTGCTAGGAACTGCTGGAAATTTTCCATCCCACCATACTGTAGTGACAAAATTTGTCATCCATTATAACCTTATTCACTAAATTGTTCTGAATGTTTTACAAATTCACCATTTACTTATCAATTCATTTATAACAACTTTTGTAAATGTTGAAATGTTTACAAATTTGATTCCTAATTTTGAAAGTACAGTAGAAGTCCATTTCTCCAAAATCCCACATATCCAAACTTCCTTCTGATCCAAACTGAACCCATGTCCCCCAGCTTTTCTATGTTGGCACTAGTGATCACCAAAATCAGCACTGATTATAAAAATTTTCAGGTGACACTTCATTGTGATGAAAACAAAAAATGTAATGGCTTGAAAATTTTAGATCTTGTTCTGCTATCTGCAGATGTTTGCCTAATAATAATAATAATAATAATAATAATAATAATAATAATAATAGTAGTAATAATAATAAAAATTTTATTTTATGAGGGTATATAAGTTAGTATAATATACCTTGAAGCAATTTATGACCACTTGTGTAACATATTTTTTAGACTGTATGATGTAAGGGACTGAATTTCTTAAGGATAAACACTTGGAAATTCATAATTTGCAATTAATGAAACTTTCATTAGTTTGAAAAGAAAAAAATTCAGAAAAAGAAGGGACATTATGAAAGAAAGAAAAGTTAATAATGGGTAATGAGTAAAGGTGAATAGGAGCTAGAACCAAAATGGAAAATTCCTCACTGCAGCCCTTTTCTGGCACACTGAATGATCAAATATGTTAGTATTTTACTCTGCAAAATTTCACATCTACATCAGAAACTCTAGCACCAACCTTGCTTTTTCACACAAATGTTGATAACATCTGCAAATGCAAAGGCCCACATGTCTGAACTAAATGAGTGTCCCCTGGGGAGTTCAGATAAATGGACTTCTACGATATATGTTGCAATATGGCACTGATAACTAGACTTGTGTTTGTAAAATATGTATGCCCCCAATGCAACCACACAAGTCAAAGCACAGAAGTCAAAAAAGTCTAAGTTGAATAAGTTATGAAAAATTCTAAAAAACTGCCTTAACATCAAAATACATATGCATACAAACATGGGATCAAATTTCATTTGATTACGCCAAGTGGTATTTTCACAATCCTGATAACAAGGTTATCACCAAAAAAAGTATATGTTCAAAAAATGTTAAAATTGGAAAAAATTGCTTTAGTGGCCTTAATATCTTATCAAGTCATCTACATGGGCTTACAAATGTGCCTACCAAAATTTTGTTTGTCTAAGCTGAGTAGTTTTGGCACAATCTTACCAACAAGATTTTCACCAACACAGTCTAAGTCCCAAAAAGTGCAAATTTTTTTTAAAAAGAAGTGGCCTCAAAATCTAATCAGATCATATATATATGCTTAAAAACATGTCTATCATATTTCATTTGTCAGTGTAAAATGGCTTTTGTACAATCATGCTAACAAGGTTTTAATTTTACAAAAGTCTAAGTCCAATAAGTGCAAAATTTATTTTATAAAATGAAAAATGTGCTTTAGTGGCATGAAATCTAAGAAGGTCATCAATATATGCTTAAAAACTGGCCTACTCAACTTAAATTGTCTACATTGAGTACCATATATACTCGCATATAAGTCGGGTCCAAATGCAAAGAACATAGACCTTGATCTGCTGTCGCATAATGCATCTTGCAGCTAACTTTGTGATTAGTGAGCACTGATAGTGCAGCATGATTGCCTTGAGCTAAACAATATAATTTAGTACAATTTAGAGCATATTAAGGGCTATATAATCCCCATTTGGGGCTTTCAAAGTGATCCAGAGCAATACCAATTGTGTTCACACAGTGACCTATAAAAAAACATTGATAGTGACTGAGTAATACCTGGCCTGTGACACGTCTCACTATGATTGAATGCCATGTTTAATATCCTCTAGATGTATACTTTAGTGGTAGCACAACTAGAACTTATGTTTCCAGAGACTTCAATAACATATAGTTAAACAGATTTTCAAATATTCTTTCTGCCACATATTGGCAGGATACTTTCAAACAGATTAATATCATAGGCTATCAGACTGAAAGTAAGAAAAAATGGCATTTCACTGCATTTAAGGGGGAAAAAATCCACCAGACTCAGACAGGATCAGTCATTTGCACTATCAATTACAACAAAAATTCACAACATACCATATATACTCACATATACTCTGGGTCCAATGCAAACAACATAGACCCTGATATGCCATTGCATAATATGCTGGCAGATCAGGTTCTTTGTTGTTTGTTCTACTGATTAGTCCTTACAAACTGCATAGACCAAGATCTGCCGGCGCATTATGCGACGGCAGATCTGGGTCTATGCAGTTAGCAGTTGGTGAGTATATATGGTAGTTTTTGTGCAATCCTTCTTACAAGCTTCTCAGGATGGACAGACATATGGACATAGAGGAAAACATACATTTTCTAACAATATATACTATGAATGTGCTGAATTTACTAACTTTGTAACAAATCTAATGAGATTAAACTATAACTCTGAATAAATTAGAGTCATTTTAAAAATCTGCATCAACTTATAGCAATGGGAAGGGGGGAGCAGGGCAAAAGTTTGCAAATGTTTAATTCTACAAAAACTGCATGTCAAATTTTCTGAGAATAAAATCATCAACTCAGCTATAATTTTTTTAAAAGGTTAATTGCTTGATTTATGAAATGTTCCTGATGATTTTGAGATACATTGGAACTATATTCTAGAATGCAACCAAGTTGAAATGATCTCTAAAGAATACTGTTTTTAGGAAAATACCTACTTAATATCTGGGCCCTGATTCAATGCATCTTTATGACTGTCCTCCAACTGGAGTCAAACTTAATTTGACTGGATGAAATTCTTATGGAAACCAAACAAATTTGCTTGGTCAAGACTTGGGAATAAAACTTTGATGATCAGTACAATTGTGACCAGAATATATTTTTAGTCACTGAAAGGTATCATCTTTTAATTAAAGAGATTACACTCTTGTATTTGAGCATCTCAGGATATTAATGGTGGTTTTACTGCTGCAAACTGAGTTTTACCAATGATGCATTATAGATATTCATGATACTAAAACTATGATTAACATCCTCCAATCCTCAAACACAAGACTACTATACCAATTCAGGCACAATTTGGAATTATTATTTTTTTAAATAGCAGAAAATGTAATTCTCCATGACAATAAGTCACAGGGAAAGTGATGACATCATGATGACAGCACAATTGACAACAGCATGTCATAGATTTTATCGCCATAAATTTTGAATTCTGCCTGATCAGAGAGTATTTTACATTTGCAGGTGTTTACAATTTTATTTTTGGTTCTTAATCAAATTTTCTATGAGAACAGACATATACAATAAAGCATAACATACACTGCTAAGCAACTGTTCTTTCAGTTGCTGGATCGACATTTTCAATCGTCCCTCCAGATTTTTTACATCTGTTTCTGTCTGCTCCTCACTAACCCCCTCATCATCAAATGTCACATACACCTGGCCATTAGGTTCAGGTTCCTCCTCCCCCAACATGAAGTCAAAGTCTCGAAAAATTGGCTGGTTCATGAAGTCCTCATAATTAATAGGTGCTGACAATGCTCTGAAATTGTAAATACACTGGAAATTGTGAATACAGTCAAACATCAAAGATCCAAACTGATAATGGACAAATTTACATTGTATGCATGATCACTTGTCAAAAAATTGAGCAAGGTTGCCCACACCTGATGATTTTTCTGCAAGCTATGAAATCAACATTGTTTATTGAGGATTTTAAGCTAGAATTGGCAGTTTTACAAATTTTTCAGAACATGTGGATTTACTAGAAAAAATTATATTTTAAACATGGAGATATTTCATTCTGTCCTTATAAACTCTTTTAATATATACGTAATCATAAGTGAAAGAATTTTTTGCCTAAACAAGATCCACTGTAAATTTCTTTTTCAAGATATAATTTTTCATTGTTTTGTAGAAAACTACATATATGTTAGCAATGAAATTCATAGATGGTCTTATTTTCTTTTGTTGATCCTTTTTCATTGGATATTTAAATTCAAGGTTTTAAGCATCAATGAATCCCCTGCCCAAAAGGGACCCATGAATCAAAGTGAACTCACACTGAGGAGAAACTAAGATAAAAACATCTCAACTTCGCTTCGTACCTTCTGTGGGTCAGCTGACTACCCTTAGAAGGCAAATTGTCAAGAAAAGCTGGTATTGAGAATGAGCTCTCTTCCACTAAGCATGGATTCTGACATTGTAAAATCACCACACAATGTTTTTCAAATATGCAGGTGAGCAGGTACAAGATGACAGTCTTCCATAGGTATATTCATAGTATCACAGACTTTGACAAAGTACAACATCCCTCATACAAAATACTGGCCCGTTAAACCTTTAGCATTTTTCACTTTTTTTGCACATTTACAATTTTAAAATATTTCCATATTTAACTGCTGCAATTTTGCAATTTTTCATTGATATTTCTTTCAATTCTCACAAGATGACATTTTTGTGGTCTGTAACTTGGTTACAAAAACTGAAAATTAAACAACACTGAAATTTCCCCATGAATCGTTAGCAAGGACCAGTGGAATAAAATCAGCATCCACGGTTAATATTAGGCAGGTATTCTCAACACAAAGGACATATATAATAAAATCAGGAGTTGCTGATTGTCCTTTATAGACAGGCACCGTTGGTATGTGGGTATCTTTAAACATAAATCTTTCTGTATAATGATGTGCATAGTGATTTTTTACAAAGATTTTACTTTTTTACTGTAAGGTTGTAAGATTTAATTAATCTGTTAGCATTACCCCCCCCCCCCCTCCTGCCAACCAAGAATGTAAAGCTGTAAAATAGCATGTTTGGATACCATGTTCTCAAATACATATATCACCAATTCCCTTAAATCATGACAAATATTTGTTTTTGAATGACAAATTCCTTAGAACAAATAAGTAAACATGAAACCGACAGCTGAAAAATCCAGGTTTTCTAAGAACAACTCCTGAGTAAACATTACTTCAATCTGTCAATTTAATCCCATTGAACCACTTTAAATAAACCTGGAAGCCTGAGCTAACAGGTATGAAACTTGACAATTAAATTCAACTGTGTACACAATATAAATCATTAACATAATTCAGTAATAGATCAAGGTAGCCAAGAGGTAAATTTCATTATAGACAATTTTCCAACATTTAAACATGCTGATTTACTTTGATAGCTTATGTACTAAGAGCAGTGGATTTCATGGTTGCTAATAAAAAAAGATGCAACATGAAAAATATCCACCTGTAATGTAAAAAATCAGAGCCCCCTACCAGAGGCTGCTGTTGCACCTAGGATCCCATGTGCAGGGAACACTGTGTCCCCCACCCTCCAAAATTTGGGGGACATGCAACATTTTAAAGGGACAAAGGAAAATTTTAGTACATAATGTACTAGTAGTGCTAAAAATATGAGATAATCTTATTTGCTGCGACAGTTTTACCACCTTTACTTTGTTGTCCACCCTGTACTATTATATTTTCCTTGGACAATTACATTATTGCTGCAAACGTTTTATCATGTGCTCAAGTAACTTATGAAAACATTAACATGTTTAAATATCTGGTTAACCTGAAATGAGCTGCATCAAGGAATTTTCTGTTCCGGATTTTGCTCTCATTTAACTTTAGTGTTCACTGATTATCTACCAGCATTTATTATAATAAATAAATGTACACATGTTTCCTTTAATTACTTTTCTTTCCAAATAAATAAATCATTCATTAAATGACAAATTGTGTATTTGCATCAATTTAGTCTCTTTTGTCATTAATTCAACCTAAAAATAAATTTGATCTCTCTTGCCATAGGTGTGACTTTAACCTCAAAAATACGTTATATTTACTGCTGTCAAAGACTTTACATTGCAATACAGGTGACTACCACAAACCTTTAATGTTTTTATTGCCAGATACATTGTTTTTAAATGGATATTCACTGCCGTCTTACAGTTTTTATCACCTTTAGTGACTCCAGCCATTGCTAGCACCAACATAGATGTGGATGGATATCCACTGAAGAAAAAGTTGTAGGCTTATTTTTCGATTTTTTTCCTGATGAAAAAGCATGCTGGTTGGTGGGGGGGGGGGGGAGAGGGAGCACAAGGTCAAGATTTGGGTACTGATTTTAAGTACTGATAAAAATTTCCTCATTTTGCAAAACAAAGAAAACTATATCAATGAAAATGTATTTTTTTTAAAAATGCAGTAAGTTTGCTACAGGTTTTTGATTTAGCAGTAAATAAATGGAGACTTTTTTCGCTAATAACCTTGGTAAATGACTAGTTTTCTGGTGCAGATGTACATCAGGACATTGCAAAAGAGTTTTCTCTTTCGCTTTACAGAATATGAGAAGTAACCAGTCCAATATCTTTGCACCTGATTATTAGTGCCATAAGAATTCTTTTTTGTACCAGCCAAGAAACACAAGTCCTCTTTTTTACATAATTTAAGGACCTTTAACCCTATAAAAAAAAGTGTGTTTGTCAATGACAGTCCCTATTTCTGTACTGATTCTATAGGACTTTTGAGCTGGCATGTAATTTGTTTGGTTGGAATATCTGATTCCAAACGTTGTTCTAGGAACTCACTCACTAGTGAAACTTACAGTTCCCATAATATGACGCACTCATTCTGTATGTTCCTTTACTATGCCACATGGACTTATTAATGGGACTATCTGTTTTCATACTGTCATATGGACTTATTAATGGGACTATCTGTTTTCATACTGTGTCATATGGACTTATTAATGGGACTATCTGTTTTCATAATGTGTCATATGGACTTATTAATGGGACTATCTGTTTTCATACTGTGTCATATGGACTTATTAATGGGACTATCTGTTTTCATACTGTGTCATATGGACTTATTACTGGGACTATCTGTTTTCATACTGTGTCATATGGACTTATTAATGGGACTATCTGTTTTCATACTGTCATATGGACTTATCTGTTGACATACTGTTTCATATGGACTTATTAATGGGACTATCTGTTTTCATACTGTGTCATATGGACTTATTAATGGGACTATCTGTTTTCATACTGTGTCATATGGACTTATTAATGGGACTATCGTTTTTCATACTGTATCATATGGACTTAATGGTAGGACTATCTAGCCCTGAAGTCACAAAACTGAGCACAAATTTGGACTCAAACTCAAAACTTCAATATTAAAAATCATCCTAAGAGTTTTCAAATATCATTGACATTGGGCAAGTAGAGTATGGGGTCTGGATAGTGCACTCACTTTGCACCTTTGTAGTCCCAAGTTCTATACCTGGCTACAACATGTGCAAGTTTAAGTGGTTCCCCATCCAAGGTCAGTGATTTTTTCCAGGTCCTCCAATTCCCTTCACTATGAAAGACCACATTATACAAACATCACAACCATCAAGAGCACAGCTGTATACCTTATATACTCGCGTATAAGCCGAGTCCAAATGCAAAACAACATAGACCCTGATCTGCCAGCACATGATGTGCCAGCAGATCAGGGTCTATGTTGTTTGTTCTACTGATTAGTCCTTACAAACTGCACAGACCCAGATCTGCTGGTGCATTATGCAACAGCAGATCTGGGTCTATGCAGTTTGCAGTTGGTATAGGATTATACACAATTATATACGCTAAGTTGCAAGAACTTGTTGTGCAACTAATGTAAATTAATAAAGTTTAAACTTTTTAAAAGTACGTATGTTACAATAATGCAGAAAATTTCATACTTCTAGCTATACTTTAAGCAAAGTTATGAGGATAAATATTTCTTAAATCTGAGTACAAAATCAATATTTGTGCTCAGTTTCATGACTTTCATGAGTGTCACATTCTGTGACATATGAACTCATCAGTGGGACTATCTGTTGCAACACTGTGTCATATGGACTCACAATTGGGTCTATCTGTTGCCATAGTCATATGAACTCATAAGTAGGACTATCTGTTCCCACAGTCATATGAACTCCTCATTGGGACTATCTGTTGCCACACAGTGTCATATGGACTCACAACTGGAACTATCTGTGTGATAAGGCAGTCACTATGACCTACATTTGGTGACTGTGGGTTGTGTTTCTCAAGATGAACATATTTACACAGTTTCATAAATTTACATTCAAAAGAGTCTGTAAGTAGCAACTAAATGCAAAACCTTAATGTTGATGTTGCTGACCACACTAATCTCAACAGAAATGTGATACCGATGTCTAACTTATGCCTGAAACGCAAGTCAAAAAGACTAAAATATGCTACTGTATCTATCTGTTTTCAGTGTACATCCATATACAAACTGCAGAGACCTGGATTTCCTGTCAAAATGAATCAGCAGATTAGTGTCTATATGAGCTAATATGGTCAAAATTTGCATCTGTAGATGTATTATACACCTGTCCAGCAGATCTGAAACTATCCATGTTGGGGCTAGCAACTGCAAAAATTCCTAAAGGCAATTAAAACTTTCTGATGGCAACTCATCTCGAGTTATATACAGCAGAAGCTGTTTTAGGAGACCACCTCTTCTGCCAACAAAACATGGTCTCTCAAAACAGGTGGTTGCTGATTGGAGGTAATTTCTCTATATAATATTAGTTCAAGTACTGATTATATGGTCTCTCAAGACAGGTGGTTTTCATAGCAGTGGCCTTTCAAGACAGAATTACTGTATTTAGCCCTTAAAATTAAGGGCTTGTGCTGTTGTCTGCAGATTTTTGTTATTAAGTCTCTGATACCTGCTAGTGTAATGAATTTTCAAGGTTGTATTGATGAGCCAAGATGAAGTAATGTGTATACTCGCTTGTAAGTCAGGTAACAACATAGACTACCTCCTTAATCCAGTCCTAAAAAGATGAAAATCGTCTTTTCCATCTACATGTATATCATACAAAGGGCAGTAACTCTTCCTCCTTACCTCCCCTTGCTGCCAACAGGTGGCACTAGTTTTAAGTTGGGCAATAGATCAACTAGGATGCTCGCATTGGTGGGGAGGTTGGGAGGGTTTTAAAGTAATGTAATTAGGTAAGTATTCTCGGAGAAACATAATCTACTGAAAAAAATTTGCTTTCTCCTTCAAATAAATTCCCCAGGAGAATAGGTAACAGAAGGAGGGATGCTAAACATCCTACCTATACCCTGGGGATCCTTCAAGGGAAGAAACACTCAATTTCCTATATGAAAGATGACCCACTCTCCTAACTTGAAAGCAGCACAATGGACAGTCAAGTGATCCGTGACAACTATATCCAGCTAAGAAGAGAATCATTGAACTCTTCTTACTGACAAACTTTTTACAGGCAAATCCAGTGAAAGCAGTGAACTATTGCCTGTGAAGAGGTTGTGCTGATGTCAGCTTG
Organism: Margaritifera margaritifera; assembly: GCA_029931535.1. NCBI lineage: Eukaryota > Metazoa > Mollusca > Bivalvia > Unionida > Margaritiferidae > Margaritifera > Margaritifera margaritifera. The sequence continues at coordinate 4,580,363 of JAQPZY010001606.1, forward strand.
GTCTGGTGGTCATCTGGGCAGCAGCAAGGCTTGCAGAGATCACTCTAATTTCATGACCTGAAATCTTCATGAGGCGACTCTGATCTATTGAGGTTTCCGAGTACGCCAAGCATACAATCCACTTGCCACGATGATAGGGCTTGAAGGATGACATCCTTTTTCCCGGCATTAACAGAAAGAAAGAGTCGTTTTCTTGTTTCATGGCTTTTCTCTGTGCTCTTCAAGTAATGCTTGAGGGTATCGATGGGATCTTGCATTGTTGCATCTTGAGACGTATCTATCAAAGAGAGTGAGCATATGCTGACTCTCTTATTGCCTGCTGTTGGCAGCCTATTCTTGGATACAATGCCTGGTTCCGTCATTAGAACTAGAACAATCCAATCTGACTTTGAAATAGTTTGGATATATTGAAAGGGCATGTAAGTCACTCACGCTGCATGCCAAAGCTAAAGCTATCATGAAACATGTTTTGTATGAATGTAGCTAAAGTGATGTTCTGGCTAAAGGCTCAAATTTATCTGAATTGACCATTGTCAAAACCCAGGAGAAATTTCATTTAGGAAACATAGGTGGTTTTTGGTCTATTCAAGTCAAAATTATCTAGTATGTCTGATAGATCTTCATCATTACCAAAACCCCCTCTGAAATGATGCCTGAAAGTGTCAGATATCATGGAGCGGCAGCCTTGTACAACCAAAGAAACAAGTCAGCCAGTTGTGGGATTCAGGCACTCAAAGGGATGATGTTGTTGACTTTGCACCAGTCCCTGAACACATAAGCCTTCAAAAGGTTTAAATTTTCTCCTTCACAAGACTCCCCTGACAAGAGCCAGGCATGAAGAAAGAGTCAGGACAGACAGGGATGGAATACTTATGACTGCGTTTTATTTAGAAGATTCGGCTTGGCCGGAATTTTATTGGGGAGATTGATTGCTAAATTAAGCAGATCGCTGACCCAGGAATTGTCCAATCTGAAAGAGGCTATCAGAATCAGTTTGCAGTTCTGACCTCTCAACTTTTGTATTATTTTCAATACTAAGACTGCAGCGGGTAGGCAAAGGCACACAACACTTCCCATTTGATAGAAAGTTTGTCCATAGCCCTGGCTTCTGGGTCTAGAACTGGAGAGACAAAGATGGGCAGTTTGCAGTTCTACCTCAATGCAAAAAGATTGCTCATTGGATGCCCCCTAAGAATGCAAATCTGATGAAAGACCAATTGATGGATGGACCATTCAGTGTGAATGATCTGGCCCTTTCTTGACAGAGAGTTGGCCAGGATATTGAGTCTGCCAGGAATGTGTCTGATTTGTACATTTATATTTAGTTGGCAGCACCAATGCAGAAACTGCCAAACCAGAACACACAGGTCGAGTGATTTGGTTCCCACCTGTTTGATGAGGTAGGTCACCACCACCAAGTTGTCGGACATATTTAGGACTACTTTCCTGCCAAGGTGGTCATTCCAGAATTGATTATAGCCTTCAATTCCAGAAGGTTAATGTGAGGAGGTATTTCCTCCAGCCCCCACTTTCCACTGACCATTGCAGCAGCAAGAGGAGGTAATGGGCAAGAGTTACTACCCTTCATCTATATGATATAGGAAGGGCTGGTTTGGGGAGGTAGCAGAGCTTAGTTCCTAATGGTAATGTGATCAAGGAGCATATTTGAAGGAGAAATAGGGGATTTTCAAAGAAAATGCTAGTTAATATTTAGGGGTGAAATGATACACATGTGCCCTGTATCAATATGTATTGAGATACACAACCTATGATACATTATCGATACATTTCAACTTGAAGGTCTTGTCATCTTTAGAATGATTGTCAAAGGTAGGGTGCAACCATTTCATACGTTAACATATTGGCTGTATTTCCAGTATGCAGATTACAGACAGACCTAAACTTATCATCGGTTCATATGCCATCATCCTTGACAAGATAACAAAAATACTTCCAAACAGACTACATGCTAGTCATCAGTGATCCTAATTCAACCTTTTTGGCTATCAGTTGATATGCCATCATCCTTGACAAGATAACAAAAATACTTCCAAACAGACTACATGCTAGTCATCAGTGATTCTAATTCAACCTTTTTGGCTATCAGTTGATATGCCATCATCCTTGACAAGATAACAAAAATACTTCCAAACAGACTACATGCTAGTCATCAGTGATTCTAATTCAACCTTTTGGGCTATTTCAGGCTTCTCCATTTGATCAGATGCAAGACTCATCTTGTACCTGCCAAAGGACTCCTGAATTCTTTACTATAATGCTTATATACTTCCAATGATTGACTATTGTTCGGCCATATGGGGAAATTGTACTAGTTCCCAACTAGACAGAATTCACAGGCTTCAAAAGCGAGCAGTTCGTTTGATTCTTAATGTCCCCTTTGATGCATCATCATCAGACTTGTTCACAGAATTAAAATGGTTAAGAATAGATGAGAGAATGGATTTTCTGAAAGCAGTTCTGGTTTTTAAATGTATCAAAGGAGATGTACATGACTAAATTATTCTGCGAAATGTCTTCTCCCTATAATCTAAGATCGAAATTTTAACAACAATTTAGAATTACCAAAACCTTGTATTGAACAATTCAAAGAAAGTCTACAATATTATGGGGCTAAAATATGGAATTCATTACCTGCTCACATTTGATCTGCTGATTCAGTTAAATCCTTTAAAAAAAATGTACATGCAATATTTCAAACCTACATACATGTATTAGCAAACTATCAAGAAAAATGTAAGTTAAAGATTGAGTTCTGGGATTTATTGCAATGCTACTCTTCAAATTTATCATGTGCTTGTTTTGTATCTCTTATATTAGCATATTTATAAAAGTATGTATAAAATTACATATATATATATATATATATATATATATATAGAGAGAGAGAGAGAGAGAGAGAGAGAGAGAGAGAGAGAGAGGATATTTGCTTGAAATGAGTGAATAATGGATATATTTCATCAAGTGGGTGAAAAACTCAGTATTTTCACAAGTGGCAAAGCCATGAGTGAAAATACTTAAGTTTGTCACCCACAAGATGAAATATATCTGTTATTCACTCGGAGCAAGCAAATATTCTTTTTATTTTATGCTCAAGCGTATTGTCTAACAATTTGTATAACACACTGAAGTAGCTGATTTCTTACTGTATCCCACGCGATAATGTAAGCAGTTTACCGTTTATGTTCTGCTGTTTTGTGTATATTTGCACATAAAATATCAGTAGTTACATTATGCTCCTTCCCAATTCAAGGTAAAACAGCAAATAAAAAGAAAATGAAAAAAAAAAATTGCCGATTGTTGGATTTGAACCCGGTTCACCTGGATGCGAAGCAGCCATCTTAACCTTTACACCACGCAAGCATCTTACAAAAAGTTTGAAATTTCTTAGCTATAATGTTATCAATGTCTATTGATGGCCAGTGAAAAAATGATATTTTTTTCACTGCAGTGAAATATCACAATTATTTCACTCAGAAAATCCAGTAATTCACTGCCTAGCATAAAATAAATAAATAAATATGTATGTATATATATATATATATATATATATATATATATATATATATATATATATATATATATATATATATATATATATATATATATATAAACTCAGTGTATGAACCTCTCGCTATTTTTGTACCTAATAATGTTATATGAAAAAAGTATAACACCAATATAAACCTTACCACATGGCACATTTTTGCAGAATAGCCTAAAGGCTATTTATAAGGTATATCAAAGCAGAAGTGATCATAAACTGCTATGTATACATGAAGATCTTGCTTAAAGTCATTTCAAAACATAGTTGTTGGAGAGATGAAACAAAAATGTATATATGCAGTTAAATCCTCCTGCTTTCATAATGTATTTTAGTATGTATTTGTAGATGTGTTTACTTGCAAAGAGCCATTTTCAAGAGAGAGAGAGAGAGAGAGAGAGAGAGAGAGAAAGAGAGTGAGAAAACTTGCATGAAGATACTTTGCCTTAATACAACTGATAATACTTTGTAATTGTTATTTTTTTAGTAGAGGGCCTCAAGGGAGATTAGTTGCATTAACTAATTGAGTTACCCTCTTTAAATAAAGACATTATTATTATTATTATTATTATTATTATTATTATTATTATTATTATTATTATTATTATTATTCACCACACCCTTTGTTTTGCACTGCATGAATGCTTTTAAAATGTCTTATTACCAAGATCATGTCTTCACTTCAATTTAGACAGCATTATGGTATTATCTTCAAAACAGAAGAATTAGTGTACTTTCCTCATGCCAGGAAAATCTTATCTAGAATAGGCATGGGAGTGGAGATGACTAACAACTGCTGTGACCTCAGGCACTTATTTCTGTCAGTGAAAAGGGGAAACTATTGACACCCACTCCATAACATTAACTCATAAGAAATCTGTCTCCTCACCTATTCCATGCTAATTTTTTTATTCCAGTGGCACATTCGGACACTGCTAACATATATCAACATAAAGGAGACATTCCAAACTTGTTCTCCATGTATGATTTAACTACTTTACTGTTCGTTTAATAGACACTTTCATGCAAAGTTGCTTTGTATCCATCTGGATGGAGTTTGGAAGCCTCCACTCCTGGGCTGCCATGCAGTGAATAAGCTACATTCAGTTCTGATAGGTGATTATTGTTTACCCTTGACTGGAACAAACACTAACCACCAATCAGAACTGAATTAGTGTATTCACTGCATGAGACTAGAAGTATAGGCCTACAAATTCAATCCAAGTAGACAAGATACAAAGTAACATAGAAACTTCACATTAAAGTGGCTATTAAATGATCAGTAAAGTACTTTAAACATGGGGAACAAGTTTGGAATGTCTCCTTTACATTGATATATGTTATCAATCGCTGAATGTGCTGACAGGATAAAAAAAAATTAGCACAAATTTGGCGGGGGGGGGGGGGCAGATTTCAAACTGCATGAGTTAGTCACTGTGTGTTCATTTGTAGAAGGGTAGTGGGTGTTATCAATTGTTTCTCTCTTTTACTGATAGAAACGAGTGCCTGTGATTGCAGAGGCTCTCTTTGATTAATTCTCAATTTAAAAAATAAAAAAGGCAAATGACTGATAATTGTTCATGATTGCTGAAGATTAAAGTAACTTATATGATGTAAGTACATGTATCATTTTAAATTGATTCTTCACATCTTGTATCAATATAAGTATCGATATAGCAAAATTATCAATACATCGATATAATCAATGAATCATTTTGCCCCTGTTACTATTGCATAATGACTAAAATTGAAAGGCACCAGATCCATAGTTCTGTCCTTTCTGGTACAGTCCTACCCGTTTATGTTTATGTCGACATCCTCGGGCCCGAGGAAATATTGTTGACATAAGCGGATGTCGAGATAAGTGGGGGGGGGGGGGCTGAAAAAAGCACATTTCTCTTGGATCTGCATACAAGTTAAATTCATCTTATGGGGTGACCTGTCATCAGTGAGCAGGATTTACACTTTGAGAAAACAAACAATGGAAATTTTGAGTACATGAAGACAAAACCAGTGTGAAATACACTTCTATATTGACAAATTACATTTTGGTTACCTTTGTGTAATAAAATCCACAATGCGTTAAGTGCATGTATATGAAAAATCCATGAATTCGTGTATGGGTCTCATGTTAAAAAATGTATGCATCAGTCACATCCTGATAGGAAACACATGTATAAAAAATGGTTGTCCTCATTGGATCTAACACGTCTACACAATTCACTACGATATTCATTGTCGCCAGTAGCACATGGTTGCATAGTTGTTATTTACATGCTACAAAAGTACATGTACATGTACTTAAATTGGCCAAGATTTTGGTCAGCCTGAAAAAATGCATGTTCCCATCTTACTGTCCTTTCTGGTACACTAGATAAAATTGAACATATCACTACTTTTTTCTGGTCTAAATTTGGCAACTACTTGCAAAATTCTAGCACTAAGCACTATGGGTACACTTTATACTTGTGGAAATAAATTAATGCCGTCTGAGGAAAGACTAATAACCTGGCTTGTCTCCGAAACTGCTCCTCTGCATCTGAGGTAGGATGTTTCCTGTTCTTGGTGTACCTGGATGAATGCTTGCTGACATGGGACTTGCTGCCCGCTGGATCTAAAGATGAAAAGCCGAAAATCTGTATTCCAACAGGTCTTGCTAATTTATTTCTTAACATGGGCAATTCTCACTTGTTATATAAAGATACCCATTAATCATAAACTCAGATTAAGCAAATTTTCAGAAACAAAAAAGTAATCAAAGGCTGAATAACTGAATAATCTATGCATTTTTCCTGTCTCAGATAAAATTTTTAATAATGAACAAGTCAATGGTCCTTTGTGGTTAGTTATAATTATGGTTCACTCCACGTACTTCCAAACATTTTTCAAATAAAGTTTATAGACGATTTCATGATTCCTAAGATCATATGATGCAACTTGCTACAATACTGGAACATTCTCATTTGATCTCATTTTCTATAACATATAACATGAAGTAGGGTCATTTAATTTTATGATGCTGGAAATTCGCTACCTTCAAAAAATGTATATCCTGTCTCAAATCTTAAATTCTGCATAACATTTCACCATAATATTAATTACCACAAAACCAGAGACAAAAACAAAATATTATGCCACTGCAGCACTGGGTGTGGACTACCATATGATCAATTCATGTATTCAAGTATTGCTATGTATGGCTTCTGATGTCACAATGAGATATGTATCATGTGTTACGACTCTAGGTCTTAAAAAAATGGAACAGAAAGAAAGTGAAACCAACAATGTAAGTAAAATAAACAAGCAATTTATTTCAAGACAATTAAAGTGATAACTCAAAAGACACTTACAGTAACAAGAAATTAAAATCGAAATAATCCAATAATCCTAAGTGTCCTATCACAAATCCTAAATATAGAATGTTCCGAATGAATTCCAGTAGCCTTGAATGTCCTGATATGTCAGTAGTCTTGAATGTTCTGATATGCCTGAATGATGTAATCCATAATATCTTTGAATGAATTCACATAAATCCCAAAGTCAAGTATTAATCCAATATGAGAATGAGCACTTTTAGTAATTCCAATGAATATTTCAAATAAATAATTCCTCTCTGAATTTGCTCTGATTTTCACAACTGTAACATCTGATTACTAAAATAAATTCCTTAATAGACTGATCTTAATAATATGAAGTTTAGTATAGGAATGAAATCTTGTTTAACAAACCTGTATAAATATAAGGATAAGTCACCTGACAGAATATTCTAGAATATGAATAATTCTAATGGAAAATTTAGGTGCATATGTGACTTTCCTCACATCAAAATATGGAAAATTACAATCTAATTGTTAAATGCTGTGTAAACAAGACTTACCTTGAACTCAAATGTTGTAAATATGTTTGTTTACAAAATGACTAGAGTACAACTTACCTCATGGACACATTATAAATTCAATATGCATAACACATGATACAGAGATCATAATATGATACACATCATTGTGATAGATACTTTGTACTTATTTCTAAATTATCAATTTATAATAACCCTGACTTGTATCAAAATTCATTGCTATCTCAGCACTTGTTTTACCACAATTTGACTACATTGTGTTCCGTAGTAAAAACTAATCATAACATGACTCAGCTTCATACAAATGTTTAATACAAAATGAAGAAAACAAAATCAATCAGTAAATCTAATCACTTCATGTACAAGCAAAGATTTCATAAAGTCATATAATTACTTAAAGTTCTAGATGTGACATGCATATCATGATGCATGTGTGTGTGTGTGTGTGTATGCATGTATGATGCATGCATGCATGTGTGTGTGTGTGCAATCACCATGAAAATATTGATATTCCTGGTACATATTGCCATTTCATTAGTCCTCTATGATCAAGTGGGTATGGTTTGGTATTACATGACACAGCAACACAAGTAGGTTATTTAGTGCCAAGTTTATGGGAGTAAAGTGCCTTGCCCAAGGACACACTACAGTAGCCAACATGGGATGATCTGATGGTAAGATTCAAACCTGCACCCTTTTGGTCACAAGTCCAGCACACTAACCACTAAGCCACCATGGTTCCTGCATTCAAGTGGGATACTGTATTACCGTATATACTCGCTTATAAGTCAACATCTTTTACTTAAAATTCGATTCATGCAGAGTAGGGGTCGTCTTTTAAGTGCGACATTAAAAAAATATATAAATCTTGGGGTAATATTTGAAACTCTAGATGTTTGCAGTACATACAAATACTGTCAATTCATATATTTTTACGTTTTCATGCCACTATTCCTATGCAGTAATGCATATATGGTATGCACTGTGTTTATCAGTTTCATGATGGTATTCATTACACAATACATGTATCTACAGTTATTTGGATTTTAATAATTTGAAAATATTATCGGTAAATTAAATACTACCTACCGCAAAATGAAGTGTCTGTCAATGTTTTCTGTGGGTGTTTACTAGTAAGTATATTGCCTCCATTTTTGTGCCAGTCCGAACAACCTGTATTTGTATTAATATTTGTGTTTTGCTGTATAAAGACTGTGCTTGATGCAATAAAAGTTTTGATTTAATTTGTTTTTTCCTTTTCTACAAGTCAGATTTAATTCCCAAGTGATATTTCCCATGTTATCTGCCAGTGCACGTGGCCAATAAGCCTTTGACTTCTAAAGGGACTCACTTTGTTTTCAAGTCGACAATCCTTTTGATCGAGCCGCGAATCTATACTTGTTCAGTGCCAAGTAGAGTTCTACAACTTCCTGTGCATATACTTTGACCTTAATCCCTTAGTTTGTAAAGGCACCACACTCTTTGTTTTCCCATGTGACAACCCTTTGATCAAGCCGCGAGTTTGATACTTGTTCAGTGTCAAGAAACAGAGGGTGGTTATTTGAACTCCCTTTGATCTTGCCGCACAATTGACATGTGTTCAGTTGCAGCCTTTAATAGATTTCTGACTTGATGATCAAAGTGTTACTCAGAGTCCAAGCTCAGACTCTCTGCATAAGCACCCGCATATGACAGTAAAGCCGAGGAATCGGAGTCGGACTAGATTTACAATGACTAGACGACGACGATTTACAATGACTAGATGACGATGTAGGATTTCAGAACTTTATCAGACAATTAGGATTAATTCTTGGACTTGTAACTGATGACATTCGATAGTGACATTTATAGGATTCCGTGAATCACAAAAAAAGTGGACTTGACTTTCATTGTTTATTTGTACGACGTGTGGAATTAACATATTACGGGATATTGTGAATCGGATCATTCTGAACTTCTATTTTATACCGGTATGTAACCTATAATTGAATTTGTGGATTTATCATATAAATGGATTTAAAATGTCAAGCATTATGGATTTCAATGGACTTTATTACACAAAGATGGACAAATTGTAAGTTGTCAATTTATTTGTGACATATTTCACTCAATAATATAATTGTATTTTACACTGGTTTTGTCTTTATTTTTCTTATCCATCCAGTTTGGCTTGTTTATATTTCCAAAGTGCATTTCTGACTCACTAAGAAGTCACCCCTTTAGACGGATCTGACTTGCAAAATACACCCTGACTTATAGGAGGGTCATATCGAAATTCACTTTTTGCAGCGCTAAAAAGGGGGGGGGGGGTCGACTTATAGTCGAGTCGACTTATAATCGAGTATATACGGTATGTTGTGACTTGTTTACAATGTTTCAAGTCATAACTATACACATTTTTCAAGCACGAGAATAATTATTTATGGTTATAAAATTGGAAAATGGAAAGTCTATTAGTTTCATGTTAAGTACCTTGCATGGCTACTTAATTTAAGCTGGACTAGTCTACAAGGTTTCTTTTTGTAGCCTACGGGATTGCAATCTGATTTTTTAATTTGTTGGACCCTTTAAGACATACTGGAGTTATAAGATGATGACATACCAAATTGAGGTTCAAACTGGACTTTTGCAAGATCATGCGAGAAGCTTACATCTCGTCTGCCATCAGAATAAATTCCACCTTTAGGGTTAAACTTCAGGGGAGGAACATCAAACCTGAAATGAAAAATGAATCAAATAAATTTATATTCTATTATTTCAAATTAATACTTGAACCCTTGTTTTATTTAATATACTTTTAGTGTAAAATATGAGGCTGACATGTTACTGTTATTACAAAGTCTTCAATTATTTGGAATTAAATTCTGAGCTACAATAATCCTATCTTAAGATATTTTTATTATATTATTTCAGATTAATCAGTCATTCAACATATCATGGGATATATTGATCAGATTGTAGATGATTGTTTCAGAAAGGTATACCGCATACACTTGCGTATAAGCCCGTTCGTGTACAAGCCGACCCCCCCCAAACCAAATAGGTAAAAACATTACAAAGTTTAGGACCCACGCATCAGCTGACCAATAAGTTCAAGATGACATATAATGACGAAATATGATGAGAAATAGAGGAAACAGGTAAAATAACCAAACACACACACACACTCAAACACACACACATATATATATATACACATACACACCCTTCTAACCTGACCCCCAGGTCCTCATGTACTAAGGTGACCTGGTTAATGGCTTATATGGTGTTAGTACAGCTATAATAGACCTTGGCCCACAGATAAACTAACCTCCCTTCATCCAGGTTTTTATTTTTTCCAAAATTATTTAGCTTATACAAAAGTATATACGGTACTTCAAATTAGAAGGTATTCACGCTCTTATAATGCTCATATTTCATATTAATGCATCACTAACAATAACATGCAATATGAAACTATTTTAAATGTAGTTTAAGGTTTATATCAACAACTTTTATTTACCATAAACATGAGCCCATATTTAAGGAGCTTCTTTATTTTACAATTATCAGAAATGAATTGTTGTGATTGCTTCTATACTCAGTCATTCTATGCTATATGGATCAGACCAATTATTTCTAGATATTCAGTACATAACAAAAGAAATATATACTTTTGTTTGGATTTTTGGGAAGCACTCTTAGACGGTGAAGTCTGTTGTGTGCCTGTGGTTGTGCTGCCTTGCTGCTTACTATAATAAGAATCTGAAATTAAGAAAATAAAATTTTGAAACAAAAATCCATATTTAACAAGCTGTAAATCATAACATTTAGCCTCATAGAATTTTTCGTAAAATACAGTAAAATCACCATATATGTGACTTATAATTTATCCAATCTCTTCATTGTCAATATATTTTTCATGATACATGTACACAGAGGGAATTATTTTTGTTTTAATGGCACTTTCAATACATTATTGGCTCTATCATGCTGGGGAACCTTTCCCATAGACATACTAGATCAACTGACCCAGGCAGACCAGGCAGGTATCGAACCTGTGACCCCTTGGATTACAAGTCCAATGCTCTACAAACCAAATTAACTTGGCTCCCAGGTACACAGAGGAAGAAAACACAATTGATGAGTAAACAGACCTTTTTCACAAATAGAGAAGAATCACAGAACTGTATCCCAAAATAATGCTTAATAATTATATCACATGAACACTTGATAGTTTCACTATGGTTTGGGCTAACCGACCCATATGATGTAATTTGGGATACAGTTTTCCAGAATTCTCCAACATTCTGGAAATGGTTTGTAGAACAGGGTACAGACCAGAATCAGGCAGTAATTGGTTCTTGTCCTGTTCTTCTTGCTAGTTTTAAACTTTTTTTTAACTAGCAAAAAATTCAGCTTTTTGGATTACAGCAGCTATTGGATGGAACTGAGAAAATATACATTCTTTTAGCAGTAATGTCATAATAAGATAGGGAGTATTCAGTTTGCAAAATAGCAACATCTGTTTTCTCTTTCATTTATGATATTTATCAAAATTTTACAAATATGTAAGGTGAGATCACCATGATTACTATCATTGAAATGATGCACAGACCAACTGCATTGACTCACCATTGCAAATCCGAATACTTTTAATCCAATCCCCCCCTCCCCCCCACCCTATACTCACCCACTATAGTGACATGGAGGTCATAAAGCAAAATCTGTCACATATCTGATGCTTTGACTGCATATATAAAGGTTGATAAAAAAATATATGAAATGTCATTACAATTAACATTTTTGGACATCTGACCCTTTTGACGCCCCTCCCAGGAACCACAGTGGTGGGAGCCAAGGATGACTCCCCTCTTGCAGATGGAGGGGGTTGCAGTTGGTAGAGCATCAAACTCATAATCCATTAGTTGTGGGTTTGATACTTGCCAAGGGCATCCCAGTATGGTTTCCTTACCGTGTCCTTGTGCAATGCAATTAGCTCCCATTTCCATAGGCAAACAAAGTGCTGAAAATGCTGTTTAAAACCAGTAAACCAACCAGCCTCTTCAAGATGGTTACCCCAAGGGAAACATACTGGTAACAACAAAGATTTGTGAATTTCCACCCACTAGTTTAGGAGGAGATGTTGTAATGGACAGACAAACAAGTGGAGGGTATCACAATATCCCCTGCTATATCATGGGAATAAATATATCAAACTGGTACTTGAAAGTGCATGCCATCTCCACTCAAGATTTCAGCTTGCAGTTTGCTCATCTGCTAGTGGGTTTTTTTTAACCCTGTGTTGGGTCCTTCAATAAGGAACTAACCTCCCCAGTTGATCCAGCCATAAATGGCTCCCAGTATTCTCTGGGGCTTAACCTTTGATGGACTGAAGGGTTCTCCACAGGATTTTGAAACTTGCAGTTCAAGACTGCTTCCTTGAAAAAAGTTGCAGTTCCAGCAATAAAACTTGCAGTCCCAATAACGATACTTTTTTCCGTTGCAATAATTTAGAACATTATGAGTACTGTTGTGTCACCAATATACACAGTATATCATCAGATTGCTAATGCTCATTCATTGTGAAAGATTTAGTATTATAATGAACAAAAGAAAACATAAGGGGCAGTTGACAACTGTGATAATTGTGATGTTACAACTATAACAATTCTCAATACTTGGCATTCTTTAATATTTTGTGCAGCTAGAACTAATCAAGGATGAGATTACACTTTCTTTTCTATATTAATTTATTTTATTAGCTTAATTCCATTGGTTTAGGATCAAAATCCTTAAGTTCTGGGTCTTCCTCCATCACCCTCATCAATTTCGTTACAGTTTCTCATTTTAAACATCTACAGCCCTTTGTCCTGATGTGATTATGTTGAACTTTGCAAGTTCAATGTTCCTTGGATTGCCACTGCATTATTCCTTCCACAATCATGACACCACTGTGCATAAAGCTAATAATGTTCCATTGTTTTCGGTGCATGGGAATGTCCTATACCACACTTCATTCCACGAATCTCTCAGTCTCTTTGGCATTCTGTTTTCTTTATCAAAGATATATCTACAAATTTTGTCAGCTAGTCTCGCGAGAATCAAGCTCATTTACAGCCTTGCGCTTGGCACCAAAGAAATTATGTAAAGTTGCCATCAGAATAGCACACATAGGATAATCTTTTGAAAAACAAAGGTCTATCTCTGTACATGACATCGAAAAACAGCTGATTTTATGACGATTAACATGTTAGTTCATATTCCTCGGACATACAAAATAAATCCCCAAATCTTGGCACTATTTTTCTAAATACAGTATATGATAACATACAAGTGTTCCAAATATTGTGTACAATTTTTTAATATGATAGATTAAAGCTGTGCTGAGTAATGCTTATCAAAGAGAGGTGTCAAAGCACACTCATATGTAACTGGCGTTTTCATATAAATGATCATTAGGCAACAACAATAAATTAACAGGTGTCTTAATCTCCTTGTCTGCTAAGATCTAACCTATATGGCTTCACCTAATCCCATTAAAATCACTTGAATTTTGTTTGAAACACTGCACACATGATTGATACTTGTTTTGTAGAAATAGATGAAATAAAAGAATTTTGCTGACAAAAACGCCTGCATACCAAGGACCCAGATGTTGGAATTTTCATGCATCCGAAAAGTATGCATACTTTTATGCAGATTTCAGCGTCCCAAAGAACTCTGGGACTGGTACCCAATCCAGGGAGTAACTTTTATTCCTTTCATTCAATAGAAACTAGAATAATCTCTGTTACTGATAAGCCACTACTAGGCTTCATAAAATTTTAATTACAAACTTAATCACTGTCCCTGAAATGGTCATACTGAATGTACTCTAAATATACTCACCAAATCCCCCCTGAAATGGTCATAATGAATATACTCAAAATATACTCACCAAATCCCCCCCTGAAATGGTCATACTGAATGTACTCAAAATATACTCACCAAATCCCCCATGATATGGTGGGGGCATACTAAGTGCCCGACTTCCTGGACGCTGGTAACGATACAAGACATGAGGGTTAAACTGATTCTCTGCAAATGCCAAATCATCATCTTCTTCTAACCCATCATTAGCGCTATTATCTGCACTGTTACTTAGACTGGAAACATAACTCTCTGACTGACGACTGTAGCCTCGAATCTGTTGACTGGAATGTCGACTTGCTGAGTAACGATCATCTAGAGGCCGGAGTAAAAGCTTGCATAGCTTAAATTCTCGAAATAGCTGGGTACTGTAAGGTAAATACATGTATTTATGATATACTTAAGTGTCAAATACATAAAATTATTGGTGAAATATTTGTCATATTTTTTTCATTCCTATATTTTCACATGTGAAAAATATATCTTTATATTTTCACATATGAAAATACAAGATTTTTCATCATGCCATGTGATGCTTGATTGTGTATGTCTACAGAAGTAATAACTGAAGCAAGAAAAACAAAGATTTTATGACCTAGAGCAATGTATGGAAACTGCATTACCTTTCAGGCATGGATATTTATTTTTTATGAAGATATCTGACTTTCCACTGTTCACTTCTCAATGAAGTTATGTCCCCTGTATTACCATGTCAACAACTGTAAAAGTCCGATCTGCTGCATCATTCAATAATACTTTCTTTGTGGTCAGTGGTCAGATAGGTAAAATAATTTACAAAATGTCACAACTGTAATTTATTGCAACAGATTAGGTCATCCCAAGCCTACCATTTTCTTAAATCACTGATATTTTGTATGATCAGCCTATGAATACAACTAAAGCTCATATCAACTTGGCAGTGGAGGGAGCTGAAGAGTCAGTTTATTCTTCTAAGCTTCAATTCAGGAACAATTTTGGTGTATAATAAAAAATAAAATTGTCTTTTCCTGAATAAATACTTGATTTATTTCATCTTGTAGTACAAAAAGCAATAAATTTAACTCGTGGCTTTGCCACTTGTTAAATATAATTTTTTTTCTACCACACGATGAAATATATCTGGTATTAATGTAGGAAAATAAAATATCCTCTATGTAGAAAATTGCAAATTATAACATTGTTCCCACTGCATAGGAAATTTGTATGTTACAAAATTCTATTAGATCTAAGTTGAGTGAAATAAATTTCATTATTTTTATTGAGTATATGAACAAATTTCGAAATTCTCATCGTTGAATGGATTTTTTCAGGTCAATGAACAGGAAGAAATAAAATTTCACTCAAGTGTTGTATAAGTAATGCAAATCAATCTTAAAAGCTCTGAAAAATCATTGATCGAATGATTGATTTACAGTATCAAAACAATTTAAGAATTAGATGGTCTGGAGGGCTACAAGAAAAAGAAGCAAATAGCCCAGCTTTAATTAATTGGTCTAGACACTATAATATAGTTACATGTTTGCTTTATGATGTCCCTATTTTCTTAGTATGAGTCATTAATAACTATTATTCTTGTGAAATATATTTTAAGCTTTGTTTTGTTTTTAAAAAAAACATTTTTAAATGATGGATAGCAAGTCATTGTATTCTACAACAGTCCACTGGGCTCACTCATAATTCAACATGCAGTACAAGGTTGGAAAAATGGACTCCCATTCAAGCATACTTTAGATGTGATGGATGGGGGGCATTATTGGAGTAAGCTGGAGCCTGTGCATGCATGAATTAGCATTTTCACCCTAACGCTTGCTTGAGAGGCACTCTTTAAAGATCAATAAAATCAAGTAACATCTGCAATATAAAAGCCATTGTGTCCAATCCACGTCATATTTTCAAACCGGTTTTTGTTGCCAATAAGTAATAACAATTGGGTGGGAAACATTTTCAGTAGGAGGGTTTACACATGCTCAACCTCCAGCTTACTCCAATAATGCCCCCCATCCATCACATCTAAAGTATGCTTGGATGGGGGTCAAGTATTTTTCGTAAGCCTTTGGCCTCACATGTATAAATTAGCATGTTTAAAGGACAGCAAAAAACCACTAAAATCAACTACTGTCACTTCATATATAAAACCACTTGTATAAAGTTTTTTATTTAATTTATATACAGTAAATAATTTATTTATTTATTTATTTATTTATTTATTTATTTATTTATTATTATCATTATTATTATTATTATTTTTATACTTTTTTAAAAATAACATTTTTGTATAATGTCCAATCTGCCATTTTAAGAATTCCCCAAAGGGAACATCATCTCCTATACGTAGCAGATGTCAATGATGAATGATATGAATGGTTTTTAAATATTGGATATCAATTCTGAACATTCGTATCACCGCTATCAACTACATATTAACATGGTACTTGTATCCACTTGATACTGCAGAAAGAAACAAACTAATCACATTTTCTAAGACTCTGAGTTCTATTGAGATAATATAAAAGTGTGTATGTAAGACAAAGTCTTTCCTTTAAAAACTGGGAGATTTTCAAACAACTTTTGAGTAAAGTTGGAAAATAAACTGAATACCAACGCTCGATACATGCATATTATGAATATTCATATAAATCAATGTTTTTGCCCTTGCTGTTGTAGACAGTACTAAAATAGCCACTGTTTTCAATGACAGCACTTTAAACTCTACATTCTTTAGAAGAAACAAATTAAAACTTAACCCCATGTCCAACATCCCAAGTAAAAGCATACTTCGCTTGATGTAGATTCACAATAACAATACCTCTCTGAACACCAGTTCTGACCTAATTATTGTAGAGTTTTTATCCACATGGACTTTAAAAACCTGTATTATTTACCAAGCATTACAAGATAACTAATTATGTGACAACTGTTTCTTCAGACACAATATAAGGACTGCCCCACCCCTCAACAGAACACCAAAAAGATCCAGTTACACAATGCAAGGTGATACTGTATTTTAGTGCCTTTCCCTCTTGAGTTGCAGTTGAGATTGACAGCTTTTGCAGAAAGTCTTATACTTTGGAAGTTTGTCCCAATACTACCACACCTATTAGCTGCAAAATTTTCT
Organism: Margaritifera margaritifera; assembly: GCA_029931535.1. Lineage (NCBI taxonomy): Eukaryota > Metazoa > Mollusca > Bivalvia > Unionida > Margaritiferidae > Margaritifera > Margaritifera margaritifera. Next base: position 4,597,787 of record JAQPZY010001606.1, read on the forward strand.
TCAGAGGGTGAGTATCTCCGAAATGCAGGAGTATAAGCAGGTTCTTGTGTCAAGGGAGCCTGGCAGGAATCAACACTACAAGCCATGATGAAATGAAAACCTGACTGAGATCGCCAAAATTTAATTACCATAAGAGCTTTAACAGCTTTGTCACTCATGACCTTATTCATAATTTTACTAAATGGAAATGAGGAATTTGTATGACCCAAACTCATGCCAGCTACAGGAAAAAGCATCCTAAAATAAATGCTCCAGGTTATGGATTCCATAAAGAAAAATTTATCAATTTGAAAATTTGGAAGCAAAATTTCTCCATTTAACATCCACTCTGTTAATTTTAAAAAATTCCCAGAGTAAAAATTAGCACAAGTATATTCTACTCATGGTAAACAGATGGCTAAAATGCATACATCTCTTTCAAGGCAGTGACCACTACCAAGTAGATTTAGAAAGATCATTCATTTCCCTGGACCGAGTGACATGATTAATTAAGGAGAATGTACATGTATTGCCATGTTTGAGTACCAAATATGTTTATTCTGAACCAGACAACAGAGAGATGGCAACCTAAGAAAGATGGCAAGAAATTCTATATAATTAATGTATGATACAGTAATTTGATTCTTCAACTGGCCAATGGCCACAAATAGGTGGATTCAAATCTTATCAGCAATATTGAAATCCACATCTCGAAGTCAGATGGGTTGAGTGACGGTATAGCGTCCTTGTCTGCAGTCATAAGTCTATAACTGCACAAAGGCATGGTATAAAATGACCTGAACAGCGTTCGAAGGTCAGCTGCTTTAGTAAAAGTATCAACAATATAATAAACAGTATCAACAATATAGCAAACAGTATCAACAATGTAATATGCAACAAGTTTATCATTTATTTATGTTGAATCAAAACTCAACAAAATACCAACCACGCAGTTGAAAATCTCAGTCTGTACTCCATGTACCTACCACCTCTCATTAGTGCAAAGTGAAATATGATGTGCATTGGACACAAAGGCTCTCATATTGCAGGTGTCACGTGATTTTATTGATCTTTAAAGAGTGCCTTTCAAGCAAGCGTTAGGGTGAAAATGCTAATTTATACATGCGAGACCAAAGGCTTACGAAAAATAATGCACAATTTTTATGCTTGCCCAGAATTAAGATTTTCACAAACTTTAGCAAAAAATCAATATTTTCTCTTCTTATTCTCTATAGAATTCTGACCAAGTGCCAGAATATGTAACTTGCCCAGCAACATTTTTAACTTGTCTTCGGCTGCCAGACTGGATATTTGTACACCACTTTAGCAGTCAAGATCCAGTATTCACCAAGTACAGGATTTGTCGGAATTTACTTGTTAACTTATTTTCTTACATACATGTACTTACCTGCTTATTAAAATATCAAATTTTAAGGTCAGGTCTTCTTTTTTTCTCCATATGGTGGATTCCTAATTCTGGGATTCTTAAGGTTCTGGTTATGGTTTCACTAAACATCTCAAATTTTCCTCCTCAAATTAAGATTTATCAATATCTTTCTTACTGCTTGGATTGGAAGTATGGGTCTTTCACAGAGCATTAATAAGTCCTCACGGATTAAAACACAGTCATCATAATATCCTGCATTCTTCTTAAATTATTCTTGTTTTATTTCTCAGGAAAACCAAGGTGGAGGAATTCCTCAACTCATTTTTCAAGAACTCCCAGGTGTAAAATTTTATTTTTCATTCCTTGCCATATCTACTATCATAAAAATCACAATATTGTCAGAGATATCATAAGCAAGATAATAACAAATTTTAATTTAAGGAGATGTCTTGAGAAATTTAGTGAAACTTGGGCCTGGACTTTCCGTTCTAAAATCTTTAAAAGACATCTGAATAAGAATAAAGATGTAACCCTCACTCTGAAAACAGGGCAGTAAGGGATTTACAAATCAGTTTGTACCTGAGGAATAATGGTAGTCTATTATTCTTGGCCCACATAAGCATTTGCTCCCGTTCCTCATCGGTGCATCCATAGTGACCACCCAGTTTATCCGCTGAGTGGGACCTCTCAGAAGCTGTATCAGGGTCATCCACCTCGTCAAAGGCACCTGTAAGTCTGTTGTACAAAAGTCGCAGGGGAAACACCTGGGAAAATGTTTAATTTAAATATAATTTACTATCATTTATCACGATCATTTATCACATTATATCACAACACTGAAAATTATTCTAAAACATCTGCCTATGAAAGCTGACTGTTCAAAATTCATCAGAATTTGCAGCAGTCAAATTCTGGATAAACTGTATGGAGTTTTTGATTCAAATGACAGCTCAAGTGAGGTAAAGTATACCCTAACACAAGTGTCAATTTATAAACTAACATTTCCTAAATGTAGTAGCATGTGGAAAGCAATGATGCATCTAACAATTTTAGAATGTTAATGGCCGTTTTAACTGTCCATTTACAAGGTTCACTCCATTGGCACAGTAAAACCACAATTGAACTTTCTTAAATCCTCAGCTACCAATGTATTGCCCCCTAATTACTACATGATATTGTCTTGTTAGTTACAGACTTTTAGAATTACCATTGTTCAAGATGATTATACAGTGTTGACCCTCTAATGGAACTTCTTACTGCAGAGTTTCAGATGTAACAAATACATGTACCCCTTATCCCCCCCCCCCCCCCCCGCCAAAACAAAACAACATGTGGTCAGAGACAGATAGATCTTAATTATTTCTTTTCTTTTTCCAGTTTTACTTTCAAAGGTATGGAAGTTTATGGTTACATGTACTAGATTTTGTAGTATGTAATTTTATGGATACCAGTATGTGTTAGTATATTTTTAACTTACTGATGAACTGGTATAATTGTTTTCGTTTTTGTTGGTTTTAATGGCACTTTTAACACATTGTTGGCTATATCATGCAGAGCAAATGGGATTTAAGTGCTTTTCTAAAGGACACACCAAAGTAGCGACACCAGGCCTGGCCTGGGTGGGTATCGAACCCACAATTCTTGGTTTATGAGTCAGACGCTCTACCAACAGAGCTACTGCAGGTATAATTGAAGAAGGGAACAATTACATATTCTCTCATTCCAATATATGTGTGATACAGATTGCCTACATGAAAAAGGCATGTGTGATACAGATTGCCTACATGAAAAAGGCATGTGGGATACAGATTGCCTACATGAAAAAGGCATGTGGGATACTCCTACTCCATTGATACTGTAGATGACATCATTATGCTTATGATGTTATAAACATCTGTAATGTTTCTTGCATTTTTCGTATTAAAGAGACAAATTTTGCTGGCCTTTCAATTGTAATCCTTGTTTCTTATGTATTTCCAAAGCTATATCCATACCTGCAAGAAGCCATCTTTTTATTGCAATAACTATTTCATAATAAGCAACAAGAAAAAAAAATCCATCATATGTTTTAGTGTGGGATCAGGTCCTTCCATTATAAAACTTCACCAATTTGAATGTGCTCAGCCTTTTCTGTCACATACTGGGGAAAAAACCTTGGATGTAAATAGTGGCCATTTTGAACTTCCCTCATGCCTGTACTTGTTATTATGGCATAATAACCTCATTGATGTCACAATGATTTGATGATGTGTCATGACCAAAAGCAACGTAAGCAATAGTTTGAGGCTAGGGAAACTGAATGATTTCTCCATTTTTTTTAATTTAAAAGTTGCAGCATTAAAAGTGCAGGCATGTCATTAATGGTTGAAACATCTTGAGATGTTTTTTTCAATGACTATCTTTCGTTATTCTTCGTATCTAGCCAGATGTTCGTCCACCAAAAACTTACCAATTTGGTAAGTATCACTACAATTACCTCTGGGTCATTCAGAACATCCTTGTCTCTTTCTGATACGAGCAAAATAACTTCAACTCTCTGAAAGGGAGTTGGTGGTAATTGTAATGATACTTATCAACTTGGTAAGTTTTTGACAAACAAATATTGTGCTAGATGTGCGAAGAACAGATACCTTTAAAATGATAGGCGTTGAAAATAACACTCGACCACATTTCAACAATCAATGAGATACTTGCACTTTTGATTTGTAATGTTATTCCTGCGACTTTGAACTGAAAAAATTGAAGAAAACATTTGGTTTCAATAGCCTGAAGCTATTGCTTACGTTGCTGTTAGTGATGAAACGTCATTGTGATGTTAAATTATGACATAATAACAACCATAGGCTTGAAAGCAGTTCCAGATGGCCATCATTTACAGCCGAGATTTTACTAGCATTCGATGGAAAAGACACGAGGACATTTTGATTGACATCTGAGTCCACTGGAATGTCCTTGGCTATTTCTACGAGACAAAAATATGCCTCAAATGTATGTCGGTGCAGTAATTTACAGAAATATCATATTTGCAGAAAAAATGTCTGTAAAAAAAGGAAACCGCAATATATTCTTACTACCTCAGCTATTTGTACAATTGGATTAACAAACTTCATAAGTTCTAGTGTTTTTCAAACCAATCACTTCTATTTAGGCATCATGGGATTGCAGACTACATGCAAGATTTATTGACATCCAAAAGTGAAGAGCTTGACAACATGCAAAAACTAAGCACCTCCAAAACTGAAGATCTGACAACGCAAGTGCTCCAATGAGCATGGGCAAATTTACGTTTTGCAAATACATATGTTAATACACTTATATGAAGAATTTTACTTATTTAGTACAAATAACAATCAAGACATATATTAGATTGACTTTAGCAAGTTATCACAACAAAATGCGAAAAGGTGCCAAGTGTTTGGTCTACGTAGGGATAATATCCAAAACTGGAGAGTGAGTCACCAGATAGCAAAGACACTTACTTAGCGGCAATGGTGCAGAGTGTTGGATTAACTGTAGGATTGACCAAGTTACAAATGAAATATTAGTTTGATGCATTCGCAACTTCTTGGTCAATCCTTGTTTTGCAAATAGCCAAGGAGGTCTGAATGCAGCTACCAACACCATCGAAATGTCCTTGGCCTTTTCTATCGCATGCTAGAAACAACCTAGCATGCAAATAATGGCCATTTTGAACTGCCCTCAATCCCATGGTTGTTATTACATCATAATAACTTCATTGACGTCACAATGACTACATGAAGTATCATCGCTAACAGCAACGTAAGCAACAATTTCAGGCTATTGCAACCGAATGATTTCTTCAATTTTTTTATGACAAGTCTGCATGAATAAAATTAAAAATAAAAAGTGCAGATATTTCATTGATTGTTGAAACATGGTCAAGTGTTATTTCAACATACATCTGAGGTATGATCCATAGGATTGACCTTGAAGTTGCAAATGTATCGGCATACATTCAAGTTGCAAATGACCTCCGAGTCTCTTCCGAGTCAACTCGCATCAGAGAAAGATGAGGATGTTCCAAATTTAAACTTTGCTCTACTCCAAATCTTACTCAAAAATATTCTGACTACGGTAATCAAAAGGTTGCATCTGTATATTTCGAGTAAGTTTTCTGTGCCCGGAGTACCCGAAATGCTGAGTAATAAATGTTACTGCAGAATGTATTCAGTACATTAAAATTCATATCCTAGTAAAAAAAAAAAATTGTAAAAAGACGGACATTATTAATACATCAGAAGTCCCATTAGTACTACTTACATTGTGTTTCAGCAGGGTGGAAAGACATTTCCAACCTGTTTGATTCCATTTAACCCTGAGGGGGGAAGGAGGCAACTGGGGTTTTCTTTCGAACCAGGAATTTTTTTTTCGTTTACCTCAAGATAATGTTTTTTTGGTTCATTTTATACAATGTATATAATTATTTATATTTTTTTCTTCTAAAAATCAGAGGAAGAATATTTTTTCAAGCTACATGGGAACTTACTTTTTTTAAACTTTTTTTTTATTTCAGCTGCCCCTACATGAAAATTAAATGGTCAGTCCTTTATTTTTAATATTGCTGCATGTCACCATGATCAAGAAACTGTGGCCTGGCCCTCTTATATTCGGGGTATTTAATGTTTACACCATTATTATTCAATAATCGTATATACCTTTATCAAGATTTTTGGGATCTATTATACACGTATAATAATCTATAATACATGTATATATATTAACTTTTGAAGAAAACAATAAGAGATTTCATTTTCAAGCTACAATTCTGACTCCACAGAAAAAATCTTTTATCTGACATCACTATATCTTATTCAAAACAATGGAACCAATCCAATTTTCACAATATTGGTGTATTTAACATATCAAACCAGTTTGTCCACATTTTTGTAAAGTTTAGTAAAGGAAAATCCAGAATAATGGGAAAATGTGCAAATTACCCACATATTTAATTAAATAAACACTAAATAAGGTTCATAATCAACTTAAATATATTTAAACTGTAAATTTATTGAATGAGTCGAAAAAATTTTGTTACCATAAAATGTCATTTGTTTCTCAATTGGTTTAAGTTTTTCTCTTTGCATTATCTTCAACCTGAAAGTCAACTGTTCTGTTTATAATTTTGTTCATAATTTATACCATGTAAATATTGTGTGAGAATGTGTTCATGTCATCTTCTGATGTATCTTCGTTATCCAATGTGATCACTCCTCACCTGATGTACTTTGTTGGATGCTGTCGTCAAATTAAAAATATGTTAAAGATTTACATATTTTTTAGTTTTTCTGCATCATTTAGTCCATGCTTTTCTAGTTGTATATCATAAAAAGATCGATTTGATCCTATACACTAACACTACAGAGACCAACAGATATGCAGTCATAAATATATATAATTTTTAAGGAATGCATTTATTATACATACTGATAGATGCATGCTAGCATGCATTGATTATACAAATTATCATCATCATCAATCCTTAACATACTGAAAAAATAGACCCCTTTAAATATATATTCCACCTATTAAACAACAGCAAATAAATGGTTGACCCTAAATATTTCCTGTACGTTGATCTGAGCAGTTATAAAACTTTATGTGTATATGTGATTTGAGAAAGGTCGACACAAGAACTGGAAGCAGACGATCAGAATTTGACACACTTATGTATGGAGGATTGTTATTATGAATATTCTTGGTGATTTTGCGGAGGGGGTGAAGGGAGAAGGGTGATTTTGTGGAGGGGGTGAAGGGAGAAGATTTCAAGTAGTAGATAAGCGTACAATTTGCATTTAATGTTACTTAGCAATATACTCTAGTGGCAATTCTTCTGCTATCAGCGGATGTATGAGATGCTCAGATGCTTCCGATTGCCACAAAATTAGGAATGGGGAGTATACTGAGCGCAATTTCAAAATGTGGTTGGACTTGTCCAGCAAGTATCATCGTCCAACCACCCGATGTCATTAGTCTCCTTCAATCGTGCGCCATGTTTCTCACGATCTAATGCACTTGTTTAGAGATAATGACATCATCAACTGTGTCACCAGCGTTCTTGAAGAGTGACCAGAATGAATTAAACAGTAAAATCAGACACAATGAGATTTAAACAGGTAATTTCATATAATTTTTAAAAAAATCATAATCAAAATCTATATTTTCACTAATGCCTTTTTTGTGTCACACATTTTGGCCTTGAATTTTCTATTATATGCTAAAGATGGCGCCGCCGATCACATATTGGCTTTGTTTACATATTTTGAACGGGATAACTCACTTTGGGAATTTTTACAACTGGATAGCCAATGTAAATATTTGGTTTTAATCATGTGGAGTTCTTATACAACGTGAGAAAAATTTACACTCGAAATGTATATTCACTAGACTTTTTCGTTTCAGTATTATTTCATAATAAAAATGTATTCTACATCAAAAGACATTGAATCTATTATAATAAAATGTGTATCCATTCACCAGTGTCAAGTTTTAATTTCTCTCTCGCTGTCTCCCTGTCTGTCTGTCTCAGTCTATTGAGTCATATATTTATATGGTAAAGAACAAGCAAGCAGTAATGTAAGTGCACAAACTGCTTATAGAATTAACGGAATTTTTTATTATTATTATTATTTCAAAAACATGGAGACGCTATGAACTAATAGTATCCATACCTTTACCTAACTGGCACATGCCGGTCATATGCCATGTGACTTTTTAGTTTGCCTCACGAACCATGGAAACCACTTCCGGAAATAAGCAAAATGACACACGCTCGGAAAAACGGTAATTCTGAACTAATGTACATGAATGCCAAACAATTTTTAACTATGATTAAAATGAAGTAGATATAGTTGAACACTTTCTATGTTTTTTTAATAGATTCTCACAATATTATAACGAACGCGTTAAAATTCACCTTAAGTGCACGAAAAGTGGTTGTTCGAGGCTAATTATGAACTTATGTACATGAATGGCAAAAATTTGTTCACGCTAATTAAATGAAGTAGATATAGTTGAACACTTTTTATGGTTTATTTAAATAAATTATCACAACATTATAACGAACGCGTTAAAATTCACCTTAAGTGCACGAAAAGTGGTTGTTCGAGGCTAATTATGAACTAATGTACATGAATGCCAAAAATGTGTTCAAGCTATTTAAATGAAGTAGATATGGTTGAACACTTTTTATGGTTTATTTTAATAAATTATCACAATATTAAAACGAACGCGTTAAACTTCACCTTAAGTGAACGAAAAGTGGTTGCTCGAGGCTAGAAATTATTTCCCATATTGCCTGCCAAATTTCATATTACTTGTCTGAGGCGGGGTGTATGGAATGAATTGCCCGCGTGAAAAACCAATCAAATTTCGAGAATTCTCTAAGCTGACCATATGCAAATTAAGCCCCGAATCACTCTGTAACTGTTGAGATCATCAAATGAAAATCAGCGTACCTTCTTGTCATTATTTACCTGGATTATTCAGACCACCTTGGCTATTTCTGTCAGACAAAAATAAGCCTCGGATGCCAGCGTAGACATTCGCAACTTCTTGGTCAATCTTTGTTTTCTAAATAGCCGAGATTTTCCGAATTGCAGCTCTCTGCATTCATTCGAGGTATGATCTAAGTGAAGGGATTGACCTCGAAGTTGTGAATGCTGGATCTTTATTACCCGTGAAAGAGGTTTCCGAAGGTGAAATTTGTTGTGACACGGGAATTTTTTTTTCTTTTTTTCATTCTCATTCTGAGAAAAAAAATATTAACAATCACTTTAAAAGAGAAACCCAAAAACCTTATGTACATCTTGGCATATTCTTTAACACTGCGTTTGAAAATATATCTACAACATGAAATCAAATGGAATCAAAATTATCCCCAGATAATAGACAAAGTGAAAAAGTATTAAAATAATAGTAACATAATTACATTTTAATGTATGTAGAATACTCCAGTATAAGTTGAATTCCTCTATCACAGTTGCAAAAGGAGCAAATTGGTTTACAGAAAGATATGTATTACCGATGATCAAAATTTTCAATCAGCTCAAATGTTTCATCTTCATCGCAATTTTTCATTATAACTAGCAAGAAAGTTAAAATAAGTTACATCATTACATTTTTCGTATTTTTTTACAAATGTAAAGATACTTGTATAATCTTTGTCAATAACTAAATAAGGACGCAGTGCGGTGGACAAATCAGGTAATGTGTCAAGTGCCTGAAAGCCCAGGTGGCACGGCAGAGATATTTGGTAAAGCAGAGGAAAGGTATATCCCTGTGTAATTGTAGCCCCAGCACCCTCTCTCTCTCTCTCTCTCTCTCTCTCTCTCTCTCTCTCTCTCTCTCTACCTTTGATCAAGGTATGTGGTCTTGAACTAAGCTGAATGTGCAGAAACCATTATTTTCTCATTTGACTTACCATAACAATGACCTCTGATCTCAGAATCGATGTGCTTATTTATTAACCAAAGTGCAAGCTATACACAACGTTTAGTCAAGAAACTTGCTCTAAAACAAAAGTTATTCTGCAAAACCCTTTTTTTTTTTTTAAATTTTGAGCCACAAAGGCCTTGTCATTTGACCTTTTGACCACAACATCAAAAGGTCTCTTCCATACATTAAGTGTAAGCCCTCCACAAACTTTGGTCAAGGTACGTGGTCTATAGCTAAAGTTATTATATAAAAATCATGTTTCTTCTTTCAGACAAAGTGATATTGACCTTTGACCTTTTGACCCAAAATAAATAAGCTTCTTTCTTAGCCTACATGCAAGTCATACACAAAGTTTGGCGAAGGTAGGCCTACATGGTCGAGAACTGAAACCATTTTTCTTCTTTCAGTCACAGTGACCGTGAGTTTTGAGCTTTTGACCGAAAATCGATAGGCTTCTTTCTTACCCAAAATGCAAGCCATCCACAACGTTTGGTCCAGGTTTGCGAAGTAGAACTAATGTTATTGTACAGTATTCAGTATGGTCATTATGAACGCAGGGACTTTGCTGCTCCTCTATGTAATCTCTGATTCATCTATCTCAGCTTGGTTGAATATGGTACTTCTAGTTTTTCTGTATTTTGTATACTCCACATTGTACAGAAACCATTTTGCTTCTTTCAGTAATAGTTATCATAACATTTGAACCCAATATCGATATAATTCTTCCTTACCCCTTACACAGGTACGTGATGTAGAACTAATGTTATTGTGCAGAAACCATTTTTCTCCTTTCAGTCAGCGACCTTGACCTTTGACATTTTGACCATTCAATAGAAAAGATTCTTCCTTACCTCAAGTGCAAGCTATCCTCGAAGTTTGGTCCAGGTTTGTGATGTAAAACTCGTGTTTTTGTGCAGAAACCATTTTCATTCTTTCAGCCACAGTGACCTTGGCCTCCGACCGTTTGACCTCCAAATCGAGTGGGTTCTTACTTTCCCCGAGTGCAAGTCATACAGAACGTTTGGTAACTGTTGACCATGGAGAAGCGAAGTTATCGCGCGGTAAAGGAACAGTTAACGGGCAGACAGGGTCATAGTATACTATATTCCAGTAGGACTATCTATACTATAAATATATACGTGTACTTGTACTTCCATTTTTTTTTTTAATTTGTTCAATTATATATCTGCTGCGGGATTCTTAACTTTTCGTCGTTTGTTTAGTATAGATAGTGGTGTTTCGTTTTTATTTTCTTAATTTTTCGTTGTTTTTTATGGACGAAATGTCAAACTCATGTGCCTGTACTGACAATAAGAGATCAAGACCCAACTGTTTACCGTGAATTTCATGAAAAAAGTACACATTGCAGTATCGAAAGGTTACGAGAAATACACTCAATCGGACGGCACGTGCCCAAATACCGATATAGAGGAGGTTTCTCCGCCCGGGGTGGTGAGAAATTATATAAAATACATTACCATGGTAACTTAAACGGATTCTGAAGGAACTATGGTCTACATGTAACTTACGGGTAACGTTAGGAAGGCGTTGAAGTAGTCCAAAAACAAGTCATCGTATGCCAACAGGTCTTCCAGATTCTCCCCCGTAATCTCCAACGCTGAAAGAAAAGGAAAGGCACTTTATAAAAACAATTTGCCCACAATATTCTCTCTCTCTCTCTCTCTCTCTCTCTCTCTCTCTCTCTCTCTCTCTCTCTCTCTCTCTCATAGATAGTAGTAGTCAGATTATATTTGGTGGAGGGATTGAGTAAAATTTTCCTTGACAATAATCAATCATCAGAACAAAAATATTCGTTGAAACAAGCACAAATTTTAAAAATGAATTTATTGAAAAGAAAATATGAAATTTCCTTTAAAAATAATTTTAAAAAGTCCTATGGTTGATAAAAATGGCGTTCAAGAAGTTACATTTTCGTTGTTTCAAAATAAGTCTAAAACACGCTTATGAATACACTACCAGAAAATAAACAGATGACCTAAGGTTAAAGGCGTTAATTTAAAAAGCGAGGGGAAGAATTTCGATACTTTAAATCCTACGTTTTTTTTTTTTTCGTTTTTTTTTTTCTTTTTTCCCGGAGTGATGACATAAAATCACATCAAGTCACAGGCCTCAGATTTTAAACGCTATGTTGCTTGGTTTAGTGTTTTACAGCACAGCAACACAAGTAGCTAATTTAGTTCCGAGACATGTGCAGTAAAGTGTCTTGCCTAAGGACACACCACGATAGCCAACACAGGCTGATCTGATGGTAGGTTTCGAACCCTTTCGGTTGCGAATCCGGCACGCTACCACTGAGCCATCGTGGCTCCTGCATCTATTAATAGTCTCTTACTACATTCAGGAGGGTGCAATGCGACTATTCTACATCTTCTTCTCTTTGTGAAAATTAGTCAGTCTACCTAGGAGTCGTGAACAGGATTTGTATTAACAACAACAACAACAACAACAACAACAAAACTCGTCAAAACTGATTGTTCCTTACTCGCACACATCGTCTTGAAATCGTAAAGTCCGTGTCAGAATCAGGAACAAAAGCCTACGATCACTGTGAACTAATTCCGCGCGATCGAATTTCACTATATCTCTGATTTTAAAATTAAACGATGATTGTTAAATTCTCCTACTTCCACAGACACTTCATTTTCTGAACTTTAAAGTGTGTTGGAACAATTCCAGCAAAAACATATGCACACGAAACTCTAACTTAAAATAACGAGGCTATGGATACTCTTTTAAATGTAAGTCTAAAGACTGTATAAAATCTGTTCTGTTTTTGAATAAGATAGAGCCCCAAAAACGCGACCCAAATTGACCATGACACAAATACAAGAAAGTTAATTTAGACTCAGTCATATCGGAGAGAGAATTTCGTGTGAGTTATTGTTCTCTCAGTACTTTCAACAATGGGGATGTGTATTTATTCCTTATTATGTACGTTTATTACTGAGTAGGCCTTTGGCATAAACTGTGTCAAGAGACAATTACGGGAAGTTAGTGAAATAAGTATGTGTCCAATTAGTAGTCACGTGACCCTTCATTTATTGTATCAACTAGTATTGTTTGGTTTGGCAGCTTATCAGTCGTACAGCATCAAACCAATGTGAAATGATAATAACGGTAAATGAATTCATTTTATACAAGGTATATAAATTAAACTGCAAGTTTAAAAATCTTGATCGCATTTTCTCTGATAGAAAGGCATATAACAGAGAGAGAGAGAGAGAGAGTAAACTTTGAAATAGGACGCTCTCGTCGTAACTAAAAATTATTCCGATGTGATACGTTTTACTGTTCAAAAGTATACTGACATGCAAACAGAAACATTGATGATGAAGATTCGCACAGATGAAAGGATTGTCCACTTCAGATGGACAGAAGGAAGAAAAAGAAATTATAGATTATTATAGGTAACTTCCACAACTTCAAGAGATATTTCCTTCTCATAATTTCAATTTAAGAATAATCTAACACCCCCACCCCACCCCTTTTCTTTATTTCTTTATCCAACTCCTCCACCGAATTGGTGCAACAATGTATTTGTCGGAAACATTATGAGGTTAGTCGTTAATTCTATGAGGCGCGAGGAGCTTTTGCGATAAAAAAAAAACAATGTCATATAGGCGCGTGGAACTTTTGCGATAAAAACAATGTCATATAGGCGCGTGGAGCTTTTGCGATAAAAACAATGTCATATAATCTGTTGCTTTGCAAGTACAGGGGGTCTTTAGATTTATTGCCTAAAAGGGAAAAGTTATAAATCAATGATTTTTAAACCTAAATCCTATTTCGTCTGTATCGATATGTTTAATATGGAACAAAATTAATATAAAAAAATCAGACATATTTATATATAAAATAGCCTAAAATCTCCCATATTATCAAACAAAAATATTAAAAAGATTGAATGCAAAGAGTAGAGAAGAGTTCTTCAAACGTTCTATAAAAGAAAAACATGGTGTGGAACGCGATATGCCGAAAGAGTTTTATTAGTAGCGCAAACCTGAGTACTATTTAACTGTAATAAAAACGTGCATGTGTAAATAATATTAAAAGGACGGATTGACAATACACATATGCACATGCAATGTACCGAAAGAAAAATAAAGAAAAAAATCAAAGCCTTTACTTTGTATGTGCGGGTGACATTATTTTTTCAGAGGATATAACTTAATGGTCATCTTATAAATTAAAAATGTTTTAACACCATTACTTGTAAATTTCCTATATTTAGCAAAAGTATGAGAAAGTAGTCAGAGCTAGAAAAGTTGTAACAGATAATTAAAATTAAATTTAAACAAAGTATGCTAAGAAAAGGTAAATACATGAAACGTTCCCTACCTAGAGCATCTATTATATCTATCTCCATATCAGAACTCTAACTCCATAGACAAATAAATTTCACTGCTGGCTTTTAGCGGGTACTCGCTAATAAATAACTTAGTCCTCCTTGGCAAGTATGACTAAATACTGCGTATCTTATATATACTCTCACTACCACGTGCTTTGACCAACCCAATAGTTTGGAAGGGGAAAAATCAACAACAATAAAAGAATATTCTTTTTTAATTTTTGCAATATTATAGGCGGCTACTCTTTCATTACGTATCTTACATTTTCGCGAAAACTTGCATTTCACGTTTTCAAACATGATACAAGGACAAAGATAATAATAATAGTCAATATCATCATCATCATCATCAACATAAAAATTACAGGCGTTCCAGTGAGAGATCATCATCATGATCATCTCACGTGGAATACCTGGAAGTTTTGACCATGATACACAACTACCACGGAGAAACATTTTGTATGTGAGTATTTAACACTTAATAAAGAATAACACCACAATAAAAGATTAAACTGTTTGTTTAACATTATTTCTTGAAATACGTTCTAAAGTAATTCACATTTACAGAGATTAATGCTTTAGAATTGTTAGTGTTACATGCGTGCTTGATATGTTTTATTTTTATATGTTTTTAAAAAAAAGTAAAATGTAGTATAAATCTGCATAAGGTGCTCGGCTCTCGCAATTTTTTTTTTTTTTTTTTTTTTTTTTTTGGTACTTACTTTATGCTGAAGTCAGAATTTTTTCCCCGAATAGATTTCGAATACTCTATTAGTCTAGTTACTGTGAATGTCCCACACTATGCAGCAATGGAACAATATGAATACTAATATTAGTCTGGTTACTATGAATGTCCCACACTATGCAGCATTGGAATACTACGAATACTAATATTAGTCTGGTTACTGTGAATGTCCCACACTATGCAGCATTGGAATAATATGAATACTAATATTTGTCTAGTTACTGTGAATGTCCCACACTATGCAGCATTGGAATACTATGAATACTCTATTAGTCTAGTTACTGTGAATGTCCCACACTATGCAGCATTGGAATACTATGAATACTAATATTAGTCTAGTTACTGTGAATGTCCCACACTATGCAGCATTGGAACAATATGAATAATAACATTAGTCTAGTTACTGTGAATGTCCCACACTATGCAGCATTGGAATACTATGAATACTAATATTAGTCTAGTTACTGTGAATGTCCCACACTATACAGCATTGGAATACTATGAATAATAACATTAGTCTAGTTACTGTGAATGCCCCATACTATGCAGCATTGGAATACTATGAACATATAAAAGAAGAGTTCATACTTTGGACGTAATACTGCATTATGAATAGGAATAGTAATTCTTGGACGAAAAGACCCTTATTAGCTATCATATATTTAAACGAATTTACGCTAATTTTGTTTCTCTTTGATGAAAATATTCTGTTTTAGCTATACTATCTTCATTTAAATAAATTTAGGCTAATTTTGATTTCATGCGAATATAATAGCTCATTTGAGTCACTCCTTATCTCAGCATTGCGCCAAACGGGTAACTTTGACGGGGAAAAAATAGTTTGACGTTAAGCAGACACCCTGTGTCAATATGTTCAGTTCTGTCAGAAAAATGAGTCTATGTTTAATATGCATGCACGCAGGTAAATGCCATGAATCACTAAAATAGATCACGCAGTGTCAAGGAAAACCTCACTGTTGTCGAATTACAACATATTCGTTTCTGTAAGCTACTGCAAAAATAAAATCCCCTCGCCCCCATCGAAATATAACAAAATTAAAAATATAAAAAATATGAAGGTATATTGAATATCGGCTGTGTTAATTTAAATTTTAGTGCTGGTTCCCATGTAGGTTTTTGAACGGGTATATTTTTCAAAAACTTTGTTTGTGGTGATCTTGGAAATCGTTTTAGTATTGGCTATTAATGAAATGGACAGCATTAGCCTATAATAAAACGATTTTCAAGACAGGAAACTCAGTCTGGTGGTGACTGGAGTCAATGTTTCGCAAATCTGTCCATAATAACAGAGTTTTATTTTCAAGTCCTACTGATAGAACTATATGAATTTAACCTTTAAGAAGAATACAAGTGATGTTTGAACAACGGGACCAGTTCATAATAATTAAGGGAAGGAGTGGAATATTTTCACTTGAGCCCTAACCTCTCTCTCAAAGCTCAGTTGTAGCTTTTGACGAGAGAGAGAGAGACAGAGACAGACAGACAGAGAAGAAGAAGAAAGAGAGAGAGGGGGTCTTTAAAATGAATGGTGAATGTTAGACTTAGCAACAATGTACAACAATATTCATTAACTGTGTTAGAATATACTCTAAACAGAGCATGTGAAAAATCCATACTGAATAAATTTAACGTATGCAAGTTATTTGCATGAAGAAGTTTTGTAAGATCATTATTTCATCCTTATCTATATTTCTGCACAACCTAGTTCTTGTACCACCCAGTTCTTTACTCTAAAATATTTTTGAACTTTTTAACCTCGTAATGACGCTATATAGCCTTTATGTGCTGATGTGTCTAAAACTTTAACGAATAAATAATTTATTCTAACATCATTTACATAATACAACTACTATACAAAAGAATGAATTTGTTGACACGTTTTATAAATTTCTTGCTGTGTCAAATTCAAGTGAGCTTATCGACTCAGCTGACAGACAAGACGTAACATCTCATCGATTGTTTGAACAACTCGATAAGAAATAAATACTTATCACAATTAATGGAAAATAGATCGATTCGATCCTTACAAGTACTGAACATGTATTTACTATGTATTTATATACTGCAAAACAATACGATAAAGATTTTGATTAATTAAAGCGCACTTTTATTGTAAATATAATGAACACGCACACTTTTCGATGCTTCACGTACAGACCCTTTCACAAAGTTTAATGTTGGTACAATTGTATTTCCTTGTCAGTCGTGTTAAAGATAAAACTCCTTTTCTTTTGGAATTTAAATGGATTTGCATACCACGTATCTGCTCCCAGTTTCACTAAACATGTGAAAATTTCCTCCTCAAATTTCGATTTTTTTAAATATCTTTATATCTTTTTTTATTGCAAGGTTGGTAACAATGATGGATTTTTTTTATTTTTATTATTATTATTTTTTTTGTATTTTTTTTTTGTGTGTGTGCTTATCCAGCATGCATCAGAGAATAAAATACAAGCCATAAAATCCTGAATTTTCCTTAAACGGTCTTGCCTATATAAATGAGGAAATATTGAGAATTTCCTCAAATTAAGTAATTATTTGAATCCGTCCTTTTTCTTTTTGAAGACTAAAAAGGTTCTCATGTGTTAACTTTTAAAACTAAAAAGTGATGTTGCATCCTTTCCACTGTCTCTACCTCTGACAAAAATATTTATATTGTCGGAAGCATCATAAGCAAGATAATGTAAAATCACAATTTGAGGAGAAATTTGTAACATTTTATTGAAACCGATCTTTAAAATTGAAATCATATTAATTTCAACAACGAATCAAGTAAATCGGTATGAAAATGTAATTACTGGGAAACATCTGGATAAAAGACGC
The DNA here is from genome assembly GCA_029931535.1 of Margaritifera margaritifera. Classification (NCBI taxonomy): domain Eukaryota; kingdom Metazoa; phylum Mollusca; class Bivalvia; order Unionida; family Margaritiferidae; genus Margaritifera; species Margaritifera margaritifera. The sequence continues at coordinate 4,615,565 of JAQPZY010001606.1, forward strand.
CCAAAAGACAACCATCCCCCCCCCCCCCCCCCGATTTTAAACAGTGGCCTTAGTATAGTTTAAATGTAAATCAAACCTTTTTTGAAAGCAGTCAGCCATTAACGTTCACTGGTAATGTACGGATTCTACCCCCACAACTGTTCTAATTCGAGGGATATTTAAAACTTTCTGAATATTAGTGTGCTGTACAACCAACTTCTTTATTAGTGAACAAAATATCCCCTCAAAGTACTCCCCATGCACCTCTACATATTTTTCAGTCTGATTATCCAGTTATTAAATGCCATTTTGCATTCACTTTTTTGGTACTGCATTTCCAACAGCATGACGGCTTTCAAATCGTCTGCCCCTGAGCGAATCGTTGATAACGGAATTCAGCCAAAAATCTACTGGAGCTAAATCAGGGCTGTGTGGAGGGTGTGGCAAAATTTGGATGCTGTGCTCCGTCAGAAAGTTTGCCATGACGGCGGATTTAAGCGCCCGTGCGTTGTCATGGAGTAGATGGATACCTCTGGTACCGGTGCGCTGGATGGGTAATTCACTAGTGTTCCACAACTTTTGGCAACACTTTGGAGGCATACATATGTCCAGTGATAATAGCGGAGTCAGGCACAGGTACCTGGACGACCGGGCCTTTCGCATCGAAAAATAATGTGTATAAAACTCTCTTGACAGTCTAACTATGTCGAGCGATTTGGGGTCTCTGTTCATTTTCTCCGATCCAAACTTTATTATTTTCTCTTGCGTCGTATTAAAAACAGTAAATCGTGTTTCATTATCTGTGACAATCTCATTCAAACATTTCGGATCACTCTTTTCATAATTGACGAATAGCTATGGCGATTTCAACCCGAGTCTATTTTTTATAAGCCGTCAGCAAATGCGGACACATTTGGACAAACCTACTGATCTTGATATGGTTCTTAAATATATTAAACACAGGTGACGAATGAATGCCCGTGATAATAGAATTATTTCCACTTTGTATCGAGCATCTTCATCAAATGCCCGTTTCAAAGCAGCCACGTCCCACTCACGAACCACACACAACGGTCTTCCAGAACGTGGGTTATCTTCCATGGATTCGCGACCATTTTTAAAACGATGAAAACACCTCAGAATTGTAGGATATAACAGAGCACCTGGATTTTACAATATGCTGTTTGCTCAGTAGCAGAATTGTTCTCCTTCTCCGACATTTGGAGGTCACTGTCATTTATTTACGTTACGTCAACGCATATATATTCACACCTGTATACACACAACACCACTACGTCAGATAGAAGGTAGATAAAATAGGTAGGTAAGTAGGTAGGTAGGTAGGTAGGTATGTAGATAAATAAGAGAGATTGATCGATTGACTGACTGACTTACTAATTGATTGATTTATTGATTTATGAACCGTAAAAGGCAGAACGGGTGCTGGGATGATCAAATGGATGGGTATATGGAAGGACGCATACATAGATGTGATGTAATGAATTAAAAAAATAACTTACACTGTATACCTACAAATTAACTGACTAGGAGTTAAGGACACAAACAGGCATACATATTTAAAGAAAAAGAAAAAGATAGCATGAACTTACACATACGACGAGGATACCCCCGTATGTTCTCCAGTTTGTCCGTTTTTACTTCATTCACATTTCACTGATTGTAGTCCAGATCGATTAAAGGTGAAACACTGGTCAGAGAAACATTACAATTTAAGGTCCAACTTAATATCAGAAAATCAACTTGCAGTAATTAAATGACATGCCTTGTTGCTAGGCTCGGGTGGGTATGTGGGAACCAGAGTTCCATGGTATGCCTTCATTATTCTTTTGACACAGAGGTTAATAGTAAGGGTTATCAACTTGGCTTGATTTCATCCATTCAGCATTAAATATGCGTGCTTATACGCAGGCCCGTTGAGTGTTACATCTCTTTTCGAACCCGCAATGAACGGGAGTGAATGTGTAAGGAGCGGCGGCACTCGCGTGGTTTGTATATCTTTGTTTTTATCTAATATGTGCCAGGGTTAAACTAAAAGAACGATTGTTGTCTACCGTTTATAGTGTTACTCTATACCGATAACCAGTGTATCGTCAGCGGTTGATTTAAACCTTTGTAATGCCCAATTACACCAGCCTAACGTGACACGTATTTGGATCACTTCGGGCTTTTCTGTAAAAGCTTTAAATCTCTGCCAGTCAAACCAATTAGCTAAAGTATTTAAAACAATCGAAGTCGCTCAGACAAGAAAACCAGGTAAGATAAATAGTTGCTACTTTACTTATAAAACAAGAGTACTGTGAACGGTACAATATACATCCGCCCCATGTATAATGTATGCATTATTATGAGGTCTCAGTGACCTGATCAAGATATATGGTCTTCAACTAAACTTACTGTGAAACCATTACTTTCTTATTAGACTAACCATGACCGTGACCTCAAACCTTTTGACCCCATAATATTTAGGTTTCTTTATTACCATAAATGCAAGCGATCCACGAAGTTTGGTCAAGGAACTAATTCTAGAACAAAAGTTATTCTGCAAAACCCACTTTTCTTTGCGAAATAAGGTCTTTGACCTGTAACCCTATAAATCCCAAATCGACAGGTTTCTTCCTTACCCCATGTGCAAGCCAACCACAGAGTTTGGTAACTGTAGATGGCAAAGAACTTGAGTTATTGTGCAGACACGATATTGGAGTTATTGTGCAGACACAATATTAGTAACAGACGGACAGACGGACAACATCATAGCTGGCGTATAAAAATTAGAGAAAAGAACTTACGTTGAATCGATGATGGAGTACAATTTGCAGCAAGTTTTGACTCGTAATTTTACTGTAAATAAGCAATATTTCACCGAAAGAGATGTAGCCCACCAATGACACTGAAGTAGTAAATTTTTATCTCCGCTGGTTTCCTAGTCTGAACAGCTCTGAATTTTCAACTTCGACCAACCTTTGCGATTGGCTAATGCATAAAGCCTCTGCCAAAAAGTCCAGAGTATTCCGCGTGCGAGTGACTGGAGCGATGAGACTGAGTTTGATCATAAATGATAGTTTCACGGCCAAAACAGGGCAAGGAGCGCTAGTAACAACGCACGCATTTTTTTTAATATTTTTTTTTTCCTTCGTTCTAGAATGGTTCAGTAATTGATCCTGACTACCTAGTACGGTACCAATATATAAATAAATTTAAATTATTTGTTTTCGCGCGTAAAGAATCTTAAATTTGATTCTTTTTGGTACAGAACGCTAAAAACTTATATTTTAAGTAGATTTTTCAATAGAATGAGTTCAACTGTACATACTGACAAACAGTGTTTACCCATTGAAAGACTGGGCAATAAAACCATGGAAACCGTCAAGCTCAAAAGCAAGGAAATATGTGTACATATATAAGGTCATCAAGTTGATGCTACTAAGGTAAGGAACTTCAATGTGACAGAAAACTGCCAATCCAAGACAAACAATTACGGTTATCTATCATGATGAGGTAGGTGGGAGTTTTAAAGTAAAATATAGAGAAAATCCTAAATTAGTACAATATTTTTTATGCATTTCGTGAACAAATATACAAATATGTGTAAATTACAAATCCGCTTTCCGGTACAATTGGTCGTGGTCCCCCCCCCCCCCCCCCCCATCCGGCTCAATTTGCTTAGTGTTGTCCAAATATACACGTATTTATCTTTCTAAATGCTGTATTGAAGCAAATACAGGAATCAAACACGAATATAAAGAACGTACTGCGAGGTATTAATTTTCTATTCTTGCACTGATGAAATCGCGACTCTAGCAAACGCTGACTTGTGTCCTTTTGTGAAACGCCAAAATAAGCATACAACGGTTTGAAAGAGCGGATAATTCTAGTTATTTCTTTTCAATGACAGAGGTGAATGCAATTCATACTGAGTATGAAGTAAATTTACAAAATACAAGTTTATTCGTCATGCGTATATACACTGAATAGTTGGAGACCTGAATTAAAGAAGACATTTTATTAAAGACGTTATCGGTTATTGAACTGGGGAAAAAATTATAAGTTTAACCTTTAAAGCTTGAAATCAGATTACTTATCTCCACTTGTCAAAATTTATTGTGCAACTTGACTTCTGAGGTTTAGTTCACACGAATTGCAATACTATGGCAAGTTTTCACATGCGGGTAATTTTAGGTGAGCTTCAGGCGGTTACACGGTTACGGTGAAAACTTGTCCTTGTGAAAATCATCAAATTTATGACCTTAATTTAGAATACACATCGCAAGAGGCTTTTATTTTGCACTGTACATAGTGTATGATTGAAACTAATGGTATCCACAGATTAAAAGTACTTATGTCACGCCATTTTAGTTCGATATCCATTTGCAAGGAATTTATTAACATTGGGTACAAACTTAGGAAGTGTTCAAACGAATATCTGCCTTCCTTTGCAAATACTAGACTCAATTTAGTATCAATGTATACTGTGGAATGCTACCTTGAGACTATGGAAGATAATGGATCGAAATCGTTCTTGGCTGCTTTTATTGACAGCTTGTGTACATATCTAAATCTGAGATCGTTGTAGCTGTTATATACGTAAAGTTCCCACTGACAAAATATTTAATCGCTGCGAGCTACTGGTCAACCGTTACGCTTATGTTATCTTTCCTGACTTTCAATTAAACACCCCTAAAAGTTTTAACTTTAACATGATTTATTTCCTTCATTCATGCAGACGGACAAACACACAGACAGACAGCCACTACCAGTGAAAAAGCGGTGTTTTTCCAGGTTTAACTATAGCTGATGTAGTCATCTGCGTTTATAAAAAAAAAAAATACGACCAATGAGACAGTTATTGTGCTATCTTTATTTATTGACAAGAATAAATGACAAAACGTAGATCTAAATGAATTCTGGTTTGCTATAATATAATGAAGTCATACTCCTTGTATCAGGGGTAACCAACCTTTTTGTGCCTACGGGCACATTTGTGAGTTTATGAGAGGGTGGCGGGCACCAACCAATTAACTTAGCCCATTTTTAAAATTTTTTTTTGTTCATTATTTATTATAACCTCTTTCCGTGTAACCTCTTCCGCGGGCACACAAAAAACCTTGGCGGACGCCATGGCGCTCGCGGGCACCGCGTTGGGGACCACAGCCTTAAATTGTTTAAAACAATTCTTTGATTCTTTTTTTTTTTTTTCCTTCTCGAACCAACTATTGTGTCGATCAAATTTTCTATTGCAAAATTCACACAATTTTGAGTCTGTCCATTGAATACAAACCTGGATCATTTTAACCACAGTGCAACCTAAATTGGTCCATATCCAAAATTGTAATCACAACGCCAGTTTTGATGAAAATGACTACTCTTTACATGATTTAAATACTCCAAATAGCACATAAATATAAACATGTTCAACTCCGCACATACGGTAAAGAGATATCTTTAGTGGAAGATCAAAAGGATCTCCAAAATATCACCAAAGACTCCATTCTGCATGTAAGTTCTCAAGGCCTAAGGGACCGACCATTTAATTTGAGGGATAGGGGTTGGGGGTGGGGATGGGGGGCCTGTGATTTTCTTTTGAACCAGGATATTTCTTTTCTTTTACCTGAAGATATTTTTGTTAAAATCTAATATAATGGATATAATAGTTTGTTTTTTTTTTGTTGTTTTTTTTTTATAAACTCGAGGAAGAATACTTTGTTCAAGCTCACCCAGGACCAGAATTCTTTTTCTTCTCAAAAATCCCATGCTCCCCAGACCCGAAAAGTAAACTATCGGCCCTTAAGTTGACTGACTAAGCAATGCGATTGCTCCATGAAAGTGATAGTTCATGCTAAATTTTCGGAACAGTTCTTACCAATTGTCCGACCAACTCCAAGTCCATCAGCATGTCGCATATCAACAGACGACAGATGCATATTTACATCTCATGATCATCAGCAGATGGCAGATGAGTTTCTTTGATACCGCAAATTAAATCCTCTGATTACAGAATGAGTACATAGCCTAACATTCATAGCAACGTCCCTGAATTCAGTATCCAACACAACATAACGACTGTTCCGGAACAGACCAAACATTAAAATAACATGACTTTGATTATTGTCAGTTGCTGGGCATGTCATTGTGACAATCAAAGATAGAAAACCTGTGTGAATCAGGCACTTTAAGATAGATGATACCCAAAAAGATCAATAATCTACGATTTGTTGTTGACAATATTGATTTTGAACACTTTCTTTTTCAGACTAAAACCGGACAAATTAAACATTACACAAAGTGAAAGATGGCTGAAGGAGGTCTAGATTTTTAACCGATTTGCTCACTGGACGTGATTGTAAGTGATCATTATTAGCAATCTGATTAAAATCGAAATCTCCAAGATAGCGTAGATCAGATCTACTTATTATACCCCAATTTGTATCAATTCTTAAATGTCACTCTGTCAGCTCCATTAACTTCTGACATTGCTACTTGGCAGCAAGCCAGAATCGAACATGGCAATCAATCAGTATGAGCTGAATGACACAGGTAAAGAATCAATATTGTTTCATCAGTGCAAATCCTTCATCCAAAATTCAATGGGGGACATCTGGCACTTAGAACATCTTGTAAGTGACAGTATTAACAAAGTATACGAGATTAATTTATAAAGTAACGAATTTATTAATTCATCGAGTTATAACTATTATTGGTGCTAACATTAAATGAAAATAGCAACCCATGATAATGGAAATGAAAGATGAGGACAATTGAAAAAATGGACAGGTTTTCTTTACGTAATGTCCAACTGTTTCTTGTGTCCTTTTCGTTAGTCTATCACAGATTAAATAAAAAAAAAAAAAAGAGTTATTTTAAATAATATCAGAGCATTATGCCAATACATGAAACACTTTGGTCTGTACATTTAGGTCCTTATTATTCTGTCTGTTACTAGGATACAGACCAAATTATCATCTAAATAGAACAAAGGTCACTTCAAAATACCGCATGTAATTGCTATCCTATAGTATTAATTATGGGAATGTTTCGTCATGCATGGATAGACAAAATGTTTGGAATGCAAGTATATGCATTCTTCTTACCCCGTATAAAATGAGACAATGTACAAATTGTACATGGCAATATAAGGTTTCTTTCTTCTAAATTAATTTTTGACAGTTTTACACAACAAAATACGAGTATAAATTTCTCATTAACAAAACAGAATAGCACAAAATATTCACTTTGCTCACTGCGCATTATTGCGAAAATAATCTGAAGAACAGTGTGTGTGTGTGTGTGTGTGTGTGTGTGTGTGTGTGTGTGTTAATGATACTTTACGTTACATGAAAACCACAAAAATGGTCTATCGGAGCTAAATTAACGTTCTTAGATATGTGCAAACATTTAAAAAAAAAAATACATTACTTGGTAGATTTTCGCTGTTTTAGAAAGTACAATATATCCAATGGCAGCAGGTTGTCTACGACAAAGTAGGGACTACAAGAAAGACACGAGCTAGCAATCAAGACTCCCATCTCAGTATGAACAGTATAATTGTTAGTAACACTGATGTAATGTCATATTGCACTACAGCAAGAAAGTTAGTAACACTGATGTAATGTCATATTGCACACCAGCAAGAAAGTTAGTAACACTGATGTAATATCATATTGCACTACAGCAAGAAAGTTAGTAACACTGATGTAATGTCATATTGCACACCAGCAAGAAAGTTAGTAACACTGATGTAATGTCATATTGCACTACAGCAAGAAAGTTAGTAACACTGATGTAATATCATATTGCACTACAGCAAGAAAGTTAGTAACACTGATGTAATGTCATATTGCACACCAGCAAGAAAGTTAGTAACACTGATGTAATGTCATATTGCACACCAGCAAGAAAGTTAGTAACACTAATGTAATGTCATATTGCACTCCAGCAAGAAAGTTAGTAACACTGATGTAATATCATATTGCACACCAGCAAGAAAGTTAGTAACACTGATGTAATATCATATTGCACACCAGCAAGAAAGTTAGTAACACTAATGTAATGTCATATTGCACTCCAGCAAGAAAGTTAGTAACACTGATGTAATATCATATTGCACACCAGCAAGAAAGTTAGTAACACTGATGTAATATCATATTGCACACCAGCAAGAAAGTTAGTAACACTAATGTAATGTCATATTGCACACCAGCAAGAAAGTTAGTAACACTGATGTCATGTCATATTGCACTCCAGCAAGAAAGTTAGTAACACTGATGTAATGTCATATTGCACACCAGCAAGAAAGTTAGTAACACTGATGTAATGTCATATTGCACACCAGCAAGAAAGTTAGTAACACAGATGTAATATCATATTGCACACCAGCAAGAAAGTTAGTAACACTGATGTAATGTCATATTGCACACCAGCAAGAAAGTTAGTAACACTGATGTCATGTCATATTGCACACCAGCAAGAAAGTTAGTAACACTAATGTAATGTCATATTGCACTCCAGCAAGAAAGTTAGTAACACTAATGTAATGTCATATTGCACTCCAGCAAGAAAGTTAGTAACACTGATGTAATATCATATTGCACACCAGCAAGAAAGTTAGTAACACTAATGTAATGTCATATTGCACTCCAGCAAGAAAGTTAGTAACACTGATGTAATATCATATTGCACACCAGCAAGAAAGTTAGTAACACTGATGTAATATCATATTGCACTACAGCAAGAAAGTTAGTAACACTAATGTAATGTCATATTGCACACCAGCAAGAAAGTTAGTAACACTGATGTCATGTCATATTGCACTCCAGCAAGAAAGTTAGTAACACTGATGTAATGTCATATTGCACACCAGCAAGAAAGTTAGTAACACTGATGTAATGTCATATTGCACACCAGCAAGAAAGTTAGTAACACAGATGTAATATCATATTGCACACCAGCAAGAAAGTTAGTAACACTGATGTAATGTCATATTGCACACCAGCAAGAAAGTTAGTAACACTGATGTCATGTCATATTGCACACCAGCAAGAAAGTTAGTAACACTGATGTAATGTCATATTGCACACCAGCAAGAAAGTTAGTAACACTGATGTCATGTCATATTGCACACCAGCAAGAAAGTTAGTAACACTGATGTAATGTCATATTGCACACCAGCAAGAAATAAAAAGACTCAGAGTCCTCATATTCTTACAAATCGACACCCCGATTGACTGATATTGCAAACACAAACGACACCCTGATTGACTGATATTGCAAACACAAACGACACCCCGATTGACTGATATTGCAAACACAAACGACACCCCGATTGACTGATATTGCAAACACAAACGACACCCCGATTGACTGATATTGCAAACACAAACGACACCCCGATTGACTGATATTGCAAACACAAACGACACCCCGATTGACTGATATTGCAAACACAAACGACACCCGGATTGACTGATATTCCAAACCCAAACGACACCCCGATTGACTGATATTGCAAACACAAACGACACTCCGATTGACTGATATTGCAAACCTAAACGACACCCCGATTGACTGATATTGCAAACTCAAACGACACCCCGATTGACTGATATTGCAAACACAAACGACACTCCGATTGACTGATATTGCAAACACAAACGACACCCCGATTGACTGATATTCCAAACACAAACGACACCCCGATTGACTGATATTGCAAACACAAACGACACCCCGATTGACTGATATTGCAAACACAAACGACACCCCGATTGACTGATATTGCAAACACAAACGACACTCCGATTGACTGATATTGCAAACACAAACGACACCCCGATTGACTGGTATTGCAAACACAAACGACACCCCGATTGACTGGTATTGCAAACACAAACGACACTCCGATTGACTGATATTGCACCCCGATTGACTGATATTGCAAACACAAACGACACCCCGATTGACTGATATTGCAAACACAAACGACACTCCGATTGACTGATATTGCAAACACAAACGACACCCCGATTGACTGATATTGCAAACAGAAACGACACTCCGATTGACTGGTATTGCAAACACAAACGACACTCCGATTGACTGGTATTGCAAACACAAACGACACTCCGATTGACTGATATTCCAAACACAAACGACACCCCGATTGACTGCTATTGCAAGCACAAACGACACGCCGATTGACTGATATTGCAAACACAAACGACACCCCGATTGACTGATATTGCAAACACAAACGACACTCCGATTGACTGGTATTGCAAACACAAACGACACTCCGATTGACTGGTATTGCAAACACAAACGACACCCCGATTGACTGGTATTGCAAACACAAACGACACTCCGATTGACTGATATTGCAAACACAAACGACACCCCGATTGACTGATATTGCAAACACAAACGACACTCCGATTGACTGATATTGCAAACACAAACGACACCCCGATTGACTGATATTGCAAACACAAACGACACTCCGATTGACTGATATTGCAAACACAAACGACACCCCGATTGACTGATATTGCAAACACAAACGACACCCCGATTGACTGATATTGCAAACACAAACGACACCCCGATTGACTGATATTGCAAACACAAACGACACTCCGACTGACTGATATTGCAAACACAAACGACACCCCGATTGACTGATATTCCAAACACAAACCACACCCCGATTGACTGATATTGCAAACACAAACGACACTCCGATTGACTGATATTGCAAACACAAACGACACCCCGATTGACTGATATTACAAACACAAACGACACTCCGATTGACTGGTATTGCAAACACAAACGACACTCCGATTGACTGGTATTGCAAACACAAACGACACTCCGATTGACTGGTATTGCAAACACAAACGACACTCCGATTGACTGATATTGCAAACACAAACGACACTCAGATTGACTGATATTGCAAACACAAACGACACTCCGATTGACTGATATTGCAAACACAAACGACACCCCGATTGACTGGTATTGCAAACACAAACGACACCCCGATAGACTGATATTGCAAACACAAACGACACTCCGATTGACTGGTATTGCAAACACAAACGACACTCGGATTGACTGGTATTGCAAACACAAACGACACTCCGATTAACTGGTATTGCAAACACAAACGACACTCCGATTGACTGATATTGCAAACACAAACGACACCCGGATTGACTGATATTGCAAACACAAACGACACCCCAATTGACTGATATTGCAAACACAAACGACACTCCGATTGACTGATATTGCAAACACAAACGAAACCCCGATTGACTGATATTGCAAACACAAACGACACTCCGATTGACTGGTATTGCAAACACAAACGACACTCTGATTGACTGGTATTGCAAACACAAACGACACTCCGATTGACTGATATTGCAAACACAAACGACACCCCGATTGACTGATATTGCAAACACAAACGACACCCCGATTGACTGATATTGCAAACACAAACGACACCCCGATTGACTGATATTGCAAACACAAACGACACTCCAAAAGACTGATATTGCAAACACAAACGACACGCCGATTGACTGGTATTGCAAACACAAACGACACCCCGATTGACTGGTATTGCAAACACAAACGACACTCCGATTGACTGATATTGCAAACACAAACGACACCCCGATTGACTGATATTGCAAACACAAACGACACTCCGATTGACTGATATTGCAAACACAAACAACACCCCGATTGACTGATATTGCAAACACAAACGACACCCCGATAGACTGATATTGCAAACACAAACGACACCCCGATTGACTGGTATTGCAAACACAAACGACACTCCGATTGACTGGTATTGCAAACACAAACGACACCCCGATTGACTGGTATTGCAAACACAAACGACACCCCGATTGACTGGTATTGCAAACACAAACGACACCCCGATTGACTGGTATTGCAAACACAAACGACACTCCGATTGACTGGTATTGCAAACACAAACGACACTCCGATTGACTGATATTGCAAACACAAACGACACTCCGATTGACTGATATTGCAAACACAAACGACACCCCGATTGACTGATATTGCAAACACAAACGACACTCCGATTGACTGATATTGCAAACACAAACGACACCCCGATTGACTGATATTGCAAACACAAACGACACCCTGATTGACTGATATTGCAAACAGAAACGACACTCCGATTGACTGGTATTGCAAACACAAACGACACTCCGATTGACTGATATTGCAAACACAAACGACACTCCGATTGACTGATATTGCAAACACAAACGACACTCCGATTGACTGATATTGCAAACACAAACGACACCCCGATTGACTGATATTGCAAACACAAACGACACTCCGATTGACTGATATTGCAAACACAAACAACACCCCGATTGACTGATATTACAAACACAAACGACACCCCGATTGACTGATATTGCAAACACAAACGACACCCCGATTGACTGATATTGCAAACACAAACGACACTCCGATTGACTGGTATTGCAAACACAAACGACACCCCGATTGACTGGTATTGCAAACACAAACGACACCCCGATTGACTGGTATTGCAAACACAAACGACACTCCGATTGACTGGTATTGCAAACACAAACGACACTCCGATTGACTGGTATTGCAAACACAAACGACACTCCGATTGACTGATATTGCAAACACAAACGACACCCCGATTGACTGATATTGCAAACACAAACGACACTCCGATTGACTGATATTGCAAACACAAACGACACCCCGATTGACTGATATTGCAAACACAAACGACACCCCGATTGACTGATATTGCAAACAGAAACGACACTCCTATTGACTGGTATTGCAAACACAAACGACACTCCGATTGACTGATATTGCAAACACAAACGACACTCCGATTGACTGATATTGCAAACACAAACGACACCCCGATTGACTGATATTGCAAACACAAACGACACCCGATTGACTGATATTGCAAACACAAACGACACCCCGATTGACTGATATTCCAAACCCAAACGACACCCCGATTGACTGATATTGCAAACACAAACGACACTCCGATTGACTGATATTCTAAACACAAACGACACCCCGATTGACTGATATTGCAAACACAAACGACACCCCGATTGACTGATATTGCAAACACAAACGACACCCCGATTGACTGGTATTGCAAACACAAACGACACTCCGATTGACTGATATTGCAAACACAAACGACACCCCGATTGACTGATATTGCAAACACAAACGACACCCCGATTGACTGATATTGCAAACACAAACGACACCCCGATTGACTGATATTGCAAACACAAACGACACCCCGATTGACTGATATTGCAAACATAAACGACACCCCGATTGACTGATATTGCAAACACAAACGACACCCCGATTGACTGATATTGCAAACAGAAACGACACTCCGATTGACTGGTATTGCAAACACAAACGACACTCCGATTGACTGATATTGCAAACACAAACGACACTCCGATTGACTGATATTCTAAACACAAACGACACCCCGATTGACTGATATTGCAAACACAAACGACACCCCGATTGACTGATATTGCAAACACAAACGACACCCCGATTGACTGGTATTGCAAACACAAACGACACTCCGATTGACTGATATTGCAAACACAAACGACACCCCGATTGACTGATATTGCAAACACAAACGACACCCCGATTGACTGATATTGCAAACACAAACGACACCCCGATTGACTGATATTGCAAACACAAACGACACCCCGATTGACTGATATTGCAAACATAAACGACACCCCGATTGACTGATATTGCAAACACAAACGACACCCCGATTGACTGATATTGCAAACACAAAAGACACCCCGGTCGACTGGTATTGCAAACACAAACGACACCCCGATTGACTGATATTGCAAACACAAACGACACTCCGATTGACTGATATTGCAAACACAAAAGACACCCCGATTGACTGGTATTGCAAACCTGAATGACAATGTGGTCAAACCTATTGTATCACCCCGATTGACAGGTATTGCAAACCCAAACGACACCCCGATTGACTGGTATTGCAAACACAAACGACACCCCGATTGACTGATATTGTAAACCCAAACGACACCCCGATTGACTGATATTGCAAACACAAAGGAGACCTCGATTGACTGATATTGCAAACACAAATGAGACCCCGACTGACTGGTAATGCAAACCCAAACGACACCCCGATTGACTGATATCGCAAACACAAACGGCACCCCGATTGACTTATATTCCAAACCCAAACGACATCCCGATTGACTGATCTTGCAAACCTGAATGACAATGTGGTCAAACCTATTGTATCACCCCGATTGACTGGTATTGCAAACCCAAACGAAACCCCGATTGACTGATATTGCAAGCCCAAACGACACCCCGATTGACTGATATTGATAACCCACACGACACCCCGATTGACTGATATTGCAAACACAAACGACACTCCGATTTACTGGTATTGCAAACCCAAACGACATCCCGATTGACTGGTATTGTAAACCTGAATGACAATGTGGTCAAACCTATTGTATCACCCCGATTGACTGGTATTGCAAACACAAACGACACCCCGATTGACTGACTTTGGAAACCCAAACGACACCCAGATTGACTGGTATTGCAAACACAAACGACACCCCGATTGACTGGTATTGCAAACACAAACGACAATGTGGTCAAACCTATTGTAGGTAATGATCCTATCTGCATGGCAATCCCACATAAAGTAACTCTAGGAGGACCATACTTGCAGGGATTTTCCGCAAATGACAAAAATGTTGATACTTTTGTAGATTTGCAGCGGAATTTTTTTCTGAATATTTAAGCTAACTTAACCGAATTCTCCTTAGCTATGCACTGAAACGAAGCATTATATCGGTATAAATATGTGTTGGGGTAAATAAACATTGTTCCACATAAAGATAAATTGGTTTATGAATTAATTTATTTTTCTGCAATTCTGCGGAGTTATTTTCCGTCACTGATACGGTTACCCAAAAAGAGTGCTGATGAAAGTTTACTGAATGAATGGCATGCAAGTTAAAGAAGAAAAAATGTCTGTGCGATTAAAATATATATACATGTCTCTTTAAAGCTCGTAACCATTCGGAAAAAAGACATAACGTAGATTGGACTTCAACAGAGAATGTACGGTCGCTGCCCAGTTCCGCTGACAAAAGTAGTGTATATGTGCAAGTGCTTGACACTTTTTTGTGTTTTTAAATCACGTAAATCAAAATTAAAACTCACTAGGCCAGCAAGACTTGGGGTATTTTGAAAATCATTAAAATTACTATTGGTGCAGAACCAAGTTAATAAAATAATGCTAACTGTTGCAGACTCTTTATATTAGTTAGAGTTTATTAAGAGAAATCTTAACAACTACTAAACCCAAAGGAGCGAGCGGTAGCAAGCGACCGGGTGTTCTAATTATTAAGATTTCTCTTAACAACTGTAAATAAATCTAGAGTTAAGCTACCTGTACACTTCTGTCCCTACGTCACGTATGTGTTCCAGCAGCTGGGCCGAGACATGGGTTATGTCAGTTACGATAGCCGCAGTGCGGATGTTGCAAAATGATTTGCTAAGGGAATCTCGTGCACGTCTCACATTCAAGGGCACTTGGCGCCAAGCACGTCATTCCGTGGAAGGTCATCAAGAAAAGCGAATGTGTAACTGCGACAGTGTGTCAGATATTTGCCTAAAATAGATTCAGATTGTTTTTCTTGTTGATATGGACTTTTGGGATGTCGTTGAAGATAATCGAGTGCTCAGCAAAACAACTTATGAGAAATGTCACTCAGCAGTTAGTTATTCCCACAAGTGCTGCCGAAGGCATGTTAGAAAATTTAAGTTTAATTACTGTAATGGACATTATTGATTTTAACTTCAGCTTGATGTAATGTTTTAGTGAACAACCTGTTGACCCAAAATTTTGTTTACACCTGTAATTGGCATCTTTTATTTATTTATTTTTTTATTTATTTCAGGCAACAATAGGTTTGCGAAGCCAGTGTCGTCTGCTGACATCAAAGAACGACATCTAAATACTATACACAAGAACACTTAGCGGATCAATAATTAGGCTGCGTCGCTACGGAGAGAATAGGAAACCTCGAGAAACGCACAACCTGAAACTATTTTGGAGCCTGTATATCCTATTTCTGAATATAGTGGGTTAGTAGATGACAACAAGATGCTTGATTTCTGGATGCAGCGAATTATTATCGAAATTAGAAGGAAAGGCGGGAAGAGTTATCCTCCAAACACTCTTGTTCAAACAGTGAGCGGTTTGCAGCGGTATGTTCGTAATGACTGCTCTAAAAACTATGCGAACTTTTTCAAGACTGTCGATGCTACATTCACTGAATTTAGGAAAGCTATTGATTATAAAATGAAAGAACTAACTGCTGATAGTTGGAGTTAAATAAATGCATCCGATCTAGTGACCAAAGTGACGAAAGACAATTGTGGGAAAAGTTAGCTTTTAGTATGGATAGTGCATCTTGATTGAGCAACGCAATATTTTTCGTAAATGGAAACGTCTTTGGATTAGGGGATACAAAGGACATGTAGGCTGTAAAGCAAAACAATTTGAACTTGATTTGAACAATATGAGACCCTGGAAATGGACCTCAGTTTGTGAAATGTATTCCCCGTGTGCAAAATAAATCCTAGGGTGGGCGGGCCTAAAAGAAGAGGTATTGAAACTCGAACTTTATTCATTTGTGCAGAATGTGTAGTGCTAACTAAATACGTGTGCAATATTGTATGATGCTGTGCGCTTGTTCTAAAATTGGAACCGTGCGGGTGCCGAATCTCCCTACGGAAATTGTCTAGCTCTGCAGAACGCTTTTAATGGTTAAGATCTGTGTTTATGATTAAGAGTTTGTAGTACAGAATTCCTCTTCAGAGTTAAATGAAGCTTTACTTTCCAAACACAATTAGCCGACTGGTTGAAAATATAGCTTAAACTCTAAGGTAAAATACTGATATTTGCTCCAGCCCGACGCAATCAACCTTTCACTCGTAAAGTGATGTGTGTGAAATTATTTCGTCGGACTCCTGACCTGATAGTCTGGCGAGGAACCAAAACCAAAACTGAATATGTAACATTTTTGTACCTGTAAAAATTATAGCAAACTATATTGTCACCAGCGACTAGGTTTTGTCCCAAAGGGACAATGTCACTGTATTACTTGTGCTTCAGTCTGACTTCGATAGTAATTTTTAATGACTTTCAAAAGACACCCATGTCTTGCTGGTTTAGTCATTTTTAACTCTGATTTGAAACGTTTTCCCATCCCTATACGGAATTTAAAACACACACACACACACACATAGTGGTTTATGAACGACACATCTAAACTACTGACATATGAAAAATAGATTACACTGTATATAGCATGTAATTAACAACGAGCTAATCATGACCTAAATATAAAATAAATCTACAACCTGAACGATATTTCATTTGAACTTATTTACGTGCAACGATAAAAATTTGATATTCTACCGGCTCATTGGTCCGCTTGAAAGACCAGAGAGAGTTGCAAGGTTTTAACTCGAACCACAAAGGGTTCTAGCGTTAAGTTATGCTATACAGTTAAGTTATGAACTTAATAAACTTAAGGGAATCGAGGAAGAGTCCAGAAGCCTACATATAGACACCAAATTAAACATCGGGCGCGAACTTGATCACCGCGCATAAAACAGTACACATCAGACAAGTGCGCAACGTGCCAGACAAGAAAATTAACGAATAGACAACGAAAATTTACCAAGCTTCCGGTGGGAAAATATACTGGCAATTGAAGATTTTCTTTGGAAGCTACACAACCAGCAACAGTTAGGTTTATATACTAGCGCACGGAATCCCCAAATTAATGCACTTTTTGTAACTTTTGTCATACATCTGTATATTTACGTTTTCTTAAAAATTCAAGAACATTTGGCATGATCATTCGAAAATCCCTGTACTGGCACATGATACTTTGACGTTTTCGCTTAATTAAGTAAATTTGAATGTTGATGAAAGTAAGAAGGTGAAATGATGATAGTAACACTCCGTGTACACTGAACTTTTTGCTCTGATTCTGTTTGGTAAGGAAAATATATCTATTTGAAACTAGTAACGCACGTGGAAAAGGAACATAAGTAACGTAAAGGTGAGAACAGAATTTCATCGTTGTTTTAAAAAGGAAGGATGCACTGAAGTATACTACTATCATTATTTGAAGCAAGCGAATCTTCCATTAAATTGACGAAACTGAGTTAAGAACACTGTTTTATGGGCAAGTGAATCTTCCATTACATTGACGAAACTGAGTTAAGAACACTGTTTCATGGGCAAGTGAATCTTCCATTAAATAGACGAAACTGAATTAAGAACACCGTTTAATGGGCAAGTGAATCTTCCATTACATTGACGAAACTGAGTTAAGAACACTGTTTCATGGGCAAGTGAATCTTCCATTACATTGACGAAATGAATTAAGAACACCGTTTAATGGGCAAGTGAATCTTCCATTACATTGACGAAACTGAGTTAAGAACACTGTTTCATGGGCAAGTGAATCTTCCATTACATTGACGAAACTGAATTAAGAATACCGTTTAATGGGCAAGTGAATCTTCCATTACATTGACGAAACTGAGTTAAGAACACTGTTTCATGGGCAAGTGAATCTTCCATTACATTGACGAAACTGAATTAAGAACACCGTTTAATGGGCAAGTGAATCTTCCATTACATTGACGAAACTGAGTTAAGAACACTGTTTCATGGGCAAGTGAATCTTCCATTACATTGTCGAAACTGAACTAAGAACACCGTTTAATGGGCAAATGAATCTTCCATTACATTGTCGAAACTGAACTAAGAACACCGTTTAATGGGCAAATGAATTTCGTTATGCATGGCTACGCTTTTTATATTGGCCCAATCTTTTATATGCGGAGAGAAACAAAAGGACAGCTGTTGTAAAGATGTAAAAATTATTGAAAAAGCATACTCAATATAAAAGATATTGGTTTACGAAAAGTAAAATCCTAAGTATATAGGGTTAAAAATTTTAATTATCAATCACATCCATCTTTAAAGCGAAAGATTTTCTTTGGCTCCACATCATCAAAAACCTTTGTCAAGTTCACATTTTAAAAAAAAAAATGTCTCATAATGTGGAAATTGATACACTCGAAAAGAATGTGTTTCCCTATCAGTAGACAGAGCAAGGTATACATTCTGGTCGAAGTTCACCATTCATTAATTTTGTAACAATGATCACATCAATGCTTACAGATAAACATTATGGTTGTATTAGGATTTAAAGGATCAATGATATGTGGTGGGATCGGTGGCATAGACAAATATTTGGACCTTGAAAATTCATTGTTACGTAGAAATCAAACTATGCATTATTATTATATGGATTTAAGACTTCTCTATATTAATGGAAAGATTATGTTCCAATAATTTGCTTGCTACCCGATCATTTTAGAGGTTCTCATATATTCTTCTTGAATCTGTCTTTTGCTTTATAAGACAGAACAGATATAGACCTCTCTTATCAAATTAACATGCTTAGACCCAGATATTCAACGGTAGAAGCAGGTACAGAAGAAATGCAACCCATATTTGTCAAGCAAACGCCATATCAATTGAAAGCATTAAGAAAGAGAACCAACATACTAGTAAATGGATTTTTAAGCCACATATCATAAGACCTCGCGTTTTAAAATATCAGAGGATGCGTTTTGAATACACCAGTGGTCCAGTGCAAATGATAGATAACTAGATGTACAAACGTTTACAGAGCCTGATATAACTAATGCACTACATACTATTTGTGACACTGGCTAGTATCATGTTGTCATCGAACTTTTCTACGTATAAATTTGTGACTTGGGTGTGCTACCTTAGTCTGGTAGAACTATCGAAAGTTAATTTTCACTGTATTCTAATTCATATTTCAGATATCTCAGATACATTATCATATATTTTGCAAATGATTTCCGATAATTTACTTCTTTCATATAGTATACATTATTTTTTTTTACATATAAAGGCATATTGTTCAATACATAAGGAAGTCTCAAAGAACCTGATCAGAGAGAGAGAGAGAGAGAGAGCATGAAGAATCCACAGCAATACCATTTAGAATTACAACACATCAAAGCACTCTGTGGATATGATTTATTACTGCATATCTAACGTGGGGGAAAAACACTCCCCAATGCACAGGCACTCGTTTCTGTTATTAAACAAGGGAACAATTGCCAACATTCACTCCTCTTTGACCAATGAACAACACAAGGTGACCAACTCGCGCTAAGTCTGACCCCTGGCCGATTCCTTGCTATATTTCTTATACCGTCGGCGCGTTCAGCCACTCATAAATTGTATCACCGTAAAGGAGACATTGAAAGCTTTATCACCATATACGATTTAAGTACCTTACTGATTATTTAATGGACACTTTCACTCGAAGTTTCTCTATTGCTTCTTATCTTGTCTATTTGGATCGAGCTTAGAGTGTATACACTTCCGATATGTCATGCAGTGAATAGGCTAAATTCAATTATGATTGGTAGTTATTGTTTGTTCCAGTCTCGGGTAAACAATAACCACCAATCAGAAGTGGGTATTGTCGATAGTTTCTATTTTGTACTTACAGAAACGACCACCTGTGCCCCAGTGTTACCGTAAAATATACTTTTCGTACATATTTGGAGGTTGGCCGTGACTTTATTCCTTCCGCTTGCGTTGTTTCTTTTCCACGTGCGTAACTTTTTTCAAATGGCTATATTTTCTTTATCAAAGACACAAATGCAATAACTTCAGCGTATGGAGAGTGTTTCTATCATCGTTTTCCTTTCTTACTGCAACAAACCTGAAATTTTTTTTATTTTGCGAAAACGTCAAAATCATCTGTGCCAGTAAAGGGATTTTCGAATGACCATACCCATTGTTCCCAAATATTTGAGAAAACCGCGAATATGCAGGTATATATGAAGAAAGAAAAAGTGCATTCATTTAAATGTTCCGTGCTCTACTTCCACAAACTTAAGTGTGAAGTTTTGGTATTTGTCAAAGAAAATCATCGACTGTCAGTCCGTTCCTTCATTGGATCTTGGTTAAGTTTCTTCTCATATGCGTTATTTTTCCTTTTGCAACGCGTTACGTACTTGTCCGATGCGTTACTGTTTATACGCGGTAGTTTTGTAGATTACTCAAAAAATTATGGCACTTAATAAGTAAAAATATCGTGGTGTTTGTATATATAGCCTTTATAACTGCCAGCCACTATAAAATTTTTGCGATTTCACATCTTCTATCATCAAATCAATTTGTGAGGCATAAAAAAAAAAAAAAAAAAAATCTGCGAATATTTAGCTTAATTACCTTTTTGGGGTGACCACCCAGGCCATCTGTAATAAGGAATGTTAGGGAAGGAAGTCTGAGACGTGGTTAAGTCATCTCTGTTTAGCTGTGATTCCATGGCGGGATTTAAAGCACGGTGCTGACGTCGCACGGTTTTGGTCTCCTTAATTTTACTATGTATTTTGGGTGTGAAGACAAGATCATCTGCAAGATGCACCTGTTTGGTAGTCTTTTTCTTTTTCATCGCACTCCTCTGCAGATCTAATATTCTCAGTAGTTCAATGTCGTCCAAGGAAAAACAGTTCCGTTGATTCTCCAGGCTTGCCAGAAATGGTAGTATTTCTGAACGATGTGGTACCGACTCTGGCCGCTGCAGAAATTGCACCGTTGAAACACGATCAGTTATGCTCATCCCGGCTGTTGTATTGGATTTTATTAGTGATGGGGTCGACATTTCTGGGATACAGATATTAGATTTCACTTATATGTTTTATGCCAAAGGCTTTGCTTATATTAAAGACCAATACCAAGGTCTTTGTTGGTCAAGGTCTTTGTTGGTCAAGGTCTTTGTTGGTCAAGGTTTTTCACTGGTATCTGAAGCCTTATGCTAAAATGTATTTGCTAGTATCTGATGCTTTATATCGAAGCTTTGACCGAGTTCTTATGTCAAGATTTTGGGATTTCGTCTGAAGTCTCATGCTTACGTCTTATGTTCTGATGCACTGTTTGTCAATTTCTGGACACAGTATGAAATTGCATCAAGCGATTTCTTTCATTTAGTCATCTGACTTACTTGATCCTCGCTGCTTTAAACTTAATAAGAAGACCTAAGTAACATGTTGGTCAGAGACACCTATTTTCACCAAATCCTTCCATGCAGGCATAATGTCCAGAGTTTGTGCATGTGCCTAACTATCGATTGCTATGTATGTTTATAAACAAACGGGCTCTTTTTCTCTTGCTTTTGATTTGGCTTCGTTCACGGTTTCTGGAAGTTTAATCCACATACTCACCACAATTTATACCAAATGATATTTTGAACGTTCCACATGGGATGGCTCTTGTGGTCTTTAAATTATATTTTTAACGTTTCACATGGGATGGCGCTTGTGGTCTTTAAAACTGTATATAACATGTACAGCTATAATATTTTTCCTCGAGTGGCACGCACAGATAAATAAAACTGTATAAAGTGTCACCAAGACCCTTGAACCAAACTAGAAAATCTCGAAGTAAAGATGGAATCCATACTTCATCCTTTTAACCACAGATTCATACCAGATCCATATATGTCCACCATTGAACGTTCAGCAATACTGCACATTTTGGTCAATACAGTTGTTGGACGAAAAGTTCCAATAAGCCAGTTGCCACTTGGTATATTAGGCCGATAAAACAGAGATTACTGTTGATCCTAGCTTGAATAGCTTCCAGTGCAAAGATTCGTCCTTTTAAATTGTGTTAGTGAGACTGAAAACACGATAAAAAGAATTCGCAAAGAAGAAAATGTACGGTAATAAAGTAATTTAGGATGTGAAACCTGTGCAACCAAATTCCAGTTTTAACAGTGAAACCTCTATGCATTACTACTGTGCTTCACACTGGTTTCCAAGCAAATGTAGTGGGAACTGTAACGTGTCACCGCATAACAATGTCCTTACTGGTGAAACAAAAGCTTTAAGTGAGTGGAAGAAGTGACTCCAGAAATTACATTTACCTGTGTATAACGCGCATTAAAGTGTCACCAGCCAAGACACATCTCTACCTTTGCATAATGGGTCAGCATATCTGTGTCTTTGCTGTTCTACTTACAATTGTAATCCATAACAGTAGAACCAGATAGGTCGGCACATTTTTCGACGGCAGATCTGGGTATATGCTGATTTCAGTTCGTTGCGCTTTATACACATATTAATACGGTGTCAATGCAATACATGCGATACGAGATAATCATGCATTGTATTTCAGTGAGGCGTTTAAACACCAATTGATGTGCACCTTTTCTATGTTTTACACTTTATCAGGGATTGGGTGACACTAATTCCATTAAATTCAAGTTCAAGTTGAGTACTTTCCGATTTTGATTTTCTTTTTATTTATTTAAAAAAAACAAAAACAGACGGATTTATTTTTTCAAAGACGGATTGGACTTTTTTAAATAATTTTTTTAAAAAAATGACGCGTATGTTATTTGAGAAGAAGGTACGGTACAAACAGAAGATAGACTAGGTCTTAAATTCCAAAAACGTTTCAAGTGAAAGACTTAGATTTTAACTCAATCGGTAGAAATCATAGTTTAACCCAAGACAAAGTTTTCGAGTCTTAGAGGTGCAAAGTAGTTAAAGGTAAAAATTAAAATTTTATGCAGTTATCAATTCTAATTTTTAAGAAAGTTAATCTCAGAGTTGAGAGTAAAATCAGTCCTGGTCTTGGTCAGTGAATTCAAGGTCAGTAAGGGTTTACTGACATACTTATATCATGTATACTTCAATATTAAAACAAAGTAAACATGTGAACAACCCTACTTCCGTGCAAAGCAACTCCGTATAAAATTGAGAATATGTGCCTCTCTTGTCGTGTTTGATTTTTGTGATTTTTGTTTGTAAGCATATATATATATATATATATATATATATATATATATATACCCAATACAGTAATGTGTGCGGAATAAGATCCGTACGGGAGGGGGGGGGGGGCGTCTGAACCATCTAAGTTGATAAAATACCAAGAAAATGTTGGATTGGACGAAAAGGAATGCCCCACTCAGCAACCCCATATATCAAAACTTCATATCAAACAAGTTTTCACGTCTATTGAACTGTCCTCCGGAGGATAGTTTCTCTCCACGGTTTGATGTACTGTTGTTGACCACGGACAAAGAAATTAAATATCTGGTAAATAATTTTTTTTTTTTATAGTAATATGATTTTAAGAGTATAGCCTTTCAGTCCATTATTAAACTCGTTGAAATAGAACTTATTGCTCTATAGTTTTATATCCTTTAAACCTTTTTGATTGTTTTACGTTAATTATTAGATCTATATCAAACACAACTCTTTCTGCATCATTGTTATTTTGTATACATGGTATAAATACTACATACATACATACATACATACATACATACATACATACATACATACATACATACATACATACATACATACATACATACATACATACATACATACATACATACATACATACATACATACATATAGTTATGTGCCTATTCAAATACGGTGGTCAAATGAATTATTATTAATGTCTAGGCCTATATGATCTTAATATATTATAAAATAAAATGTATATTCGACGTCCTATCTGTTAAAAAACAATCAGAGGTCGATATTCGCTCATTTGAAGAAGTTATTTATTCCATACTATTTGTATAGCTGATCATTATGTAACTTCAGTTACAAATACAATCCTGAAGCAACGTTAGTTTTTGTTTTTGGAGACATTTATCTGGAAAAAAATTGTTGAGAGGAATTGTGACAAATAAATACATTCGAAGACTGGAATTGTGCCAGATAAATACTTTAGAAGACAGGAGGTGGGGTATGATTCATAATGGACCGGAGGAAGACTATAGAAAAGCTCAGTAGAGCTTATGTTAATGCTGTGAAAACCGAATATAAATAAATTTTACTTGACTTAGCAAACAGCATTAACCATTTAAATTTCGTGAGCTGATTGAAACATATTCATGCACATTTTAACTACAATATATTCTGGTTTAATCATGTCGTTTCAATTACTCGTCTCGTATTTCCAATATTAAACACAAGAAATACTAAGTAATCATTCAAGGTAAAAGCTTAACTACCGAGACGTCCGAATGTATTTCATAGTTTTAAAGCGCGACTCTTCTCAATGGGTTTATTTAATATATGTATGACATTACAACAGGTGATAAATACAGATCTTACATTCGTGCAGATTTTATGTGGAATTTGTTTTGCATTTTGTGGAATAATTCAGTGTTTTTGCTCTCTTAAGTTCTCAAAAGGAGACAGTGCTCTGATAAGCTCATGCTTAACACTGAATCCCCGAAATCCTATGTTTGCTTTTGCATTTGACACAGTTTCTGAAAAAAATATCGTTTAAACTAAAAGATAACAATTATTCAAGTGGAGTATTAAATTAAATATAAAATGAGTATTCTAGATTCAACTTACCCGATCTTGCGCATAGTGTCGAGTCATCATAATCATCATACGCCTTTTGGAGATGTAGGTAAGTCAGTGGAGGGCGGTATTGTGAACCGACATACTCCATAAAAGAATGATAACTCAACATTGTGTACCACGTGAAATCAACATCCAAATTCTATATTTGTTATAATTTTAATTCCGTTTGAATTTTTAAAAGACTGTTCACAAGTAGGATTTCTGCATCATTTGGCTTGATTTGTCAACTGCAGTTGATTGCTCTATAATGTAATCTTTGAGAATGGCGCGGTAATTATCCAGAGTCATAGCTTGTAATGTTAGCGATGAGAACAATCATTACCTTAATAGACACAACTATTCCGCAGTAACTGAAGTTAATTCTGCACTTTCATTTGGTACATGTGGAAATTCGTCGCTCAAAATCAATAGCTCACTAGCTTTATGTCAAACTGGTTATACAGGTTTCCTGCCAGAGAGCAATCTATCAATGCATTGTCTTTAAACAAAGGCAGGAAAGATGGAAACACGCACATTCTAATGTAGTATGAATTAAATAAAGCATATTTTGAAAAATATATGTATATTAAAGTTGTTGGGATTTTTCGCATTTTTTAAAATGTCAACAAGACACTTTTCCGTTGTACTACGGACGTAAGTTTCGAACACAAATGTAGTTATTATCTCCTTTTTTCAATGTTAACGCTATTAAATTAAACCTATTGTTCAATACATATCATTGTAATAATATATTTTTTTAAAATAACGTATAAACGCCACGAAAAATCAACAATGTGGTCACTTTAAAGAATTTGTAATCTCCAACTGATGATGTTCATCAATTCCATCACATTAGACATATATTTTTAAGATCGTGCTTGATAAAACATGGAGCAAAATTAAACGTGATTGTAATGTATAACTTTGTGTATGGCTGACAATTCTAAATCATACAATATCTCGATATGAAGAGGTCACAAGGAATACAAGAGTTTTAAAAGCTCCTGTCTTGACCTTTTGATAACTGTACATATCCTAGAGAAGCCACAAAATAAAACAATATGTTCATATATTCCGTAATGATGTGTCTGACAGAAGATTCAAAAATATAAATTAATCATCCCATATATCGTATTAGATCAGGTCATGGCAATAATCAGAATGGTGCAAGTCACGTTTTTACATCTTGACAACTCTACGTTGACTACCGTTGACAACACAATTTATTCAGCTCCTGGTTATAGACAGCCGAGAAAACAAACGACAGTACTTCCAAAGGTTTAGCCGTAGCGAATGTACCAAGTCATTATATTAACATATTCTATAACAGAACAGACCCAAAATACGTTCTCTTTCAATACGAATGCAGACGACTTACGATCAGCACGAACAATAATCACCAGTACACAGAAGAAGCTCAGGGCAATATAATATTTCTGGTGACACGGTGAAATATTATATATCGATGGAAATACAAACAAAGAGGTGAGCGGAGTTAAGCCTTTCATTGCCCTAAATCTTTCATATTCGAATCACATATCAACACGACATTAAAATTTCAATGATATGAGAGAATGTGGATTACAAGACGTTATCAATGAGTTTTTACCGTGTGTAGTACGGGTTTAGCTTCTAATACCTACAGAATATTACCAAATTTAAGGATCAGCAGTAAGAAAAGTGCTTGTATCAAAGTATTTTCTCTTAAATAAGACTCCATTTAAATGTTAAACGGACGGAATTTCCGACTCTCTTTAAAATGCATTTACGTTTCTTTAATGAAATCTCGATTTTTAGTTTAACGGGTAGGGCTACAAGTTCTCATAACATTAAATAAGTCCTTCGCCATACAAATATAGTGGTATAAATTAATCAAACATTACAAACGACAGAAGAAAAAAATAAACAACAACAAAACAACAACAAGAAAAACAACAAATAAGGTGTGCTGATAATTAAAGGATAAAGGTTCTAAAAAGCAAAAAAAGAAGAAGAAAGATATTCAAGGCAAGTAAGCAATGATGTTACCAAAGTTCGAAAGGAATAGCATTTAGTAATGCAGCAACATAACTATCAATTGGTCATTATACAGTCTGAGAAAGAGTAATATTAATAATAACAAGAATCCCTTTATATTTAGAATCTTAGGAAGAAATATTAGTTAAAACGCCCCGTATCCTTAATATACTTTTGAAACAACTCAAAGAAATTACAATTTTGTTCAGTTGCAAATACAGGTGTGCCAAATAGAAGAGTGTTTGTTGAGATTGGGACGAGCATTTTGTTAATACTAAGCATTAGATTTTGCCTTTGTACTGTGTACTGAGTGCAAATGAAAATATAATGATCTACACTTTCTGCTTCTACCCCACAGAATCACAAAGGATTGTCTATCAGGTGATTGTCATACTGATTCTTTTTGAGGTCACTACATTGGTTTCTGATTATAGAGTATTTGCGATCGCCAGAAAGATAATAATTTCGATTTTTCATTATAATTGAAACTTAAAGTCAGCTCTGTTAAAATGTGTCTGTCTATGACTTATCCACGTTTTAGAATGTGTGTGTGTGCTAGTTTTTTTTTTTTTTTATAAGCGCAGTCGGATAAAGATTCGACCTCAAGACACGCCATCATTGCAAGCCATAATAAATAAATAAAAATACGTCATCAGCGAGCCAATTAAATAAGCTCTTACACACCAACAAAGGTGACCTCTTATCAATTGATATGTGACTCACTGAAAATGAAAATCTAACTGGCTCACTCAATCAGAAATCAAGGTTGTGTTGGGTCAACCTTCCGAGAAAAGTGTAGTCGGGCTCACAGTGATTGGTTAAGTAGGTTTATGCATATTCATGAGAAACAAGGAAATCTCATCGCAATCAGCTGTGGGTCAAAAGAGAGGGTAGCGGATTTTTGCCCATGGCTTGCAACGATGAAGTAAGTGTTCCAGCAATGAGCTAGCGATTTTCAGCTTGAATGGCGCCCGAAAATCTGAACTCGTATTTCCATCCTTAATGACTATTGTTACGTATATAGAATCTGTAATGAGTGCCTAAACGTTTGGTCTGTGACTGTATTTTAAGTTTGGTTAAGATGTCAACAAGGTATTTACTGACCTTTGAGTTCAACGTCAGAGTTGTTGACAATTATTCACAACTATATAAAAACAATGTTGGGGATTTTCCACTCGAATGACGCATCTTGTATTGCATTGTGGGTTATTTGAATATGTGTATAAATACAAACTTGATGAACGCATTATAATCATTCCAATTTTAAATCGTGTGTTAAAAACATTCCTGTTTTTTATGATCAGTCTATTTGGAATCATCATAATGTTGGAAGTCATTTTGTGATTAGAGTTTTAGTTGTGCTGTAATGCTGTAGGAATGTAGACATAATTCGAAAAGAATTATTTATTTGAACATTCATTGGAATTACCATAAAGTGCTCATTAACCTTTGGATTTAAATATATAACTTTTGGATATTCATTCGGAACGTTCTCAAAGATATTCGGGATTGTATTGTGGTGGTACATCAGTACATTCAAGACTATTGTTGTGGTACATCAGGACATTTAAGACTACACATTCATTCGGAACATTCATTTACTCGGAACGTTCATTCATTCGGAACATTTAATAATTTCTGACTTGTGTTTAGGGCATTTAGAATTATTTGGAATTTAACTGGAATTTCACAAATTGTAAGTGTCTTTTGAAATTTAATTTTTAATTACAGAGAAATAAATTGTTTGTTGATTTTACATACATTGTTGTTTTCACTTTCTTTCTGTTACATTGTTTTAAGACCTAGCGTCGTAACACTATACAGAAAAATCCCAATAAACATTGCTTGAAATGAATCGAGGGTTATCCCATGCACTGAACATGTCCGATTGTTTATGATACATATGGCTAACCATCACACAGTGCTAGTATCATGGTGCATCAAAACGATACACTTTACCGTTGCAATGGTATTTTTAATACTGGTTTCGTTGTCATTGTGTTTATATTATTTTTTTTTTGCAACCATATCCATATACCGTCGTAACGATACTCACCTTATGTTGCAACGATATTCAAATACTGGTGCGACAGTATTTTTTGTTGTTGCAACGGATTCTTGTCGCACTCAATACCAGCACCGTCATCTTGTCATTGTAATTCAGAATGAAGTTGGAAAATTATCGGTATGATTGATAAGTACGTTAGAAAGCGAAATAGACAACCCGACACGAATTAACTTGTGATTTACCTTTGTTGTGAAGTCATAGGTAAAGAAAACTTTTTGGCTTATATAAGACCTACACTACAAAGCTCTGTGAGATGGCGATCAAAACGAATATAAAGAGCATTATTACATATATACAAGTAAATCATACTATAGATAAGTCGTTGAAACAAAAATAGTTACTAAAGCTCCATATGTCAAGAAAAATAAAATATTGTTTTTTTCTACGATCAAACTTTTCAAAGGTTTTATCGCTGAAGCTATACAGGGCATTCTTGAATCCCTCAAGTATATTCTGAGACCGTTTGGTAATTCATTCCACGATGTCACCACAAAACACGACGAATTTTTGCTCTTTTGAGTGCGGATTCTTTTTTTCTATTTTTTAAAAATATTTCTTTACTGACGTCTAACATGAGAACATTTTCTCCGAATTAATTCTATCTATTCCAATCATTATCTCGAATACCGGACATATGTGTTCGTTAGACCTGAATTTTGTCCAATGATTTTGTGAAATGTATAAGATTATCAAACGGTTTTCTCTGTACAAGAAAAATTATTTTGTTAGATGACGTTGTTAAAAGTTGTGCCTCGATGTCGTATAGAAGTCCTTTCTTATTGCAGAATTCGAACAACACCACATTATTTAAAAAAAAATTTCAAATATGCAAAAGCTTAAAAACAGGTTTTTTAATTAACTAATTTGTTGGGGTGTATAAACATGTTATAAACCAGGATTAATAACTACATCAACATTACCAGTGTGACACTGGTGTTATGACATGTTGTAAAATACAATTTCTTGAAAACGAGACGGTTCTACATACGTTAATTTCTTTAAATATATTTTTCATAACAGTATTTTATAGAGTGTCTCAAGTATTTGTACGAGTGAGGCAACACCTGATACAAAGCTGAATCAAACGAAGAAGGGATTAGAAATAAGTATGCCAAGTAAGGCTACAGTCGGAATGTCCTCTGCTATTTCTGCGAGACAAAAATATGCCTCGGATGTATGTCGGCGCAGTAATTTACAGAAATATCATACATTTTGTTCGCCCGGAATTTCTCCGCAAAATAAAAAAGGAAACCGGAATCTATTCCGACTACCTCTGCTATTTCTACGAATGGATTATCTGTAGGATTGACCGAAAACTTTCGATTGTATAATAGTTCCTTGCATTCGCATCTTCTAAGTAAATTTTTGTGTCGTTAATAGCCGAGGTTGTTCCAATTAAGCTATCGGCATACATTCGAGGTATGATCTGTACGATTGATCTCGAAGCTGCGAATGGTAAGGCTATTGTTCTAGCCCTGGTAGAAAGATAACCAGTCCAAGGCTGACTGTAAAAGTCATGCAAGACGATAAGGTACAATCAAGAAGTAGAGGCAATGCAAATGTTAAGAATCGTTTTACTTACCATTCATATACTCAAAAAGAGGAAAATCCTCTCTCTTCAGATGAATAGCACATGTTTGCTTGAAATCAACATGATTGGATGTCATCTTCCTATTAGTTTCATGCTCTCCTTTCCATACAATATTATCAGAAATCTGGTTATCAACACATCTAACTTAAAGTCGATTTCAACTGACTTTTAGGCTGATTTCAACTGACTTTTAGACTTCAATCCCCGTTGTTGCCTTTTTCTTGTTAGTTTTAGACTATCCATTGAAAAGCTTGGCAATGTAATAGTGTTTTTACTATCATTTCATAGAAAAAGAAGATATATTAATTTAATTTTCTAAATTGTAAATGTATAATTGAAACGAGCAGCGTTATGTCATATTTTTGGAAAAATAATTATTCGTTTTATTAATTTACATTCTTTGATGAATTTCGCTCGTCTAGCAGAACAAAAAAGGACGGTAATAGAAAAGGTTACCTTCATTCATGTTGGCAAATTACTCACTTCATGACAGTATAAAATAAACATTCGTATGAAGAGGTGTTTCAATTAAATTTAGCCATGAAATTATTTTCTTTGTTAAAATAAATAATCTTTCAAAGTCAGTAAATTCCAACACCTTGATACTTCCCAAAGAAAGAAATCCCTCAGCATAAATTCTATCCAATTCTAAAGCTTTCAGATGGTTCGAATTAGTCGAGCTTAAATAAACAAAGTAATTGGACTCTTTAAACTGGTGTTTACACTCTTCTATTCTTAATTATCCCCATGCAATTCACATTGCTTTTAAAAGCTTATATATGTTGTCCGTCATTGTCCGTTACATGTAAGAAATACCCATTTAAGATTATGATCTTTTATCTGCATAGACAGATAGTTCTGTTTTGCGATTACTATCAATTAAAAATAATCTACTTGGTAATGTAAAAGCGAAAGAGTTGAATCTGTAAAGTATATATTGATTTATTCGAAATAATATTATATTCTAACTTTAATTTCAAGTCAAAGAGGTGAAGAAAAGTCTCACAGAATGTATACTAGGCAAAGCCCGAATAACTAATTATAATAAAAACTGCTCGGAAACGCAGTTACGGGTATTCAAAATATAATTTTTATTGGTTTACATGGAACAGTTTAGTTTTTCGGACCAAATCTCATTCTACCAAGGGATACTGTCAGTTTTGCGACTGCAGTTCGGTAAAACAATTGGCCTTCAGTTTAAGGACAAACCTGCTCCCCCTAACGTCGAAAACGAGAGTTCCGTATTGTTTAAAACTAAATTTGTGGTGCTCTTTTAAACAGAGCTAAGATTTTGTCCATGCTATTCGAGGAAGCGGTTCAGGCCATTTTATGCTTTGTTTCACCATACAATTGCTTTTCATAGTAATAAGACATTTAGTTATTTCCAATTGTTTTCAATTAGTTTGTGGGAACGTGTAGAGAGATTGCTGTTGATTCTGACCAACTATTCGTAAAAATGGATTTGGGACCCCGGGTGTCCGAGTGGTCTAAGCTGCCCGCCTTTACAGATCAATCACACATCTCACCTCTGTCCGCGTGAGTTTGAGTCTCTGGTCGACCATGGTATGAGCTGAAAAATGTCGTTAAACCACGCATACAACCACAAATGGATGTATAAGAACATTATTTGCAAGCACTTCTTTTCTACTTATATCTTGACAGAGGATCCTGGGAGGAAAATTATATAGTCGGCATGCTAACATTAATCAGTAAGTAATTAAAATTCATGTAATTTATTGGTGAAAAAAGTATAAATTAAATGACGAGAATATACCACCCGTGTCTTTGAAACTGTGATCTCATCATCTCGGCAAATTCCAGTATATCTCGAGATCATCCTTGAATATTTGTGGGGAAGTAATAAACAAACTTTGATATTTTGTCCGCCGGATGGCGAGTGTATGCATAAATGGTGCTGATACTGAAGAAACTTTGTTGAGGTATTTCGAACAAAAAAATTAACTCTAAGATGGGATTTAGCCTGGTCACCAAGACCATCTGTTGCTACCGTGCTAAAAGACCAGTCAAACATAGTATTGTACGTATTGCATTCGATGCACGAGCACAAGTTTTGTTGGTATTGGCCGATATGCTGAGATTATAAAATGTGCGCAGAATGATAGAGTGGTTTCTTTGTTCCATATTCTCTTTGGATCAGTGTGGCCCTGTCAGGGGAGGCAGGGTAACTCGGATATTTTGATCGGCGAATGCTTATTCAAAACGAACCATAAGTATATCCATGTATTGCCCTATTCACATAATTTTCAAAATTTTATTATCAAGTAGAATATTTAAACAAGAAAGAAAGCAAATGGGTACTTGTACGACTAACATTTTCATTGCATTTAGGTAGTTATCACATACTGGAGCAATGCGCATACAACGTTCCCAAACTCTACACTCGTAATTGACCAACTTGAAGATACACGGATGGAAATTTCAGAAACGCTTAAAGGAAAATGTTTAGATGCCTTTGAAAAATACTCTAACATATCTGTGTCAAATGAATTAAAGTGCTTACATATGACTCGGAAAACCTTTTTATATCGATTAGTGAAGGCACAAGAATGGAGACAACAATCTATAGAACAAGTTTAAGGGATAAATACGTCAGTCACATAGAACCAACAGTTTATATGAAACTACAAGCAGTCTTGAAATGTTGCACAAGGTAGGAAACCACAGGCTTCTCTAAAAAGAATTCACACTTACAGCATTGTTTTCGTTTTCTACGCAGTAATGTACGTTATAGTCTGATTTGTTTGTGATTATAAGGAATAGAAATGCTATTGACGTGAGAATAAAGATTGGAGTTCATCTAAAGTATTCAATAAACAGGAGCTTTAAACAAACTCAGTATTGATATTACATAGGCATTCCACTACTGAACTCTTGAAATTGGACTCCACTTGAAAATATACGCCCTACATCCTATTCAAAGTAATAAATTGCTATCCAGAATAATAAATAGCGTCATAGCGATCCTCGCCGAGTGATATATCACATTTTCGAAAAGCAACAAAAGATGAAAGGATGTCAAGAAGACTGGAACGTTTGTCTTTAAGACAGAAATATACAAAAATACATTTTTTTTTCATGGGCTGTGAAGATGTGAATAACCGTAACCAAACTGATTTCTGGCAATATATGTGGAAGCTTAAAAAAGTCGTTATGTTAACGATGGACCACTCTTAGTATTATACTGTATTGCCTACTTGCGTCTCACGGGTGCTATCTTCACTAGAGAAGCCCATCCCAGTAACCCACAGATACAGATACGGGTACTTACACAGCGTTGAAACATCACTATCATTTTCAAAATCATCCATCAAGAAGAGCACAATTTCTATTTTCCTTCCGTTCTACTAACGCTCCTATGGTATTTTCTTCAACAATACTTTCTTTCTTGTGTCAAATGGGGCTCTACCCGAAATAAAATAATTACTCATTGCACCCCCTCCAATCAGGCTACCCAGGGACGTCTGGAGGTATGCAGTACCACTTAAATTACAGAGACTGCTTGGTGACAGTTAAGTGTCCTATACATTCACTTGGGAACGTTTGACAACTGAAAGGGTCGCTCGGCGCTTCTTGTTTGCTCATCGTATATAGCACGGTGACACTTTATTAGGTACACGATTTAGTTCGTTGTTCAAGTCTACAAGAGGGATTAAACTAGCTTAAGTTTAAAAACTGTTGTTTTATTAATATGGTGTAGATGTAAGTTCTCTGTAACTAGCTTATGTCCCATTTTATGAGTTGTACAGTTTTCTCTGAATGATTGTGCTGTACCATCTTTTGTTGAAAGACCGGACAGTTTGAATATTTTTAATATTAACGTTTATATAAGCCTGCTCGAAGTTCTTGTTATTCTTGTCAAAATAGACAGTAGTTGTTTAAGAAAAATATTTATATTTAATTACAAAAAAATTGTATATGCCTTTGAAATAGTTCATTATATCACCAATACTACAAACCGAATAATGACTTCATTATATCACCAATACTATAAACCGAATAATTACTTCCATTTTTCTCTGAGTTCAGCTTTCAGGTTGATTATTCTGAAGGTAGATAGTTTATTATTTGTTAGTCTGATGCTGCCGTGCTGTCAAATTTTAAGCAGTTAATGTCTTGTTTTATAACGATTTTGGGCACAGAAGGCATGAGCATCGCACATTTATGTCGTATTAAATGTAAATCAGACTGGAAAAAATCATTGGTATGATAGGTTGCTGTTGAGTAGGATCGAAGTTAGTAAATCCGTAAAGGCAGAAAATGGGTTTAACATCGGAATGCCGTGAAAGCTAAACATCCGCTTGAAAGCATATTGGACAAAAATTAGAAATTAAAATTGACTGAGTAGATTTCTGGAGTAATTTACTTTGCAGATTCGTTTACCATCTAAAAATTCGGTTGCTACGTTGTCCTGATAAAAAAGATTTATCACACAAAGCAAATTCTACTGAACATTCAAATAACATTTATTTTACAAATATACATCAATTAAGCTTGATTTGAAAGTGGCAGGCTTGAGAACATCAATAATTTCTTATGTCACGATATATGCTGAAGAAGTCCAGTCTTGATCTTCACTTCAGTCACGTTAAAGAAAGGGGTTCCAAGTTACATATAAACACAGGAAAAGAAATGACCTCCATCTTAATTGGTTTCCCAAACGTCGAGCAAAGAAATTTCAACACAAGGGAAAGTTTCCTATTGTTTTCTCACCGACACTCCCCCCAATTTTATTTTAATACCTAACGCATATATATATATATATATATATATATATATATATATATATATATATATATATATATATATATATATATATATATATATATATAGAGAGAGAGAGAGAGAGAGAGAGAGAGAGAGAGAGAGAGAGAGAGAGAGAGAGAGATAAAGAAAGAGATCTTTTCTACATTACAAATTCAAATTATCAGCTTTGGAATCAGCTTCATGTTTGTCTTTAGATTTGCCTTTTCATGATTATATTGGACAAGTAGTTGTCAGTTTGAGAGACCGTTAAGGGAAATCCGTTTAAATTCTTTTCTTTAACATTACTTACAATTGGGAATTGGAAAGAAGTGTGTGCAATTCGTGGTAAATCATCACGGTATCGGAACCTGTGCAATTTTGTCCTATTTCCGTGAGTGTCTTTGTTGTCTTATTTCTTTTTATGCGACTTTCTGTCATTTCTTAAACAGGTATTGATTTTTCTAGAAACCCATAACAGGTCGCAAAAAGTTAAACGGGATAAGACAACTCAAGCGCATATGTTCCCATAATGTGATCTTGGACTATGATGTGCAGTCCTGAGACATTTGAATTGTAAACCATAATTTGTGTGTGATGTCATCGCTATCATACAACCAAACAAAAACCGCTATTTGACTCATTTGAGTAGGTGACTGACTCGGTTTTAATCCGTTGAGGCCTTCGGCTTTGATGATAACAAAATCCTTCTAGCCTGTAATTTCTATTTAAGAACTAAACATTTATTGATAATAGGTTCCGCTTTACAATTATTATGTACTTCAGAGAGAGGGACCGGTATCAGGTGAAGTGGAGAGAATGTTGGCATACCTCTATACTAATTTCATTTACTGTGACTGAAATTTCTGTACATATGGTAATATTATGGAAACTATACACTATCTAAAGCAGACATTTATCAAAATGGTTGCTCCCATGTGCTCGAAAAATGAACTTGAACTAGTCCAAAGTACACTAACTTTAGCAGTTATTAAAATAGGGAAAATTAATTTTGACAGAGTAGACAATATCAGATTCTGAAGTGCAATAAATGAATTATAAAATATATAAAAGTAAAAAATGATATTGGCTCGTTTTTCTCCAATTTACCTTTGAAGTCCTGGAAGTGACCAAGTGGAGCTAGCAGTTTTTTGAGAGGTGCACGTCTAAAGCAAGGCTAAGCTGTATACTCTATAACACAAATTACACCCATCAATCATACACTAAAATAAAAGGATTAACAAGGTATTTTAAAAACATTCAGTATAACCACTGAAGAAAATCTGGGAAATTCTTTTTGTTTAAAAATCGAACCCTCTGCAAAGTGCATAACTGTAGACATTTATTCCCAAGATTTTCCAATATTACGTTTCAAAACTTAAATAATAGGAAAATTTGAGAAGCTTAGGGCAATCCGAAGGGTAAATCCCGACTTAGCCAAGTGTTTTTGCCTACCAGAAGCGGGAGTCTTGCCTGGCATTGCCCGTATGTTAAAATGATGAATATGCTTTAATTATGACAAAAATTACCCCTTTTTCCCCAGTATTGTTAACCTGTGCTATCTACTTTAATTTCGTTTGAGAAAGCATTTGGCAAAGTCTGTTTTGCAGCACAGACATTTATGATACAACGTTTATTTACCTTGTACAACATGTTATATGTCAGATGACAAAAGCGTACTTTATTAAGACTTAATAAAGAGGATTGTACACTAAGTACATGACCATAAATACTTCCAACATTTACCTTCTGTACCAGAGCACACCTTGTATGAAATCTTCGCTGCAAGGCAAAGAAGTAGGTGTTGACTTAAAATAGAAATCAATTTCATTCTTTAGAAATATAATTCTGTTTCCTTTATTTTCGTATAAATCAATTTCGAGAAGTCGTAAAAAATGTTTTGAAAATAAAAATCGTCTATCAGAAGCGATCTACCCTGCCATCTGTCAATACTGATGCAGTTTAAATAACAGTCTTGGAAATATTCTGACCTCGACTGCCCAAATTATATCCAAGGAACTATATCCATACTTAAAAAGATACACATCAGAATGAAGAACGAAATCTGCAATTAACTAATACCATCCAACAACTCTCTCTCACTATCTCTCTCTCTCTCTCTCTCTCTCTCTCTCTCTCTCACACACACACACAAAGACGCATACGCACAGACATTTATACGAAAACCACTCTCAATCCATGCCGACTAAAGAAAGCGCATCATAATCATTAATGCTCTTTAGGTAGGTACTCTTTACTTTGAAAGTAAAATGTACCTTCCTGAAGAACATCCACGATGATGATGCGAAAACGCTAGAGGGAATAAAGAGTGGACTTGGAGTGAAACAAGAATTTATTTATATGAAACAACACTTTGACTCGTTTTCCATTTTCATATATATATATATATATATATATATATATATATATATATATATATATATATATATATATATATATATAAACAGACGAACTATACAGACAGACAGACAGACGAACGATACCATAGTGCTTATGAGTTATCGCCGATGAACGTATGGACAAAAATCAAGAATGACCTCAAATAACTGGTATGTCTAAACACCATTGTGATTGTTCACACCATATAGATGTTTTAAGCTAACAGTATAATACACCATGTCATGAACCAAGTAAAATGTTAGTATTATATATATTTATTGTTCACCTTCTAGCCAACTATCGATAAATATTTAGCCCATATAAGGTCTACCAAGCAAACCATGTTGTAAACACATATAGGATAATTTTAACTTCTCAAAAGTTACTGAAGATTTAATATGTTATGGGCCATGACCTTCATCTTGATTCCGACCTTCGGTTCAATCATTTGAGCGAAGAATACAGTACATACATTTGATAGGATTGTAATAACTTACTTTTTCATATTATAATACCGTCAAGCCAACCTCAAAGATCACCCTAGTAAACAATCATCTTCCCGAGGTCCATTACACTCAAATTATTGTAAAAAAATAAAACTATTTTACTCTTAAAACCTGTCCTAGTTTTAGGAGACCGTTTTCTTACTGCTAAAATTAATGGACATATAAATTTGGCATTGTAACCCAAATTGCTCAGAACACTATCAATTAATCAGTTAATTTTGTAATTTGACGCGTTGTTGAACCGCTATAATAGTCACATGACGAGACAGTCACATGAAAAATCCACAGACGCTCCAGTCACATGACCAAACCAATCATTTCGAATGAGCGAAGTCGCATCTAATTGGCTCCTCGACGGAACAGCCGATTATATACAGATGACGCCAGGTAATTAGAAATGGCGACAGGAGGTAGGGTTGCGTTATTTCACGTGGATTTACAAGTTGGGAAACATCAATTTGATACGGAAATATGTTGTACAGATCGCCAGATCGCCCAAAGGACCCGTTAACCGACCGCAACTCAGGAGCCGCGAGAAATACCAGCAAGTGTCTAAGAATTACCTATATGTGCGATCACGTGATGCGGCTATGGTGGTAGCCTAAAACAGGTTTAGACTGCACGTGTATTTTCTGACGGACTTTGAAAATGTTTATCAACACAGTTACATTTCAACATTTCATACAGATAACGACTGAAACACTATGACACTATGTGGCATGTTATACATATATATATATATATATATATATATATATATATATATATAAATACACACAGACACACAGACAAAGAACTAATGCCAACATTAGTTGTATGCTTATGCTGTTATTGTAGCTATATCGCTTAAAAGTCGCAGATTTAACCATTGCTTTGTAGTTTCATGTAAATACAAGAGTAATATAGTGCCTTGACAAAGACTAATTCTTATTCAATTTTAGTCCGTTTCAGTAAAATACTTCGGTAAATTGATCATCGTACAAATTGACTGAATGAAAATTCAGAGGTGATGAATGTCATACTCTGAAAAGTAAAAAGATTTTCTTTTGCAAAGGAAATATCTATGGTTAGCCATTACAGACAAAAATATGTCTTTTTCTAAGAGAAATATTTGAAGTAGAAGATATAACAACAGGTAAGAGATTTTATCAAGCCACACTTTCAAGACAATTACAGGTATTTATATCAAGGACCAGACTGAATAGGAAAAGATGAATCAAAATATAGTAGTAACATGTATCCTTTTATGAAATAAATGAGATCATCAGCTACATAGCCACGAAAGGTAAAGCCTAGTATTCTATCATGTGTTTGCCTTTTATATAGTGTTGGAAATTGGGTAAAATTTCACGATCGATCATTAATTTTTGCTAACCGATCGGTGATAGAGTAATAATTGATTAATTTGTCCATATGATGACTTGGAAAAACTGGCACTATCTGTCAAGTTTCCTAAAGTTCGAAACAGAGGGAATGATGCAGAACTTAATTTCTGTCAAATTGATCGTAAAAATTGAAATAGATTAATTTGTCACTATACTAAAAGTGACCGGTGCTCGACCTAATTAACTAATTGGAACATCACTACTTTGTAATGATTTACAAAATTAATTTGCAATTGATGAATCAATGTCCTCCTCTATCCACTTGATATGATGGGCCATTTCATCCTTAAACTTTAGGAAACTATCAGAAATCACCAG
This sequence comes from Margaritifera margaritifera, assembly GCA_029931535.1. Taxonomy (NCBI): domain Eukaryota; kingdom Metazoa; phylum Mollusca; class Bivalvia; order Unionida; family Margaritiferidae; genus Margaritifera; species Margaritifera margaritifera. The sequence goes on from JAQPZY010001606.1 coordinate 4,656,269, forward strand.
TACGTGGTTTTTAATGTTAAATTACACATAAAAATGATGAAAAGTAACACTGGTCACGGGTATTGAATTCAAGGGAAATCGAAAAATTAGTGATGTTAGTAGTCAATGAAAAAAAAAATGGATCAGGGGGAGGGGTAGGTGGGAAAGAGGCGGGATTTGCAAATGTCTAATAAAAACTTGTAAGAAAATATCGATCAAAAGATGAAAAGGCAAAAAGACGGATATATGATACACACATTCTCTTAATTGTTACACATTTTGTGATTCTAAATGGCAGATTTAGAAACTGTAATTATTCAACTTCCTGTTTATTAGCAAATTCAAGACGCTATTTAATTTAAAAGTAGGTTCGCAAATTTTAAAATTTAGTTTGTGGTATATTTTCTTCATATCCTTTTGGTTTCTTATTATTAAAAAAAAAAAAAAAAAAAAAAAATACGATAACTATGTATGCAAAAGAAAAGGTTGTTGCATATTACAGTCAATGTATAAGTTAAGTTTATCCCTGTAAGATTCAATAGAATTTAAGACACTGTAAAATACAAAAGGTTTTAACTTGAAACTTAGTAGTAAAATGTTCATATGAAACCCAAGAACCATCTTCATTTACTAAATTATGCAAAAATTCCCTTCTCAAACCAATGGCGATAAAATATACTAGTTTCTCCAATCTAAATATTTGGACTTACCCAAATTTGTGTATGGAGAAGATCTTCCTTGTTACACACTTCAAATTTACCTAATAATTGTGTATAAGCAGCAAAAAGATCTATCAACAATTTATTGAGTTGTTTACATACTAATTTGCGAATTCTGTTTAAAAAAGGAAGAAAAAAATATTTACATAAGGGGAGGAAACTGCCAAGATATTTCTCCATTTTGATTGACATACTAAAAACCGTCTAAACATAGTAAATTTAACTGAATCTTTTTAATCGTTAAACAAGAAATTATTTACCATTTTCATACTTCCTTCACTGTAATCTTTTACCATAACATTTATTTTGACTTTGTCTCTAGCTCAATTGCAAACAAATTTATAGAAAAATGAATTTAATTCTTGTAGCACATTTTCAGGGGGGATTTTGTAATGTACACAAAAGATGAGTTAATATAGGTAATGCCAAACATTTTATTTCTGTATTTATCCAAATGGCGTGAGTAATCTTCTAGAGCATTGGAGTAGTATATATTTTATTTATCTAATTCTTTGATCATAATTTAACTTTATCATATTATCTAAATTCAGTTAAAATTGACGTCTTATAGGCTATGGATATTTTCACGTTTGTCTCTCCCTTCAACCTGTTTGATCTGCATTTATTATATCAGATAAAACGCTTTTTATTTAGTCTGCAATACAGAGGCAACTTTATACGAGACATTGAACATGCTATTGGTCGCCAGTTTTTAAATATTGTCTTGGTTTATACCCTTTAGGTTTAAAAGTATTAATTCCTTCTTTTTGAGTGGGCGATAATTTACCAAATGAGTATGTGAAAATTGTTGTTTTAACAAACAAACAAAAAAAAATGACCAATATCCTTTCAAAAGGATACTAAAAAGTCAGTAGTAAATTCACCAGATCCTGGGCTCTTATTATTTGCCATAGATTGCAATGTTTGGGTTGCTTCTGAAAAAGAAACATGCCCCTCTAATGATTCTCTTTGTGAATTATTCAATTTGGGAATGTCTGCATAATTAAAACTAGCCTCATGACCGGATATATCAACATGCTTAAATAAGTATAAATTCTGATAATACAGTTTTGTTTCATGCTTAAATGAGTACAAATTTTGATAATACAGTTTTGTTTCATGCTTAAATGAGTATAAATTCTGATAATACAGTTTTGTTTCATGCTTAAATGAGTACAAATTCTGATAATACAGTTTTGTTTCATGCTTAAATGAGTACAAATTCTGATAATACAGTTTTGTTTCATGCTTAAATGAGTATAAATTCTGATAATACAGTTTTTTTTTCATGCTTAAATGAGTATAAATTCTGATAATACAGTTTTGTTTCCTTCAAAATATCATTGTTACTTCCAGTTAGGTTCCAATACAGTTTTACAAAATCAAGCATTATCTCGTTGATATAATGCCTATTTTACAAGTGACTGAAATATTTTGAGGGTTTTTCTCCCTCTTCGATCCATTTTGCACGGGATTTTACCTGAACACCTTCCTTTTTTTTCTTCGAATTTCCATTAATTGGAACTTTTTGTTTTCTAAAATCGGTATTTGATCTGTCTGATTTGCTTTTCATAGAAATTCAATATCTTTAATGAACTGTCTGTCCAACTGATCTTATTATCTCTTCTTTTATAGTGAATATGAAATAGTTTTACCTTTCATGTTTAAAAGTATAGTCCCCAAATATAATGATCAATAATACAAAAGCTCAACTTAAGAGCCAGCTATTTATGGAATATCTGAAGCATATTCAGGAAAAATATACTAAGTTTTACAGAAAAAGAATTGCGTCCAAAACTGCAGAGACATAATATTGTTCCTTCAATAAAGAGTTACTGAACGTCCCAAAAATTTTAATGCATTTTGGGGTCTTTTTTTCTGGGTAATACTTACCAAGGAGTGGTCAGTTTTATATACTGCTTCTATGGAAGATGCAGTCACAAATGTAAGCAGATTTTATGATGTAAGAAAAAATAAAATCTAGCATGCCTAATTGAGTTGGTTTTTCTCCATGTATATCTTGGAGAACCAATATGAAGTTCACTCGGATATCAATAAAGTTAGATTCTTCACACATATCAACAACTGCCTCTCTTACTTCTGGATTATTTATAGCTGTATAATTATATGCATCTTTGTCAGAATTTATAACTAAATTAAAATTACCCCCAATAATTGTATTATCATTATTAAATTCAACTATATCATTTTTTGTTTCTGTATAAAAGCTTGGACCGTCTTTATTATGTCTATATATACTGATTAGTGTAAATCTTGAATTCTGAATTGATATTTCAAAAATAATTTTATTTCCTTTACCATCATTTTGTTCTCTATGAACAGTACACTGAAAATTATTGTTCAGTAATAAAAATTTTGACCAATGACTTGGAAGTAGTAAAATATGTCATTACATCCACTGCTCTTGAAGTTGATGTACAAGGGTTAAAGTAACACTTCAGCCTTCATATAGACTGTACATAAGTCTCTAACATTTTGTGAAGTGAGTATCACGTAATAAAAAATAATATGCTGAATACGATTAATTTTCCAAATAATAAAATACACCTCTTCTCTTGTTGAAATTCATGGAAATAATTTTTATTTCACCATCCATTAGTCTGCTATTAACTGAGTTGTACTTTAAGTTGGAAAAACATAGATTGATGATAAAGGGAAATATGTGCCGAGTTGGTCAATGTGATCTATTTACACTTTATACATTTATGAAATTTTCATCAGGTATATAAGGGTCATTACTTGCATTTCAGCACATAGTATGTCATTTGGTAACGTAGATTGTAGTGTACAGCACATAGTATGTCATTTGGTAACGTAGATTGTAGTGTACAGCACATATTATGTCATTTGGTAACGTAGATTGTAGTGTACAGCACATAGTATGTCATTTGGTAACGTAGATTGTAGTGTACAGCACATATTATGTCATTTGGTAGCATAGATTGTAGTGTACAGCACATATTATGTCATTTGGTAACGTAGATTGTAGTGTACAGCACATATTATGTCATTTGGTAACGTAGATTGTAGTGTACAGCACATATTATGTCATTTGGTAACGTAGATTGTAGTGTGCTGCACATATTATGTCATTTGGTAACGTAGATTGTAGTGTGCTGCACATATTATGTCATTTGGTAACGTAGATTGTAGTGTACAGCACATAGTATGTCATTTGGTAACGTAGATTGTAGTGTACAGCACATATTATGTCATTTGGTAACGTAGATTGTAGTGTACTGCACATATTATGTCATTTGGTAACGTAGATTGTAATGTACAGCACATATGTCATTTGGTAGCATAGATTGTAGTGTACAGCACATATTATATCATTTGGTAGCATAGATTGTAGTGTACAGCATATATTATGTCATTTGGTAGCATAGATTGTAGTGTACAGCACATATTATGTCATTTGGTAGCATAGATTGTAGTGTACAGCACATATTATGTCATTTGGTAACATAGATTGTAGTGTACAGCACATATTATGTCATTTGGTAGCATAGATTGTAGTGTACAGCACATATTATGTCATATGGTTGCATAGATTGTATTGTACAGCACATATTATGTCATTTGGTAACATAGATTGTAGTGTACAGCACATATTATGTCATTTGGTAACATAGATTGTAGGCAATCACTTTTCATTTCGAACAATTTTATTTCCTTATCCATTTTTTATTCAACACTAGCTGGTGTATTCAAGGGGAGTAAATCTTGCTGGAATAGATTTATCAGGAATTTCTTAGTTCAAATTTGAAAAAAAAAATAAAAATAAAAAATAAAAAAAATATGGCGGAAAGCCGTAATAGTTCGTTCCGCTGATAACAACAAGTAGATAATGGATAAGGTGGAAGGATTAGCTTGTGACAATAGAAGCTTTCACAATCTCCAATCGGAGAATCATCACCGATGTTTTCCCGCGCTAGGAGCGTTATGTAGATTAGCAGTGCGACGCAAGGAACACGGTGAAACACTACAAGTTGCTTTTATTTTTGAGTGTATTAAACTTGAAATGATCAACCATTTAGTTCATTGGGTCAAATTTTTCTTGGTCGTTTTTCTTCTTTTCTTTATAAATGTATTTGTCGATAAACTTGTCAGTGGCAGATCCAGAAATATCATTTAGCAGGGGAGTGGGTACGTAAACAAGTAGGCGAGGGTTTTGTGGGACAGAACCCTAGGTGCCCCCCAAACTCGGTTTGCCCCCCCCCTCCGCCCCTGCTTGTTATATATACAAAGCGTTTTGCCAACTTCCACACACACACACACCCGACATGTCACTGTTTCGTTTAGGATATGAATTAATTAATTAATTTTTCCAAGTCAGATTTAATTTAAATTAAGGATATGAAGTTAGTACTTGCATCGTATATTTTACTTCGTTTATTAATATGCATATGATCATTTTGTGCAACAGTCAATCAAAGGCGAGAGTGCGTCTACACCTGGTCCATACAAAACATTACCAGTCACAAAAATAGTGATTGCTCTGTATTCCTCACGTGTTACTGAGGCAATCACTTTTCAATTCTAACAATTTTATTTCCTTATCCATTTTTTATTCAACACTGGCTGATGTATATTCTTCCTTGAAGAATTTATAGAAAATCTCAGTTTCTCGCAGCAAACGCCGTTAATTTTTCTATAACTGTTACATTGAGAAAACAATTTACGGCGATTTAATTTTGTAAAATCCAACTGGCTTTCGTGTTGGTTTTGATTATGCATGTCACTTGCTGGAGTTGTTGGCCTCAAAGATGGGGTCAAGAGTACAATATCTAGTTATCATTATGTATTGACCCTTTTTTACTATTTGCATTTTTCATTCAATTTTAAGGGCTTTCTTCAAACTAGGACCATTCATGACCAATAACAGAGTTAAGTAGGTTGTCCGGCTACAATCTATTCAGGAAAGCGTATCTCACAGCCACCTAATTAAAAACTAAGAGAAGTGGGGAGGGGGCGGGGAGTGTGCATGCTGGAGTCATGTCTATTTTTACTTATCGCATTAACTTAAAAAATGACTTGAGCTAATTATTTGCAGGTGGTATTACGAAGCTTTCTAACATACATACATGCATACATACATACATACATACATACATACATACATACATACATACATACATACATACATACATACATACATACGTACATACATACGTTTATACATACATACATACATACATACATACATACATACATACATACATACATACATATATACATACATACATACATACATACATACATACATACATACATACATACATACATACATACATACATACATACATACATACATACATACATACATACATACATACATACATACATACAGACAGAGAGAGAGAGAGAAACATGATTCACTGTTGAATGTATTGTAGTATTTTATTTTATTATGGATAATCCTCACGAACAGTTGTGCTGAATTCCAAGGATTAATAAATTTGTTGGTTTCGAGATAATACTACTTCGTGTTAGATAACTCCATAAGCTTAATTTCTCTTTTCAATATCCTCATACTCTTTTTACTGTTTTGTTTACAAGTACACTGTCTTTAACATGGATAATAATATTCATTCATAACCAAGATAAACACTCTAACATGCAGCATGTGTCATGACCATACTAGCGCCTACCCCCCCCAAAAAAAAAAAATAAAAAAAAATTACAAAATAACATGCAACAGCAACAACAACGTAATAAGCATCATGTGCTGAGACGATGACACATTCCTTTTATGCCATAACCAACACCAAGTACGCCATGTATTGTGGACTAACGTGACATGCATCATGTGCCATAACTAACATTACATGCCGAATTTTGTTTACCAGTATAAAGAGATGTTATTCAAGTAGCCTGTAGTCGAGCGTCAACTACTAATTCTTAATCAAGATGGGTAACAGTCATGAAGTGTGTATGTGTGTGGTGGTGGGGGTAGGTTGTTTTTGTGATAACCACACTGAATACCGTACGTAATATATCTGGTTCAGGGTAATGGCTGTAATATCAGTGTGGAATGTTTCTCTTTTTTTTTATATAAACAATTGGGTGCATCCCATATAGTCTAGTCCCAAGTCGTCTACTCCCAACTTGTCCAGTCTTAATTCGTCTACTGTGCCAATTCGTATATTCCCAACTTGTCTACTGTGTCGATTTGTCTACTCCCATCTCGTCTACTTTACTGGTTCCTAATACATAGAGGATATGTTCTTTTCCTGCGTAAATCGAAGTTTAGAAGATTAAACCCACCCCTCTTTTTGTAAATTCACCTCACTTTCATTGGCTGATCATATAAATATCCGCAAGTTAAGAGAGCGGTAGGATCGCGATGACCTAATCTCTTGCAGTAAATTACATTTTTTACATTTTCTATATTATTTTACGGTATCTGACCACAAAGCAAGTCTGATTCAGCAATTAATCACAGCTGGTTTATCATTGTTGCTAAGGTAGCAAGGGGAAATAACTTCATAGAGACACGAAGGGCGACGAGTCAAATTTCTAAAGCAAATAATTTCCATGTCTGAAAAGTAATGTAATTTCCATTTATTTATTCTAGCTCACGAAGTGCTTGTTTTTCCTGCTGCATGCATAACTTCTGTAGGCACACACATTCAACCCTCGCATAGCATGATGGGAAATCTTATATTTCATCTGTGAAAATATAGGAATGACAAAATATACAAATTATTTCACCAATAATTTTATTTATTTCGCATTTAAGTATATAATAAAAGGTTTTAATGTTAACTTACACATTTAATCATGTATAAAGCCCTTCCTTTTCTTCAGCTACCTTTTTGAACACCGAGAAAGAGAATCGATTGATTGATTGATTGATTGACTGCAGGGCCTGTTTAAGCGCTAGGCAAACTAAGCGGTCGCCTAGGGTGGAAAAAATTGGTGGTGGTGGTGGGGGGGGGGGGGGCAGCAAAAAACTGAATGAATAAATAAAGAAAGAGAAATAGTGTAAAATAGAAGATAATAAACGTCTAAAAATAGACAGAGAAAAACCAAAAGGAAAGAATAAATGTACAACATTCATTTTCTAAAGTTAACTGTGTGGGAGGGGGGGGGGGCGCAAGGCTGAAGGTACGCTTAGGGCGCCAAATACCAAATACCCTTGCGCCGGCCTGACTGACATATCTTTATTTCCTGCGTTGAACCAAGAGCATAATCGATCAGGCAAAAAAAAAAAATAAAAACGTGTTTCCATGTGAAAATATAGGATGGAAAAATATGAAAACTATTTCGCCAATAAGTTTCTATAATTCACACTTTAGTATATATATATATATATATATATATATATATATATATATATATATATATATATATATAGTAAGAGACATGAATCATTATTGTTTTTAAGTGATTTTAGTATCAAATCTGTTGATTTTAAATACATGTATGAATTAAGCATGTAACATGAACATTATATCAATATATATGCGATAAGAATATGTTAAAATCATAATGCATTATATACAATATAAAAATCAAATGTTGAAGTTATTTTGTTAAGAATAAACAGCAAAGTAGACGATTTTCGAGTAGAAAAATGTACACGGTAGGCGAGTTGAGACTGGAAAAGTTGGGAGTAGACAACCTGGGAACATATTATTTGGGATTAGACGAAATGGACTGATCCACTTTTATCAGTTCTTTCAACTTTTACATAGATTGTGTTTATACACTGACACTAGCACGACTGTTTCCAGCAGGCCAAGATTATCGTTTACGTACACGGTGCGAGACTGTATATTGAGTAAGCTATTATAGCTACGCTACTTTAGGGAAATCAATCTTGAAAAATGTCGTGAAGCACCCCCAATTTGATTGTACAGAACGTCTGTACTAACTACAGTTATGCCATACCTATATGTGTTGTGTACTGGGTTGTCTAGTGCACAGTATAGTACATTTTGTCAAACATTAACATTGATGTCTTCAGAAAATGAATTAGTGGTCTGAGCCATAAACAGCGAATTCCTTTTTAAGCCATATCCACTATAAATAATGCGTGTCCGTGCATAATGCACTTGCACACACACAGTTTTCCAACCACAACAAATTGCACTCTTTTCATTTATGCTAACCATCGAGGTCACAGCGGAGCCCTTTTTTTCCCCAGGTAGTCACTCACTCAAGTAGGTCATAATCTCATTTTGATTATACAGAAATTCATGCAATATATATGTACAGTACAGGCTGGCACAGGTGTAGTAATCTCAAATCCTCTGATAGTACTATTGAGTCATATTCGCATAAATGAATGAATGTTGTGTATTTTTGTATGTATGTATCACATATACATTTTCTGTTCAGTTTATCTATAGTCAAAGTCTATTACATACTGATTCCATATTTAAAAATGAAAAGAAAATGAAATATATAAGCACAAGATACTTCAGGATTTGTGCTGAAATGAGGAAAACATAATGTGCTATGTTTACCTAAATTGATTAAAAGGGTGAATGCTGGGAAAGAAGATTATATATATATATATACTTCAACGGACAGTTTATTAAAGGTCTTCTCTATAGAATGACTTGATTTTTTGATTATGTTTTATTTCAAAATTCTCGCGAAGACTTATTTGACTGAAAAACAACAACTATGAATTAATGTACAGAGAGCACTGTCAACCGTGAATGAAACCTTAAAATGTACACTGGTCATAAAAAAAACAGGATAAGACCAGAGACGACAGTTTATGTTTAACTAACTATTATCTAATTAATTGTACCCAGTTGTTTTAAATAATATTTATTCCAACAGAAAACATAATATATAATATACAACAAACTAATCAAATTATCAATGAAGACCTAGTAAGATTAAGGACATGTAATTGCCAGAATAAGAAAATATATACATGTAACTAACATAAACTTTAGTGTTGGGTTAAGTCTATATACAGATTATATAAATTGAACCCAAATGAATAGTCACTGGACCATGTAGGACTGTAGAAGATTATGATATGTTTCTAATCAATATGTGAAATAGTTGTTGGAAGAGGGTTACTTCTTTACACTCATAATATAATGTCAGCAAAGGAGGTTACCGTGGAAACAGCATGTGACGAATGTATCTTTGTCAACATTGAACTTAATAATAATGACATGCTATTACTTGAGTTTGTTCTACACATCTGACAATGTAACTACAGAGAATAATGCAAATATGCGGAAATTAATGTTAGAGGAATTCAGTAAGGGTTATTCATATATTCTATTCATGGGTGACTTCAGCTACGCAGAAATAGAATGAGAATCATGGAATAGAAATGGTGAGAGGGTAGACTGATGTGAATATAAATTTATTGACTTATCTCTGGGATAGCTACTTGTTACAAAAACGTTAAGAAACCAGCTAGATGGAGAAGAAATGATACACCACACGTTCTTGACCTAATCCCGAGCAATGAAGAAAACAGGATTTCCGAATTAGAATATCAGTCCATTAGGCAAGAGCGGTCACTGTGTACTACAGTTCAAAAGCAACTGTTATACATTACTTAGGAAATGAGCAAGGACAAAAATGTACTATAATAGAACAAACTATAACGCAATCCGTAAATAAATCGATGATATAAATTGGGATCAATACATTTGCACAGAGGACGATATCAACTTTAATTGCAAGAAATTTCCTTTGAAGATGAAGGAAATTGAAGATAAGAAGGAAGTATGGAAGACTATTTATAGATTTATAAAAAAACATGCACTTTTGAAGAAAGCAATACTGACAAGAGATCTCGAAGTAATGAAGGAATATAATAAAATCATAAATCAGGTGAAAAACATAACGAAGAAACTAAGAAAGTTATACAAAAGGGACCGGTCAAATCAAGCTAAAAGCAACCCAAAAGCTATTTGGAACTTTATTAAATCCAAATCAAAGACCAAAGAAGGCATAGGGAAAATATATAACGACCATGAGGACCCAAATTTTGGCAAGACAGATAATGACAAAGGGAAAGTCAATATCCTTCCAACTTATTTTAGGAACGTTTTTACAAAAGAAACATGAAAGACACGTGCCTAAACTGACACCAAAATCACCATAATATGCAATAGAGGAATTAAAAATCACCTGTGACATAGTTAACAAAGTGTTTCTCAAACACAAAATCGACAAAACTCCAGGACCTTGTAGATTACATTCAAGATTCTTTCAGGAACTCTCCGAGAGTATCTCAGTCTCACTGTGTATCCTTTCTTTAACCAATTTTTGGAATAGGGTGTAGTCCCGGATGATTAGAAGAAGGCACAAATTAGTGCAATTCAATATTGCATTAATTTGTGTCCTCTTCCAATCGTCCAGAAGAAGGGTAACAATTGTCAACCAGGATATTACTGCCCTGTAAGCCTCGCATCTATTATAAATAAAACGATGGAAACCTAATATACTACACGAGAGATAATAATTTCTTCGCTGATAGACGGTATGGGTTATCTCAGGAAGATCTGCCTAGCTTTTAGCAGTATTTGCTAAGTGGACAGAATCACTGAACACTGGCCCATCAGTCGACTGCATCTATATGGACAACCAGAAAGCCTTTGATATTGTTCAACATGAGAGACTTGTACGCAGATTATCATCATATGGTATAGGTGATCAAATTTTACAGTGGACTGAGTTTCTTAACTGGTAGAATACAAAAAGTGGTAGTTAATGGAGAATGTTCTTATTCGTCAAAATATCACATCAGGAATCCAACAAGGATCAGTTCTCTGACCCCTGTTATTTGTTATCTTCATTAACGACTTACCAAACTTTGTAAATGTAGACATATTTCTCTTTGCTGATGATACAAATTTATTTTAATAATTATGTTGCAAAAAGATAAAATGATACTACAGGAAGACCCTAAACTTTTAGAGTGGGGTGAGCCGTGGCTCCTGAAATTCCATCCAGATAAGTGTAAACATACGCATATAAGATTCCTTGAACCTGATTCAGATTTTATTTATAAGCTTCAATCGAAACCGTTTTAAAAAACCACACAGGAAATTGACATGTGCTTACAATAGATCAAGATTTAAGCTTTGATCGTCACATCAGTGAAAAAGCGAATAAGGCCAATACTGTGTTTGTTCTACTCCGGAGAACCTTTCACTATTTGGACAGTTTCATTTGTACCATTATGCAAAACAAGGGTTTAAACTCATCTAGATTACGCTGGTGTTGTCTGGTTTCCCTTCAAAATGAAATACATAGAACAAATAGAAAGTGTGCAAAAGTGTTCAACCAAACTATTAGGCTTATTCAACTTATCATACCCGGATATGTTAAATTAACTCAAACAACCATCACTGAGGTACAGAAACATACATGACTGAACTATACAAAATGTCAAATGGAAAATATGATAGGGATGCAGCTCTTTTATTAAAATGTGGAAGGAGACGGCACCTCACACAGGAGTCAGGGGACACTCTAAAAAAAATTTACCTTACAAGTAGTCTCCCGTAGGAATATTCTCTGAGAAATTATAGTTGCATCTAGCACAATTAATTTTAAATATAGACATGACAAGTACTGGGAGAACAAGAAACTAATGTATGAAGACTTCGGGCCAAACATTAAACGAAGTAGCATGACAACCACATTTTGGAAAGATGAAGACGAAGAGCGCAGTAAAGAGGAACCTAAAGGATCCAGAACTGAAAAACAACTCTAATTAGGTAACAACTCTAATTAGGTAACTCTAAGTGAGATAAGACAAAAATATATGTTTGACAAAGGAAATTTCTAATTTGATACAGTAGAAAAACTGAAATTGTATAATATCTGACAAAAATAATAAAAGAAAAGGAATTTTGTCATTAATCATTTAATTAAACTGAAAATCTCTTGCCGCCTAAAATGTATCGGTGAACTGCTCGAAATGTTTCTGTGGTTTCCTCTGTAGAAAGTATGGGATTACCTTCCAATACCTTCCAATATTAGTGCAACATTGTCATTATGATCTATTGTATTAATTGTCATTATTTAGATCATTACTAAGAATATTTGCAATCATGAGTGAATTTTCAGCTATATAGGGATGTGTCATTTGCAAAGACTTTGATACAAGACTGAAATGTCATTGAGTACATCAATAATATATATCAGAAATAACACTGGACCAAGTACAGACCCCTGGGGAACACCTGCTTGAATATGTTGGCCGTCACGTGAATTACCTTCAAATACCACATTTTGAGAACGGTTTTCTAAATAGCCTTGAAATCATTTCAAAAGCGATCCAGATATTCCTGCTTCTCAAAGTTTATGAAGCAATCCCTTATGCCCTACCATACCCTGTCAATAGCCTTACTTATGTTATAAAAACCAAACGGCTATGATAATATTATTTCTTCGTATTTAAAAATTCTGTTAATGTTATCAAGCATTCCCCTGTATGACCCAGGGATAGCACTTTCCGCTCTGTTTGATGTATATTCGTGTTTCTCTATAATAACCTCTATATACCTTGATTTGTGTCGTAGGAATCCGGAGTGACTGTGTACTTAGAGAATTAATTACTGGGTCGATATGCTGGTGTGTCTGCTACGCACGAATGCATATACCTGCGACTTTGTCCAGAAGTTTATTCTCTTTAGTTTCAATACAAATTATATAGTAAACTGAAACCCCTCTGCTCTAAATACTGAAACAAATGTTTTTTCCCAAATTTCATTTTAACCTAGGACTAACGTACTAGCTAGTCCAAGTTTTTAAACTTAAATGAACCCCCTAAAACCGAAACTTACTCAAAACATGGTCATGCAGTTTCCAGATCCCAGTTATGAGGTCGACCAGCGGTCAGGAAATAGCCTAGGGCCGCGCATTAAATAAAAAATAGCCCGACACACGCACTGGCAAAGATAGCAACCAGTGTAAACAACATCTTATCAGCGGTCTTTAAACCTGACTGAAGTGACAGTTTTCAAAGTTAATTGTTTGTAATATCGTGCCAGTAGTTGCTCAAATCAAAGGAGTTAATATACACATTAATAATCCTGAATACACTGGGTTTTGAACTTGCTCTCTTAGATTTACGAGCTAGTAAACAATTTATCAAATTCTACATAAAGGACGAATGGATGAGTTGAAGCAAAATTAGTGTAAATACTTACAATATAAATATCAACAGAAACAATATCATTATAATAATAAAACATAAAGTAGGCACTGTTCAATATTATAACTAGGGGAACATAAATGATTGCATGATGTATTTGAGATTTTACAAAACATCAGTAAACCGAAAACTCCTCAAAACTAAAATTGTTACTTGGTTCCATCTTATATCAGTCTTGAGAGGTTCCATATTACACACACACACACACACACACACACACACACACACACACACACACACACACACACACACACACACACACATGAATTTGTTAATAATCATATATGTGACATGCCTTACTTTTGCAATGGAATACTCAGATGCTATTGCATCTTCTATATTCTGATCACCTTTGTATGTCAACTAACCTTTTCAAAGATCGATCGTGATATCTTGTGGTATTAGAACTTATAATATCAATAGGTAATACAACGGTCGCTTTATATCTTGCGATATCACAACTTATAATATCAATAGACGATATAACGGTTGCTTTATATCTTGCGATATCACAACTTATAATATCAATAGACGATATAACGGTTGCTTTATATCTTGCGATATCACAACTTATAATATCAATAGATGATATAACGGTTGCTTTATATCTTGCGATATCACAACTTATAATATCAATAGATGATATAACGGTTGCTTTATATCTTGCGATATCACAACTTATAATATCAATAGACGATATAACGGTTGCTTTATATCTTGCGATATCACAACTTATAATATCAATAGACGATATAACGGTTGCTTTATATCTTGCGATATCACAACTTATAATATCAATAGACGATATAACGGTTGCTTTATATCTTGCGATATCACAACTTATAATATCAATAGACGATATAACGGTTGCTTTATATCTTGCGATATCACAACTTATAATATTAATAGACGATATAACGGTTGCTTTATATCTTGCGATATCACAACTTATAATATCAATAGACGATATAACGGTTGCTTTATATCTTGCATAGTTGCTGGAGATTTAATTCATTATTGGTTGCGAAATAGGTCCACACGTGCCAGAGGGTGTCTTTTGGCGGGGAGGGTTAAGAGTTGTGGGTCAGAGTCGGGAGGAAAAGGGGAGGGAACATTATTTATGTTTAATCCTGGTCTCTTCCTTTCTACGTAACTTTTTTTTTCTCGTATTAAGATCATTCAATATTTAATTGTGAAGTTGATTGTATATTCGGCAATCTGACGTCGAGTTAATTGTGGACGCACAAACGTGTAACTTGGCGTTATGGATAACCTAAAACTCTTTTGTGCACAGCGAGAACATTTGTACATATTTTTTCCAACTGCGGAAAAGCATTAGTGAAAAACGCTTTTTAAATACATTAAAATCGCACGCAACAAATATCGTTGCAACTGAGGCGATTTGGCTTGAAAATACAGTAAACATGGGGAGTTATGAATCCAATTTTCACATAGCAAGATTAAAATAATATAGTTCGAAATTGTACCCACATTTTAGGTAAGAATTTGAACGAAGTTTTTTTAAAAATTTCTTTTCCCAAATTAATAAAGAAAAAAAAATCTTTCAGCAAAACATTAAGTCAGTAAACTGCACATGGTAAACATTTAGCCTGATCCAATTTATGATCAGTAACCAAAATCTACGTTATGTTACAGATTTCCGGTCGTTTCTATTCAACAATTTCAAAATGAAAATTTAAATATCTACTTTCTCAGAAAATCCAATTAATCAATAGAAATCACCTATTGATTAAACTGTAAATGTAAATAAACTAGCTATATGTTAAAAGGGTGTTCAAGCCATCAAAAGTATATTGTTGAATATGATGAGAGATAAAGAGAGATTTTACACAATGAAAAACGAGCACAACTGCAAAGTTTAGTTTTTTCTTTTTCATCATCTTTTTTACTTTAATTCCACTAAGTGTTTTATCAACATATCAAAACACTTCAATATGTCAGTGATTTTAAACTTTACAGAATTTCAAGACATCATCTGGTATTTGTTAATCGGTCACTGCAAACAGTGACCTTTTTACATATATAGCAAGCCGTTGGAGAATACTTTTGCATTTTTGTTTTCCCATAATTTATTGTCCTTTTTTGGACCATTTGTTTTTCCCTAATTTATTGTCCTGGTTTGGACCATTTGCTTCAAAATATAATCTATTTATATTATCAGCTCCCTTTGAAGCTAGCCTTTTTACATGCATGCTCTCGACCGCTTCATCCTTATATGTTGTATCTATACAGTGTTACACAATTTTGACGACCACATAAGCGCGAATTCATACATTTTGAAAACGAAACAAGTACAAGTGTTGCAAGAGTAACAAAACTGGCCTGACTTGGACGGCATCGTTTTCTGTTGAATAAGTTCATGTATTTTTCTGTTCTAATGTATTGCTTTGAATGTCTTTGTCTCATTTTTTTTTTATTTTTTATTTCGAGGTATCTGAAAATACACATCGTACTTGTATCACTGTTTGGATCTGTTATAGTTTAACATGCAAAGTGGAAAACATAAAAAGCACACCAAATGACATCTCTTCTAATTATTGACAGGTCTGCCTGTCTATTTTAATTTAAGTTGCCAGGTTAGTAAGCAGCTACACTATGTTTCGACGAATTGCAACTTTTCATTAGTGGGGATACTTTGCGATTTTCCACTCTAATATAGCTGTCCAAATACCTAACACAGGGAGGTAAAGGTCAGAGGAAACTCGGACTAAGGTATACTCTTCCAGTTTTTGAAGAAAAAAAATACTTAACCATATTTAAAATGATTACTACAAAACTTGAAAACACGAGAGTTCGGTTACTTTGATCAGGTAAATGAATGTTACGTACAGTTCTAAGTACGACTTTTAGCAGACGACGACTGACGCAACGGAAATTGCACTATAAATCGGCTCCATCTTCACAAGTCATTGTTGGTCATTTTTAGTAGGGTATTATGAGTATGACTAGTATTAGATTCACGTTTACAAATACTTTTTATTGACATAGGGGGTGATCTAGTGAATGTATAACACAGTACAAGTTGCATCCACAATGTCTTACAGATAATAACCACAATGACTTGCAAAAATGGACGATTTGTACAGGAATTTCCGCTTTTGCCGTCATCCGCTGCAAATTATACTTCTAATTGAAATCGTAATTAATTTGCCTACTCTAAATAGCCGAGCTCTCGTGTTGTCAAGTTTTGTATTTATCATTTTAATCTGATGAAGTATTTTTTTCAGAAAACTGAAAGAGTGTACCAATTTGACCGTGTTGAAATAGAAAACTGACAGAGTATACCAATTCGACCGTGTTGAAATATACAACTAATAGAGTATACCAATTCGACCGTGTTGAAATAGACAACTGATAGAGTATACCAATTCGACCGTGTTGAAATAGACAACTGATAGAGTATACCAATTAGTCCGTGTTGAAATAGACAACTGAAAGAATATACCAATGCGACCGTGTTGAAATAGACAACTGAAAGAGTATATCAATTCGACTGTGTTGAAATAGAAAACTGAAAGAGTATACCAATTCGACCGTGTTGAATAGAAAACTGAAAGAGTATACCAATTCGACCGTGTTGAATAGAAAACTGAAAGAGTATACCAATTCGACCGTGTTGAAATAGAAAACTGAAAGAGTATACCAATTCGACCGTGTAAAAATAGACTTTCGTTTGTGTCTTCTGCTTGACTTTTATATCCACATAATTAGAATTCATTCTAGAGAAGGCTTTCTGATTTGCTTAGTTCTTTCTCTAGGAGATGAAATTTATCTACACCACGCTGATTGCATCTTAATTCCAAATATTCGAGTCTTTGATATTGTGAGAAATGTCGTCTCTTTTGTAGAGTGTGCCATCCACCACACCCTTCAATCGTCCGTACATTTGGCACTTGATCCCTGCTTCTCGGTCTTCATTACTTATTGATTGACATCGGAAATCCATACCTCTTTTGGAATCAGAAATCTAGCTTCAACATGATTCTGGTAACAGCACGTGTTTCGATCTTTCGCTCTCATTGGTTTGAAAAATTATGGCTTCAGTTTAAAATTAAATAAAAAAAAACAACCAATCAAAACAAAACAACGCTGGCTTATGGTAATTGATGGATTTTTCTTGCACAGACTTTCATACACCTTTCCAAACTAAGTCATTCGCGACTTTATTTCTTATAATATTTTGGGCTATATTTTCTTTCCTCAAAGACGCAAACAATTTCTCTGCATTGTTCGTAAGCTGCATGATTATAGATATGTTGAGGTCGTAAGCTGCTTGATTATAGACGTGTTGAGGTCGTAGTCTGCATGATTATAGATGTACTGAGGTCGTAAGCTGCATGATTATAGATGTGTTGAGGTCGTAAGCTGCATGATTATAGATGTATTGAGGTCGTAAGTTGCATGATTATATATGTAATGAGGTCGTAAGCTACCTGCTTATAGATGTGTTTTATATTTTGCTACCTAATGAAGATAAAACATTGATATGTTAGTCTAAGGGTTATAACATTTTGTTGACCTGGAATAACATAATTTGAGAAATAGAAAACATTTTTCGCAATGTTATGCAACGTTACTTGAAACTGTTAATACATTGCCTATACAGAGCATCACTCATAAAAATTACATGCGTCACAAAATGGCTAGACACTAAATCGTTTATTTATTGAAGCAACCTCGTCGTCAGGTAAACAAGTGAATACATATTTCACAAATTTAAGTAGTGAACTTAAAGCTTATAAAAGTTGCAAGTGACAGACAAATTATGGTGAAACATATCGGTAAATTGTGTGCAATTTTAGTAAAAAGAATCTTTTGAGAGCTTATCCTATTTGTAACTGAGAAAAATAGAAGCAATGTTTTATTGATGAAATTTCTGAAATTGGCACCTGATTCTTTTGATGCGGAATTGAAAACATATGTTTCAGACACATGTAGATAACAAAAAATGCCGAGGCTCATATGACTTTCTCTACACAGAAGCTTGCATCAAGGATATGTCTGTACTGATAAATATAGGTCTGATCACAAACATTCAAAAATTTAAAGTTATTGAATTTTTAATACCATGATGTTTCCATAGGTTTACTATGGGAGCTGAATTAGTAGTGTGAGTCCTGACGCTACTCTCTGAACTGGCCTCCATTATTGTGCCGGAATCCATTTGAAATCTTCGTTTCGCACATTGTAATTACTCTAATTAAAGATACAATATCTTAAATTGGAAAATACTAAAATTGAAAGTTTGGACAATTCATTTCCAAACTGGAACTATTGTTTTCAATTAAAATAGAAAACAAAAAAAACAACAAAAAAAATAAAAGCTGGGATGTGCTCATGTTGAGCGTATCATAGGCAGACATAAAAATACCTCATTACAAAACTCTTAAACCATCAATAATTTCCATCCTTATGCTGATAAAAGATATTTGCATTGATTTTCTTGAAATGGACCTGTATTCATTCAAAACTCGCCCCCCCCCCCAAAAAAAAAAGTTTATATATTTTACCATTAACAGTCTCATTGGAAAATCTTAATTTGACTTCACTAATACAAACTCAAATAAAGACTGTCTGTAATATGTTTAGAATATATTATTTAAATCCCTATAAATATATCGGTTGATGCCGTATTAGTATTGACAGGGTAACAATAATGCATAGATTTAGGTATAAGTAGTTTCAATCAGACTGTTATCATCGATGTTCCCTCTATTTTATATTGTGCATCAACATCTAACGCGACGTCTCTTTATTTTGTTTTATATTTTCCTCATGCCCCATGTGTGTGTGTTTATGTGTGTGTTCATATGTGTGCACTAAGCAGCAAACTAAAATAGAAATAAAAAAAATTAAACCCCTCTCTCCGACAACAATAGTGAATCACCCTAAAAACGACTTTGGGGCAGCTGTGACGGCGGATGGGGAACTGTCAATTAAGTAATTAGCTTATGCCATAATTTTGCACAGGGATTATTAGCCTCTCTCTCTCTCTCTCTCTCTCTCTCTCTCTCTCTCTCTCTCTCTCTCTCTCTCTCTCTCTCTCTCTCTCTCTCTCTCTCTCTCTGTGGATGTGTGCAAGTTTTTACTCTAACTTTTGGACTATATATAATGTACAATAACGTTTAAAACCAGTTTTTAAGTTATAGAAAGAAGAAAAAATCAACCTGAGTTTTAGAGTTACATCCTTTAACGGATGGGGGATGTATAGAAAATCGGTGGAAATGAAGGAAAAAAAATGAAAAATACTTTGAAAAAGAAGCAACGTAAACAGTTGAAAGGAGTAAACAGCCATTTTGTCTTGGAATAAATGCAAAAGTCTCTCTCTCTCTCTCTCATACACACACACACACACACACACACACACACGCGCGCGCGCGCGTATCGTGATACAAAGGCATCCTACACTTTCACAAACCAACTTCCGAACACAATCACATACACGCAGATGTACGCGAAGGAAACGGAAAAGTTGTTATTAGTTGATTTTTAACGTCACTTTGTGCAAATTATTGGCTGTATCATGGCTAGGAAATGGGAGTTAAGTGCCATTACGAACGATACACTGAAGCGGCCGACACGGGCTGTCCGGGTCGGGTACTAAACCCGCGACCCAAGGTAAAATGCTGCTGTATTAATCGTTCGCCAATTTTGCAACTTGAATTCATCATCATCAGCAGCAGCAGCAACAGCAGCAGCAGCAGCAGCAGTAATAACAACAACTATAAACATTCTTGAGGGTAATATGCAACAAAAGTTACATCTCACCGATGACGAGAGAATAGTCACAGGATAAATAGTTATGACAAAATTCTGAAAAGCAGGAGTACAAGATATTCTAGAAATGCGTGTGTGTGTGTGTGTGAACGTTTTTATGTTAGCGAGGGAAACATTGGGGTAAAAAAATAGTCAGGGATAGGTATGAAATAAATTCTCAATATCAATCATTCATGAATCCTTATGAATCTAAAACTATCTCATTAAAATTTAGTATTGATATATATAAAAGACTGGTGCCAGGAGCCAAAGTTTGTTTCTTTTGTTTGTTTGGTTATATGTTTGTTTGCTTGGTTGGTTGTGTATGTCCAGTGCCAGGGGTGTGTGATTCGAACCGAATAAATAATACGTTCTTTCACTGATCCATAAATCATAAATTGGTATGCAAGTTTTCAACATATCAGTCATTGCCATGCAAGATATAGTTTCATTGCCATGCAAGGTCCAGTTTCATTACCATGCAAGGTACAGTTTCATTGCCATGCAAGGTACAGTTTAGGGGATGGAGTTGCATGGTGGAACATTTCCTTGTCCCTGTTAGTTTAGACCAATGTGATCTTTTGTCTTACACTTTAGATCCTTCTTTTCTTTTATCCTCTCAATTATTTTTCGTTAATTCTAAAGGTGGTGATAATGGTAGTGTCTGCATTATGAGTCTGCAATTCTCTCTCTCTCTCTCTCTTCGATGCCCTTCCATCCCAAACCCCCGCCCTCAGCCCTTCCACCGGCAAGAACACCTCTCCTTTTCGTAATCCTCTCTTTTCAATAGTGTTGTCTACGCCTCTCCATCACATACAAAATCATTCCATTTTCTCTTTCCTCTTTTGTCAAATTCGGATATGGTGTGTAGGGTTGGGGTGGGGTGGAGGGTTGTGTACGGTCATCCCCTGTGTTTGAACTCCACAGTCCATGATCTCCAACGCCCTTATATCATATATACATTAAAGTCATCCACATCATTTGATTCCAATTAATCACAGTTGTATACTTACCCTTTGCTTTAGGCCTGGTCCTGGGTCGGGCCGTGTTGACGGTCGTGATCCAGGGAGACTCGGTGTCTGCCATTTTACGGGTCAGGGGTTCATCTTTCTTCATCCAGACTGGTGAAAATATGACCCCTTCTTAAATAAAATATATCCCGAAGCAGAGTTCAAGCATGAAAAGGGTCACGAAAGTTTATCCGTCTAGTTGAAATCGATATGGGTTGCTAGGTACGCGCGCCGCCATGTTAGATCTATAATCATGGGCCAGTCAACTCAAACCGCCTGTTCGCATAACCCGCCTGTTGGCTTTTGTTACCGCTACCGTTAAAAGCTCAAATGACAAATTACACAGCGTATACAGTCACAAAATTAGATTTACAGGTGTATTCAGGTGTGCTTAATAGTTATTACTGAAGTTTTATAATCTCAAACATCCCAACTTACTTCAGACGTCTTTTATTTGCCTAATATGCCAGGTGACTGTCGTCTATTATTTCTTATTTGCAATAGGTACAATCTATATAGTTATTGATATATATGTGTAGCTCAAGACCTAGAGATGTTTCCGTGTTTGCTTTATACGAGATAAAGTCACAATGATCGAACGTGTTATTTCAACATTTTATCCCTTGGATTTATTTACTGAATGTCATCGGAAAGCGAAGAGCACGGACATATAATCTAAATTGCTTTATTACGTTTTAAAAACAAAATTCCCCCCATGAAAATCATCACTTTTTATATCCTTCCTCAGGTAATGGACGTTATCAGAAAATATTGAGATGCAGTATTCGTTAAACATTTGATGAAAAAGTTATTTCCTGTTTTGCAAGCAGGATGTGAAGAAAGAGTGTTGTTTGAATTATTTGCAAATAATGTTTATCCTAACCTTGCTTGTCAAAAGAAAGAAAACTATGGGGCGTCGTTTTACTATTTATTCATGTCTTTTTTATATCATAAAATAAAGTGTTTCATATATAAAGTAGAATATTTTATATAAAAAAATGGAATTATAATATAAAAAAACTTGTGTGAAATTTTTATTTAAACAAATTTAGCCAAAGTTTTAGTAAAAATGTAAAAAAAAATATATTTTTTTTTTTTTTTATAAAATAAAATTCAGCTTAATTTTTTATATTAAAATAATAGCCCTTTATATTGAACAAATTCATCCCATCCATCCCATGCGATGATTTCTCCCCATAGAAAGGCCGCATCAAATGGAATACGATCCTATGAATCTTCCAAATATTAGCTCAGTTGTTTGAGCGCTCGATACCCGTCCAGGTCAGTCCGGGTCGGGTGCTTCGGTGTGTCCTTGGGAAAGGCACTTAGCTCCCATTTGCTCGAAATAATATAGTCAGTAATGTGTTAAAGGTGCCGTTGAAACAAATGAAGACAAAACAAATAAAAACTTAAGAGCAGCCATTGTCCGATTTGGTCTTATTTGGTCCGATTTTCTTTTGTTTTGATAATTTGTCATATCTCCAGTTCAAGAGGTCTGACGATAAGGCTAGGCAATCATAAGAAATTTTAAACAATGTACAACGGGTTATTCTTGTTGCAAACCGTTGCTTTCAGACAAATGACATTGACTGTAACATGATACTATCAGATTTACGTCAGGCACAAAGTAGTGTAGGACTCATAAGATGGCGTTTTAATGAAGGGCAGCGGTGGGAAAGGGAGTGGTATTCTTTTAATATAAAAAATATGCTGAAAATCATGCACAATATTTGACATCAAATGTTCGATTTTTATATATCATAAATTTGAATATTCGATATAATAAATTCGAATATTTGATATCAGAGGTTAATGTTTGATATAAAAACATGTTTTGTAATATAAAATATTCAAATGTGTGATATCAAAAATGTTATGACATAAAAATAATGAATAAATAGTAAATCGGCGCCCCATAGAAAAAGAGGGCTAAAGGTTGAGCCAGAAAACGAAACGAGTGCGGGCAGATATAATTTGAGAATATTGATCCAAAAAGATTGGGATAGCAAAAAAGAATTTTTACAAATAATATGATATCAAAATTATAACTTTCTTAGCTATCATATAAACTGAAATTAACAATTTTGCTAAGAAAATAAAAACCGCTGCATTATAAAAGTAATTTCACCAAGCACATTTCACGACTCGCGTCTACGGTGGCCTAAATCACAAGAGAAGATTTGTATATATCCTTAAGACGCTGGATTTGATATATCATGTTATTAACATAGAATTAATATAGAATTAACATAGAATTAACATCATTAACTTAATATATGCAACGATTATCTTCAGACTAACGAATGTTTGGCAAAAATAAGAATTCCAGCCTCGATGTGGATGGGAATGACCCCGTTCTCCCCTTTTCCTTCATTTATAGACTTTACTACTGTCACTCGAAACTCAAACATGCCACGTTGATAAATAAGACCCACCTCAATTTAATCGTGCACCTTTTGATATATTTAAATCGTTACAAATGAAGAAAACCCTCTTCATCCAGTGAGACGTGCATTTTCAAATCGTGAGCCATCACGGAAAAGCGGCACAGCTATAGTCTGTATCAACATATTACACCTGTCAGTGCATTCAACAACCCAAAGCGAAAATCATAACTTCACTAGTCGCAGACGAGGGAATTAAAAAGAGAATTACCCATGAGTATCACACAGAAAGAGGAAAAAGATAATTTCTAGTTGATTTCTTTTAACAGTATTTTATAATATAAAAAATGATTTATTATGTAATGAAATTAAAGTTTTGTTTTTAACATTTAATTTTATACTTAAAGATTGTCGTTTTCCATTAATACAGAGTGCTTTCTTTTATCACAATATCATGTATAATAAGAAAGTGATAGTCAAATATTAACAAAAGTTTGTTATGGCCCCATAATAACTTATTTTTGTCAGAGAAGAAATATCAAATGCAAAATATCTTAAGGATTCTTTCCTAGTATATAACAGAGATCACAGCTACGTATATGAAAATTTCTGTTTTTCAAACATTTTTACACATTTTTCAAGGTCATTCATTTTTAGGAAATATAAGATAATTAGCAACACAAATTCTTAATTAGATAAGAAACAAGTAATCAATTATATTAAAAGACAGTCAAAAGTTTATTTAAATGTTAGAAAATAAGCATAACCTTTGAGCTGGTATGTGACAGATCATCCCTCCTTGTAAAACTTATGACTCATATACATATCTGTCAGAGTTAGTATTAAATATTTTTGTTTTTGCTTTATTTAGTGCAGTTGAGGAGATTTCGTTCTGTTATGAAACTTATCATGTGCCTATTTTTGAAAATAATTGATCATTTTTAATATTTACCTGAGCATCAGACATAAAATAAATATACATATTTTGAGCATCTATCTTTTCTTTTCTGTTTATCTGTAGGAGGATACCTGGCTGCACATAAGCTAGTTTATGACCAGATACATGGAATCTGTTACCACGTACACTTCAAAACTCCATGGAATCTGTTACCATGTACACTTCAAAACTCCATGGAATCTGTTACCATGTACACTTCAAAACTCCAGCGAGAGAGAATGGTTATCCATATAGCAATTGTTAAATTTTACGTTGCTAATTTCAGTGCGCATTTGTTGTTCATAAAAAATAAATAAATAAATAAATAAATTAATTAATTAAGACTTCTGGAAACGGTTGCCTCAATGTAAAACCCTGGGAATAAACCATATTTGGAGATTCTTTCTATAGCTGAGATGAAAAGGGTTTCGGGATTACTTTCTCCACTTTTTTGCACAGTATCACAACACCCTTTAAACTCATTATAAGTGAATCGAGTGTTTGGTTCGTTCAATTTGTATTTGATGTTATGTCGATATTTATCGTTCTAGTTATGTAGTCATAAAAGAAAGCAATTCCAGATCTGTATTTATCCTTAACTCATTGTGCAACTGATTTATAAGTAATAGTATCATACTGAAGACAAATGTCCTCCACTTCATAGGTTTGGGTTTACCTTATATCACTTCAGAGGTTTTTTTCTTCAAAAGTTATGTTAAATCTGAAATCCCGAGGAAGAGAACAAGGACACAGTTACCATCTGAAAGTCTAAAGGTATTTTAAACTTTTTTTCTATACAGCGCAAACTGTATAGCTTGAGTACCAGTAATTTGTGCTATCTTGCTCAGTCCTATTTGTTCTAACCGAAACAGGTAACGACAAATCTTTGTATAATAAAAGTGTTGTAGTCATTCAATTTGAAAAGATCATCACTTCCATAGGATATGGTAATGTCATTACCATCATTCTACCTAAGCTGTTTACCACCGCATTGTTATCATATCATTTCCCTTGACATCTAAAGAGACATAAAGCTACCTGATACAATCAATATATTTTGACTTAGCACTGAAATTGCTATATGTGTATTTTGTTCAGGTTTAATGTTGCACGGTGTATATGCGATACAGTTATGTGTTGGATTGAGGTATTTAACTCCTTCTGGTATCTATTCCTGCTTGTGAAGGGCTATGTATTTACCGTACGTTGGCTCAGCTCTGAAATTATATGCTACTGTAAGTAGCATAGACACTAACACCCATCAAAAGTGGAATAGATATATACTCGTATTTACCTGTTCATCAGAAGGCTTATACAAATCATACATTTGTTATTTTTGTGGTTAAATACTAGGTGCAGGATATTCAGTGAAAACCTTGAAAAGAAACGATAAAATGTATTACGAATATAAAAACCACAATAGAAAAGCTTATTCATTCAAGCTTTCAATCCACATCAATGAGGAGATTTTAAACAGTATTGTCTAATCTATTTTTCATGCACGACTTTATTGCATGGGTAGCAGCTGCGCCTGTAATGACATCTATTGTAACAACTGTTATTAAAGGCACAAATACACCAACAACAAGCAACCAGTACACATTTATATTTTAGGCATTTGTTCAATATTTTCAGTTTCTCCTTTCTTCATCTGTCTTTTGAAACATAAATATATAGAAGCAATCCCAATTTGAATGATACAAATCCAGTGGAGTATCTTATTCCGTTTGTAGTCGTGTAATTATATTTCAGTTCATCTTTTAAATTTTCTAATTTATTATTTGGAAGAAATCTGCTAATCAACTATGTCACATTGGATATTACAACACCTGACAATGATTTGGAAAATTTAGCAGCTCTTACACTGATAAATATTTCCTATGTATTCTTGATTTCTTTCACATCCATTTTTGCCAACTCTTTAAAATTAATTTTTTACTTGTTATCTCTTTGTTTGTTTCCATTTGCAATAGCTGTGTTCAGTTTCTGCTTGTATTCTTCAGTTTTTGTTGACTGTATTTCTTGTTTACTGTCTGTATTCATCTTTGGTGCATCATCCAAAAATCCCAAATCTTATTCCATTTGTGATTTGCACAGGCCGTGCTCTGCGAGTGTGCCGTACGCACAGCTCTACCGTTAACTTTTGTCCATTTATGAATAATACATTTTCTCTATTTAAACAACCAAAAGATGCCGTATGTTTAAGAATAGCGTCTATCGCTAGTAAAATAGAAGAAGGTGGTGTATGCATTAAAATTAAAGAAT
The DNA here is from genome assembly GCA_029931535.1 of Margaritifera margaritifera. Taxonomy (NCBI): domain Eukaryota; kingdom Metazoa; phylum Mollusca; class Bivalvia; order Unionida; family Margaritiferidae; genus Margaritifera; species Margaritifera margaritifera. Next base: position 4,683,520 of record JAQPZY010001606.1, read on the forward strand.
TTCTATAGAGATGATGTTGTGGAAGATGCATAAGTTCAAATAGAAGTTGATGATACTGTAAATCTCGCAAATGATTTTAGTCAAACTACACCGGGTATTGTTGGAACCAAACCAGGCAAAGATGTTGGCCCGTCAAACGTTCTATTAAACCTTACTGACCAGTTTTATAAGCAGATATATAAAATATGATTTTGATGGCAAGATAATTCCAATTTCGAGAAGAAGGTAACGTCAGGATGATGTTTGTACCTAGAGTTATAGCAGGCCAGACTGAAAAGGAGTTTTGTTTAAAACAACAATACAAACAAACAAGCAAACAAATAAAAACTAACAAGAAAAAAAATCACACACACACACACACACACACACACACACACACACACACACACACACACACACACACACACAGAGCAACATTAGTTTGGTCAAAACAAAGCTACAAATACCTAATGGCTAATGTTTTGTTGAGGAGACGCAACTTAAATATCCTCTTGGACGCACTGTTGTACAAGGACAAGCAATAAAAGTAGTAATTGGAGATGCAAAAAATAAACTCAAACTAACCGTTTGTTCAACAGGTAAGAAAAGTTTGACTATAATTGCGGAATACCGCAAAAGAATTCAAAGAGGATATATTCCAATTGCAGGAATATATTTTTTACTACACAAGAGAAAATATATTTAAGGGTTATGTAAATGCTGTAGAAGTTGTAAATTCAAGAAAGAAAAAAATCTATAAAATGTGATGTTAAAAATTATGAAAAAAAGAGTTAAAAACGAGATTAGTAGGTACACCGACCGAAAAAACAAGCTGCATTGCAAGAACAGGATGGAAGTGTTGACAGATCATAAGCGTAATTAGTTAGACATCTGACACAGTTCAAGACCTTTATTAGAGAACTATTGAAATGATTAATGAAGAAGTTATGGAAAATGATTGAAACAACTGTTTAAACAAAAGGGTGTAATAATAGCTATTATAGCCATTGCAATATGTATGACAATATTACCGTATATACTCGCGTATAATCCGTGTCCAAATGCAAACAACATAGACCCTGATCTGCCGTCGCATAATGCTCTACTGATAAGTCCTTACAAACATTATGCGACGGCAGATCTGGGTCTATGCAGTTTGCCGTTGATATCGGATTATATACGCGAGTATATACGGTAACTATTGGTCTGTATGTAGCAAATTGTTTCAAAGAACTTTAGTGGGGGCTGAAAGAGGAAATGTGACGGTTGTACTCAGTCAGGTGATTCTTTGAAATACAAAATCCGTAAGGGCTTAATAAATATGATTAATTATTTGTTCGAGTTAGAACAAAAGCAGTAGCAGCATTCCCTGGAAGTATTTGCAATGTGGAAAGCTGGCTTTATAAAACAGCTGGACGGGAAGTTTCTTTCCTTGCTGAACACGCTATTTTATTTGTTTTGGCATTAGTGGGTGTGTTATTTGCAGATTTGAGCCGAGGCGTAAAAAAATATAACAGAATTGTGCAGAAAGGCACACTTGCATCAAAGGGATGGGATGTGCTTTGAGCACACATTGACTTCATCGACAGACGCGAGGTGCATCATAGGTGCAGCCACATGGTTCGAGTTTCATCAACTATTTCAAAAAGCAAACGATAACAACCATTCATATGAGTAAATATTTATTTTTTTGCACAATGTTTGGAAAGTTTCTGTAATTTTTTAATTTTTGTGAAATTGAAAAAAAATGTTTAGATATTTTTTGTTTATATTTAGAATTTTTTTTACAATTATTTAATTTAGTTGCATATATTTGTATATAACTTTAAATTTGTCTGTAAATTTAAGTTTTGGTAAATTGTTTTAATTTAATTTTTTTGTTTACATTTTGAAATTTTAAAAAAAAATCTTTGTACCTTTGTTCTTTAAATATTTAAAATGTTTTAAAGTGTTTAAATTTTAAATTTAAAAAAAAATTGTTTTCAATACTTTCTATACTATCATTTTTCTCTTTAAAAGTGTTTTTTGATTTGTATTTTGAATTATTTTGCTTGTTTTAAACTTTGAATTTGTTTTTTTATATATTTGTTTTCGTCTTTCATTATGTCTTTTTTGTTGTTTTTTCTTTACTTATTTTGCTGTTGGTTTATTTTTTAAGTTTGATTTAAATTATTTTGTAAAACTTTTGAGTTTGACTTTAAATTCTGTAAACTTTTATTTTTTTAGAAAGTTTTCAATATTTTACCATTTTGAAAATTTGTATAAAACTTAGTCAAAATGTTTACAATTATATTTGTAAAAATATCAATCCGATTTTTTCAATTTTTAAATTTTAAAAATATTTTTTTAAAATTTTTTTATATCAAAGCTCTTTTGCAGTAGAGCACAAATCCTTCCTACACCTCTACTTATCTTGCCGTCCAGTTTAAAGAAAAAGTAAAGTGTGAAATCATTGTCTATCATCACCTGGGAATCGAGTGGTCTGTGCTGAGAACGAACCTCCTCATCGAAGTCCTAAATTACCTAATATCGAAACTTTCTGACGGGCTAGTTTAAAGAAAAAGTCAAATGTGAAACCATTGCCTATCATCATCTGTAAATTAAACTTCATTACCTCCTGGCTCACATTTCGCACACAGATCCCTGGAATCCAGCTGTCTGTGCTAAAGATGAACGTCCTCGTCGAAATCCTAAAGACGTTCGATCTTATGCCATCAAGACCAACGACAGTCATCAACCAGGAACCCTCTGGGTGACTGTTTACTTTTCACCCAACAACATGCTGGAATATTTTGATTTGTATAGATTAACCACCCTCGAAGACTATATCACAGACTTTACGAGAAGAAATGCTGGTTCCACCCAATTCAATAATGTGAAATTACAAGGATCAGATTTGATTGTGTACGGACAATATTGTGCGTATTTTCTTTATCAACGATTCCCTTAGAATATTTACTGACACGTTTTGGAACCCATTTTCCTTTAAATGATGGGGGATGGGGGTAATAGAAATGATTTCGTGATCATTATAATTATCTCTCTTCTGTACATTCATATTTAAATTTCAGTATTTGTATGTGTATTGATTTGAGAATTAAAATATTGTAAGTGAAGAGGCGGGACTGTCCCAATCTTCTATCATCTTTCTTTTGTCGACAATTGATTAGTCTGGGCTTATTAAAAAGAACGGTTTAGAAAAACGGTTTGTTTATTTGTGATTATTTTATGAATCATGGCTTTTAATTCTTTATTTCTCTTTCATTCTGTTTTTTGAAAAGTTTTTAATTTTGTTACCCTTTTATACATTTTGAAACATTGTGGTACAATGTTTTCATTTGTAAAGAAAAATTTGTTAATTTGTTTTCTTTTTTCTTTTCTTTTTTTCAAATTTTTATAATTTTAAAAAATATTTTAATTTTTTTAAATATCAAAGCTCTTTTGCAGTACATCACAAATCCTTCCTACACCTCTACGTACCTACGTACCTGACGGGCCTGTTTTAAAAAAAGTCAAGTGTGAAATAATTGCCTATCATTACCTGGGAAATTTGTGTACTTGTATTTGCAGGGCTTATTTAAAAATATTGATTTAGAAAATAAAGGGGTCGTTTGTTTGTGATTATTTTATGAATCATGTTTTTAAATTCTGTAATGTTCTTTCATTTTTCTTTCTCTATTTCCTGATTTTCCAAGAGGAATGTTTTTCTTTACATCCGATTGCCTCGTGTTTTCCTTCAGGACCGAGTACCGAACCTTAAGGATGTTTTCGTTCATAAATGTTTGTATCATTTTATTTTTTTAAATGTTGAATTAATTGTTGTTCTCTTTTAATTTTATTTTTTTTATAACATTTTGTAATTTGTTTGAACTTGCTTTTTTTAATATATTTGTCTATGTTTAAGTTTGTTTCTACTTGATTGAATTTGTTTTTCAAATTTGTTAAAACAATTTGTTTAAATTGTTATGTTAATGTTTTTTAGATAATGTTTTTGAATTTGTTTGTAAAAATGTTTATACAAACTTGTTTAAATGGTTTTTAAAAATTATTCTTGTATAAAATATTTTGTTTCTAATTTCCTTTTTCTTCTTTAATTTGTTTAAAAAATATTAAATTTTCTTTTAAAAAAATGAAATTTGTTTAAATACATTTTTTATTTTTGAAACTTTTATTTTAAGTGCGCATGCACAATCGTTTTTGGTGATATATCTCTGTTGGTCACATCTAACGGGGTGAGGCTTTTGGGAAAGTCTCTATTGACACCACCATGTATACTCAAAAGAAAAAAAATAATTTAAAAAAAATAGACTTAATATTACAGCGGTCATCTTTTACATAAAAGTCACGTGGTTTTCCAATGTTATCATACATCATGTGCATAGTCTGGATGTATATAATTTTCTCTTCATATTGTTAGACTCTTCTGGCACCACCTCTCTGATCAACTCCTTCACTGTTCTAAAGGCGACCATCTCCCTCTTCAATATACTTTTGGATATTATTTGGTATATTTTCATTTCCTCCAACCGACACAAGAGGTGCTCCAACCTCTCCAACAAACACATAGCTTTACCCAATTTTCCGACTTGGCAATGTTCGGTCATTTTTTTATATAGACTAGATGCAGATGGAAACTGAATTTGAGGTTTAACCAATCCGAATGCATTGTGATATACTTCAGCCATGGCATGTATTGTAAGTACCAATCAGAACGCAGAAGGATGTGTGACGTCATTTTCAGATCAGAACGCCAGAGAACGTGTTACTTGACTCAGGCACACAAGTATTGCAGACGACATAAATGAGAGAGAGAGAGAGAGAGACAGAGAGAGAGAGAATTGAATATAATTTAGGATTGAATATAATTTAGGATTCATCAGTACCCAGAAAAAAGATCGAAAGTCAATGAAAGGAAAAGAGCATCTAAGAGAACTGTTTTTAAAAATCACAAAACCACCAAACAAAATTTTAAAAATTGAACATTTGTTTTAAAAACTCCCGCTAAATGAAACGTGAATAAGGAAAAAATGAAGATGGACTATTATGGCAGTCCCTCTTCATGTACACTAGTTTTTTCTCAAATCAAATGCAAGTACAAATACAAAAATGTTAAACATCAATGCATTTTCAAATCTGACAACGTTGGGTAGTAAGATCTGACTTTCAGTGATCTAATACAGTTTCATTTTGCCACTTATGGACACTACGTTTCACAGCTAAAGAAAACACATGATCATAATGATCACGAAACCCACATTTCAATTGTTCCATTATTTCTAGAGAAATTACGCCCAAACCAAGCCAGTAAATGTTCTACTGGGAATCAAAGACTTTGCTGATGAAGAAAATACACACAATATTGTCCACACACCATTGAATCAGATCCTTGTAATCTCACATTATTGAATTGAGTGGATACAGTATTTCTTCTCGTAAGGTCTGTGATATCGTCTTCGATAGGGGGTAATCCATACTAATCACAATATTCCACGCTGTGGTCTTTGGGAAAGTATACGGCTACCCAGTGGGTTCCTGGGCGATGACTGTCGTCGTGCAGATGACATAGGCTTCAACGTCTTTAGGTTTCTGTGAGGAAGTTTTTCTTTAGCACAAACCACTGTATCCCAGGGAGCTGTGTACGTACTGTAGGTCAGAAGGTAATGAAGTTCCCAGCTATTCATTATCTTTGTTTTTCACAGATAATAATAAGCAATGATTTCACACTTTACCTTTTCTTTAAAGAAGTCGGTCAAGTAAGTCGATGATCTGGAAGTATCGGTACTTTGCTGCAAGAGAGCTTTGATGCGATTCATCTCTTTGGGAGTCAATGGGGATTTCGAATGGTCTAACAAGTCTTTATACCACTCTTTCAAGATCTTCTCTTCTGGGAGGAGAGTCCATGGTTCTTCGGGATAAACTTCCAACTTATCTTCTTGACTCATCATTAAACATTTATCGTGTTCTTTTTGACGAGGATGATTGATTTGAAAACCATAACAATATTCTCTGTTCAGGAGTGTGATTCTTTCAGCCAAGAGGTGAGCTAAACAGGAGACTAAGTGTTGTTCAGGTTCTGGCCATCGTGCCACTACTGTTTCTTCATTTTTTCCATTATCATCCCTTGGATATTGTGTCTGTGACTGCTGTAGTTTCTGTGTTTTATCATCGTCATCATCTGTGTACATGATTTCGTGTTCAATGTTTGTAATAGTCTGGGATCACTTTACTCAGGCTGTTGATTTTAAGGGTACTATCAAGATCTGCATACAATATCATGTTGACTGTATTCTCGAGGGTGTGTGAAGTTGCATACGGAGTTGGACTGGCTGTATAAGATGTAAATGTCCCTGGTCACTGCTTTGGTTTTGGAGTAAAATCAAACCCCACAAAAAATATCACCCGGCAGAAGCATCGTACGAAATGCCGAGGGCACTGTTGATCCCCAAATGTCCTGTGGCTTCAAACAGACTCAGGTAAGATCTCAAGTACTTCTTCTGGGCAAAGTTAGGTTCAAAGGGTCCAGTACACACATCGGACAGTCTCGGGTGACTTCTATCTTGGAAACGTTGAAGTACTGGAAGTGGAATTGGGTTTGATCTATAGTTCCGTTTAGGGTAGCATTGCTGACGATGCCAATGCACAAACCTTTACGGAGCTTACCACTGGATCGGAATCCAGAGGCAATAGTGAAAGTTTAATATTCTACTCGTCGTGTGGGATACTTGGCTGTGTTTCAGGTGAGAGTCCGATTGATGTCGTTTCCTACTTTAGGTAAGACTTCAACACTTTGCATGCAGAGTCTGGTTACTTCGATGTTGGTTTTGTACACGTTAGTAAGAATCATCAAAAACGAAGGGTTCTACTTCGATATCAGACGTGCATCCACGCCTTTCAGCAAACCACAGGTCAAAGTGTAAACGATCTATTATTTCGAAACTATACCCTTTTTTGATTTTGTTGTGTCGGTCGTTAGATACTACATTGTGGTCTGCATCATGATCAGCAATTAAAGCTGTGTCGTTGAACTTGCCCAACGTGAGATGTTTCCACACCACACAAGCATCAAAGTGTGTTCTTGTCTTCTTTTCCTTAAGTCAGGATATTTGGCATGTAAGCTCGGTAAGGGTACGTGTCCATGCTGCTGCTGACGAGTTTGTTGCTCAGGTACAAATCCACTTCGCTGAACAACGAATACATGAAAATGTGGACGGGAGCCACTCTAGCATCGCAGCTGGATTGCTATTGTCGGTTTTGATGACGTCCCCTTTCAGGTACAAGGAACTGTTATTCAGATTGATCTAATCTACAGTCTGTCCTTTGATTTCAAACTCGATCGTAGCTGATGTCATTAGAGACTGCACGGGATGGAATTCTACCCACTGGGATTCTGGCATCGTCATCACCGTAGGGGGCATGGCAAACAGGTCTAGGTCTGTCTTGGAACATTCGCAAGAATCTGGGTGTATCATTTTTGGTAATCAAAAGCGTTCAAATCTCTAACGGTTCTTCTTTTCTTATTCCTTTTCTTGTCGTATCTTTGAGGTCTTGATAGTTTTCGATGTCTCTTTCTGCCTAGTCCTTGCTGCGGCGTGGTGGATGAACTAACTGTTTCGACAGAAGTATGAACCGAATTATTTGGTGGCCTAAGGAGTTCTTTTCCTTTTTGGACCAACACATTTTCCCTGCATTCAATAATGTTTGTTTGGGACTTTGTCGATGAGTACGTTTTGGATGAAGTCTTTTCCATGCGTTATGGTAGCATTTTTTAAAGCATGCAATCCTTGGGAGACCATAGGTTTTAAGACGGGTGCCACAGTACGAAAGAGTGTTGAGAACATGCTCCCCCAAACCATGTCCTCTTTGTCGTGCTACTCCTCGGTACACAGGATACATGCGTTAAAATTCAATCGAGAACCGTTTTGGAAAATGTAGTTTCACCGTGACTTTTCCTTTGGAGAATAGAATATTTTGTCCAAGATCTCCTTTTATACCACACTGTGAAAATATGATTTACTGATAGAAAGATAATAGAGATGTACAAATTCTCACTGAACGTGATATGTGTTTCCTCTTTCGTATTAAGAAGCTAATGTAGAATCGACTTCAAAGTAAATGACTCTCAACAATGCAGCACCGCGTTGTACCCGACGACATCAGAGTACACAAACATCAAATCGAGTTTTTCGTTCAGATTGACAGGGTATCGAAAATACGTGAAGAATCGGCTGTTATTGTTGATATCTTTCGACCGCAGATCTATTTTTGTGTGTCCACCCATACTAGCAAACAAACTATGAGAACATGTGATGGACGCGTTTTGTTGCCGAAGAAATCCAATATTATTTGGCAAGAGGGTGCATTGTACTCGCTCAGTACACGTTTGTTGATTTCCTTGATTGTCTTGCCAAACTGATCGTTGAAGAGAGCTGAAATCTTATCGACGAGATGTCGAAAATTAAAATAATATCCTGTAGAAATTCTCATGTCATAGATATTCGATCAGAGATTGACTGGCGCTGGTGTGTTTTGTTTTTTCTTCTTTTTTTCTTCTTAAAGGCCATGATTATTTTTTTTCCAAGTGTTCTTGTACTTGTTCATGACTTGTAGTTCTTGTTATAGTCGATCAGTTGCGACGCTACAATCCAAGAATCGAAACTAGGCGGATAATCATTGCAACAGATTTTAACTTCTTGGATACAACTTTTTCCCACTTTACATTTTCTTTGTTCGAGAATGCTTTCGATATCGTACACGTTGTCGTCTGTCTTGATCATTAGTTGTAACGCGGGCAAGTAAAAGTTCATTTTAGCACTTCTCCGTTCATATTTTCCAGTTTAACATCCTGGTAACATCCACTCACCTGTTCCGTGACACAAAACAATTATATTGTCCAGTTCGGTAAATATCCTTTGTCAAAAGTGCGTTTTGTTTTTCCAGTGCGCATCCAATCTCATGTATTTAACATTGTTTTCTTCTAGGAGGTCTCAGATGTTCCAAACAATAGATCAAACAGTGCCACTTCGTTTTGGCAAGTCACTTCTTCTGGAGCACATCCGATACTGCGATGGTACGATTAATTGTAAGTTTTCACCAGACGTTGTAAAACGTCTATGTACTGGAGAGTATATTGATGTGTAAAATATTTCCACATACGTTATTTCAAGGTTCTTTGAAAAAGTTCCACAAAGCTGGCTTTTGTTTCCAAGTTTACAAAGGTAAAAAAAAAAAAAAAAAAAGGTAATGTGTTGTTTTATCAATTCTTTTTGAAATGGTTGTTTGATAAATTCGCTGCCTTTGACAGTTTGCCATCGCAGAGGGAGTCGATAACTGTGTTCCAAGACGATTTTTAAAGCTTGCACGAACTCTGAACTTGTTTTCGACGTCAAAGGAACCACCCAAGCTTATTTTGAGAACACATCGTTGACACAAAGAAAATATTTGTAACCTCGATTGTACAAAGCCAAGTAAGATACATCTGCAAAATCGGCTTGCAATTGATGATCGATTCATGCTACTTTCGTTTGACGTATTGGAAATTGCGTTGTGTGGGTTTATGTAACGTGTACGTCGCTTATTCTTTCAGCCATTGTCGTACATCCTGTAAAGGGGCCCTGGGTGGTGGAGTGGTCAAGGCCTTGCTTTTACAGAGCACTTACATCTCACCTCTCTCCGCGTGGGTTCGAGTCTCGGCTCGACCAACGTAGGTATCTGTGAATTCTTGCCAGTATCTTCCCGTGGGTCCGTGGTTCTTCCAGGGGTCTTCCCGGGTTCTTCCTACACCAAATATACAGGTCGCCATGTATAACCTATCATGTGCTGAAACATGGCGTTAAACCGCACAAAACCAATGCAAACATCCTGTAGACCTATACGTTTGAGATTGGTTTTGGTTGCACGATACAATTTTTTAATTCCTCTGTAGGAACTTGATGGGTAGGGTTGAAGAAACTACTTGCCATTGTGTCCATACTGTGGTTCAATAAGGCACCCAATATTCAAGGCTTTTAGGTTCGTATTGACGTATCCGACGAGCATTAGGTGTAGGTAATGAGGTTGTCACAGAGATCATCGGTTCTGTTTTCTTGACTTCTTTTTCCACTGTTGACTTCACATTTTTCTTTTTTATTTTGCTGAAAAGAGGGTGTCGACAACATCGTTTGACCCAGGCGTTCATGTCTTGTCGAATCGGTGTATGTGAAGATGTCAACTGGGCTGCAACACACTGGGATAAAGGTATTTGAGCAGAGGGGGTTTCCAATTCTTTTTTCTCTTCTGTCTCTTCCATGCCTGTCGTCTTTGTAGCCGCTTTTTTTTTCTTTTTCCTTTTTTTCTTTTCTCCGTTCTTCATCACATTCTTCAAATATCTAAGAGTATGCTTGGCAGTCTTGTCTAAAGCTCTTTGGTAACACAGTTGAAGACGTAACAATAATTGTCCTTACCGTTGCGATTTTCCATTTCTTACAAGTCTGTTCGATCTATTAACGATTGCAACTCTTGTTGCAAGTGTGATATCTTTGTGAGATTATGATTGGGGGATAAGTGAGTTATCCGTTGCTTGTAGCAACGGTGGAGTTCCATCCACCGTTTGTAATTTACTAGAGTTAATTTTCATCCTTCCATACGGTTCAGGTGCATAGTATTGATGTCCTTTCAGAAAGGTACCGTCCTTTTATGTTCGCATCAACACCCCTCCTAAATAAGGACAAGCTATCGTTCCTAACAAGGGAGCAGCCACTTTGGCTAACAACGGAGCTATCAGCATCGGAAGAAATTATCCTCGTTGAACGAGCACTTCTTTCTTTTGACTGAGTGACAATTTCCTTTTCACCATTTCTCCAAGAAGGTGACGATGCCATCTTAATTGCTCTTTATGTGTCTTTCAATACGTTTAAGCAACATTCACAGATCGTATCGATGCTTTCTTTGGTGATTTGAATAATCTCTGTTCGCATCGTGAGCTCTGACAAGACATTCCAATGTTTGGCTAAACGAGGAGGAATTACCCTTTTTCCCTTGTTTGGAGGAATCTTTGAACGACGATGCTGTGACTGTGAACTCTTGGAAGAGGACATCTGAACAAAGTTACTCTTGTTCAACGCTTCTACATTTATGCTGGAATTCGTCTCCACTGGTTGTCGGGACGTCGTACCAACTTTACTTTGGGTACGACTGGACGATGAGGTGTTGTCAACGGACTAAATTGTGGCAGTTCTTGTTTGGACAAATTCAGTAAACTTTGTAACATTCCTGTTCTGTCTTGCAATTTGTTCTTAGGTGGTGTGGCCTTTTTGGCCATAGCAGCAGCACCCAAAGCAACAGACAAAGGAGGAGTATGATGGGTTTCCATTTCTTCATCGGATTGGGAAACACTTGACAAATCAGGTTCGGCTGGCATCATAACTAACGCAGAAGACGAAGAGAAGGAGGAGACAGCAGACGTCGATTTAGTGACGACAGGTTTCCATTTGTACGTGCGCGTTCTAGCAGCAGTAACTCTCTGTCTTGAGGGTGAAGTCGTAATTTTTTATATTCTTGTTGGTTTTCTTCATTGGAGAAGGAGGACTCGGATTGGTTTGAACTCACTGCCAAACTCACTTTCTTAGTCTTCTTCTTCGATAATAGAAGCGAACCAATAATCACTCCTCCTTGTAATCGACGTCCACTCGGTGTCAAGATAATTTGATTGTTAGTTTGGGCATCGATTCTTGGATCGGCCGATTGTGTTAAGGTTACTTTATGGTTTTCAAAATCATATAGTGCGTTTGATGAGGAATGTGAAAATTTCTTTGTAGAAATTGACGTGCTGTTAAAGAAAACCATCGCAACACTTTTTGAGGCTGGCTTCTAAGAAATGCAAACTCACATGTGCATTGTTTCGCGACTAATGGCATACAGTGCACGAATCAGTTTATTAGGAAGATGAGGTTGAAATTAAGTCGTGTAGAATAATGTCAGGGAGGAACGAAGTGAATAGTGTTTTTTAATAGATTTTTTAGACAGACAATAACGAGGAAGGCGACACCAATCGTGAAACAATTCCGTACGAAATCTCAAATAATCTGGGGTGGAAAGTTTTAAATCGACCAGAAAATACGCATGTGACAAATGAATGGCATCGTCATAAGCATACTTCAGCCAGGGCGTTCCTAATTGTTTAGCCCACACTTAGACTTGACGTTTGTCTCTAGGACTTTTAAACAAAGCAAAATAATGAGCAGTGAGGCTGATGGTGTGATGCGATTCACTTTCTTGAAATAAATTTTGAGTAATGTCAATAATATTAGCGTTGCGATGGTGTCCTTTCCGTGTACACCAAAGTTTAATTTCTTATTCATCTTCTCGTATGAGAGTCATCGACTAGAGTCAGATACGATCCCATCGTCTTCACGATGAATCCCTTCTGCAAACGAAATCGATTCTTCTTGACTTTCTTTCAGTAACGTGCAAGCCGACTGCAACTCTTTGTAACACCACACGATGCATTGTGGAGGACGATCAAACAAAAGTGATTTGTGTTCGGTCAAAAGTTTGACAGATTCTTATTTGCTTGAACCACTAGGTTCAGCAATCAACGTGTTAAAGAGATGGTGAAGATACAGTGCCTCCCAAGTTTGATGATCTGATCTTTCGTTGATCATTTTGAAAACGGAGAATGCAGCCATAGCTCTAGAGTTGTTTTGCAAATTCTGAGAATACCGCAGAGGACACAAGTCATTTTATACAGAAAAACAAACATGTTTAATTTTTTTCATTTCACAACAAAATTTTACTATTTCAAAAAGTTCTTTTTTTTTCTTTTTTTGGGGTGGGGGTGGGGGTGGTCTGTCACGCATGTCTTTGGCACAGTCAGCCACCTATTGTTTCGGAACGTCGAATCCAAGACCTTCCCGTCACGTACATATTGTGATTCTTCGTTAATCGTAGAACTTTCCACAGAATGATTTGTTCGTGAACAGATGAAGTTTTGGTTGTCATCTCTTTGCATGAAATGATGATACATGCGCCAAAAGGAATCTGTCGGTCAACGAAATCCAAGAAATTCAGTCATTAACATACACACACGAAACGTCGCTCCCAATTCAAAGCAGTCGAATCGTCTTGTTTAATGAGTTCATCTAATAGCACTTTGCTAATCCTTTAAGTCTTGAACCGTTTCATACACCATCTCCCATGGAATTGGATGCAACACTTCACGAAGTAATATCGAGATCCTTATACCCAAATGGAGTTTTGTGTTTGCCATAGTTTTTTTTTTTCCTTCTGAGAATCAGCCTTTTTATACTGTTGAAATAGCAATATAAAATCGAGATTGCATTTTTATTTTCTGTTTCACATGAATCTGGATAAAGTAGTGGTAAATGTGTTCTCTCAGCTCCAAAGGTAAATTCTGAATGTGCTCTTCTAAACTGTCTATGCATATTAATGTCTTTTTAAGAGAACAGTGATACATGTGCCACCGGTAAACGATATTCAAGACATTCAGTCATTAACTCACACAACACGTCGTAAAGGAGTATAGTCTTGAGGCAATAATTTTTCTAAAAGCACTTTGTCATCCTGTAAGTTTTGATCTTTTCAGTTACTTCCTCCCACAGAATTCGATCTATCACTGCAACACTGTATGCTGAAATTGTGGCATCAAGGGGCCTACAACATGTTGACAGTTGATCAATGACTAACCATTTGAACACTTTCAAAGTAATCAACCTTCCTATAGCATTCAGATACCAATGATTAAAACGCCTATGCCGTTGAGGATGCCATTGTTCTTTGCGTTTCACTTAATTATGCACAAAGTAACTGTAAATGTGTTCTCCTAGCTATAAAAAGGTAAACTACGAATCCTCTCCTCTTCTAAAGTATCCACATGGAATAATATTCTGACCCCAGCAAGGGATTCTAGTGACGGCACAGAGACCATCTGGCATGTTCACGGTAAGTTGTATCTTTATACTCCCATTCATGGAGTTTTCGCACCACAACTGAAACACTGTACTTAATCTCCTTGACCCAAGTATACAAAATCCTGCTGAAGCTAAAGATTTTGGAGTGGGTCCTTCCAGATATGTTGGCCATTTCACTTCGAACGTGTGGAATCTACTGGTACAGTAAAATATGCCAGGCATAACCACGTGAAATGAGTATTTATCTTTTATTCGTGATTCTCGATGAGCCTGTGGTGTCAATAGTGACTTGTGAGTGTGTGGATGAGAATCATATTTTGGCACACGGACGACATAAATTTTATTAGTGGAGCAAGGCCGTACTGCATCATTCTTCAGTGAAACTTGGAGTTTCGATGGCTGCATTTGAACACAAATACCTTTATATAAAGATACACAATTTTATTTTACACAATGGTTGATAGTTAAATGCACTAAATCGGTTAAGTCTTGATCAATAAATTTTTTCTGCTCAAAACGTTCGGGTAAGTATTACTCATTTGTGTCTTTCAATCGAAAATATTGCCATTCATCATCGTCGTCACCGTCTTAGTCGTCATCGCTAACGTTACGGTCACTAACACTTTCATTACATACATAAACCCTTGTATTCTGTTCTATTTTACAACAATTATCTGATTGATACAAATATCTCATGCTACAGTAGATACGAAAATGGGAGGATTCGTCTCTGTCATCAACACCAAAGTGTGATATAAAGGGAAAAAACTCTGCAGAGATTACAAGATAATCCACAATACTGTTGCCATTGTTTACAACCCACATTACATTTCGATCCTTATAATTGCAAAGCCTACCATTAAGTACATGCATATTAATAATTTTGCACATTTTTACAAAAGCCAAAATAGTATTTCGTATAACGTGGCAAAGAAAAGATATCGACATCATACAAGACATCTACGTTTCAAATATTTTCCAAAAAGTATCATCAGGTATAAATTAAGTCAAGAAAATATTTGATGCGAGCATTAAAATCTCCCGCAAGACCAAAAGCAGCTTCTTGATAAAAAGATTTTGTTCTCTCTAATTTCTCAATGAATAAAACAATTAATTCTATTTTCTTTTGGAGCGTCATAAATTGGCAGTCTCTCCGGTAAAATATATACAAATACAAAACAATCGCATTGATAGTATTTGGTAAATTAGGAGAAATATGCAATACAACTCAATCTTGCATTACACTGCATATTCTTAATGCAATACCTTCTTCTGCTAAATGTGTCTTACGCTTTTACACCCCCTGAGTTCCTGCCAAGATTTTTCTTTCGCGCACAAGGCGAAAAGATTTATATCCCTCTAAAAAGTTATGAAAATCTTCGTCCTACACATCCCATGTTTCGCAAAAACATACCATGTCGAAACACTTACAATAAGAGGCAAATTCAAAGCTATATTTATATATTTTTTCAAGTCCTTCGATATTCCAACACAAGAAAGATATACATTTATTACACAAAACATTATCTTTATTTACATTATAGTGACCTTAACCTGCTTCCTAATTCTGTTACTCTCTGGTTAAATTGGCTCCATCCCTGTCTTCTCTTGTGTTTTGATCCACCGTATGCTCAGTGTTCCGCGGTACCTTTTTACGTTGCGATCATTCGCATCGTGCCAAGAGAAGAAACCTCCTCCTTCTCGCAGTCATACATGTAAACCTGCCCTCTGAGATGCTCGCATTCTCTTGGTATTTGGACGTCAGCCTATGTGACCTATCGTTTTGGGATATTTCGCTCGTCGACTATGTGAAGGGCGTCCTGTAGGAAAGTTTTAACTTTCTTCTCACATACATCCCATCCTTCATTAGCACTGCCTCTAATTTGTCCGTCTGCTTTACCCAATTCCCCATTTTAAACTTTTGCTCATGAAGTTTCTTATTCTCCTGTCTTAGATCACCGGAAAGATCACTAACTTTCTGGTTAAGTTCAGTGTAATTTTGGTTCATGTTTTTCAGTTAAGCTAAAATACCTGCCAAAACCTGGTTAACATCTGTTGACGAAGTAGGCTGCTGTGTGGTTGTAGAGTACTCCACCCTGATTGTCCCAGAATCTGACGTTGACAGCCTTGTCTGTTTTGTCACGCCCCTCTAATGTTTCCAGGCCAGGGTTTTGCTCTACCAAACCGCTCACCACTAACAACAAACTAATTGCAAGCAAAAGCTTGAAAGTAATAAAAATAGCCATTCTTCCTATCCTCAACAGTTCCATCCCCATCTGTATCTTTCTTCGTTGCACATATGTGCCAATCCTAACCTGCCACAGTTCAATTTATATACCCATTTTTTCAGTCCTTTTTAGAGATCTCTCTACCACATCACAATCTCCATGTACGCAAGGTAGCGCTCCCTTTTTTCATGTTACATTTTCGCTTGTTCCCATACCTTCCCACCTTGTTAATCCTATAAGCGTTTTTAACATTACATTTCTCCTTGTTCCCATACCGTCCCCAAATGTTAATTCTCGTGACTAATGTTAAATTCCCCTTGTGCCCACAAGGTTATATTTTCAAAATAACGGCCGTAATGTTAATTCCTCTTGTGCTCTTTTAATTTTTGTGTTCACATCGTCCCCCATTACTACTAATGGTAGTAGACGTGAAATTCAGAGTCAAAGGAAATTAATGAAATCGTTATATGCAAAGTTCAATACAACGAATATGATTCTCCTTTCATGGCATTAAAAATAAAATAATGATAGCAATCGGTTTTCACAAACAACGTTTGGTCTCTTTCGTTGGAAGAGTTCTGAAGAGAGATAAATCTTGCTGGGATAAATTTAAAGGAAGTTCCTTATAAATATCCAATATGACGGAAGACCCATAATAGTCTCAACGTTCCTCACACTCGCAGATTGAAATCTATTTTTAAAAAAAGTAAGTTAAAAAGAACCCGACTATATTTGGAGGCTCTTCATTGTGACGTCATGGGTATATTGTGATGCCTGCCGGGTGCTAACATGTAACATCAACACCCTTGTACTCCATCACTGCAAGCATACATTTCTACCTTTTTAATCCCCTATATCTGACTTAATCTTCCCATTCTCCAATAAGGCCATTGATGAGAAAAGATCACAGCAAGTACAGCCCAAATTGAGTGTGATGCAGTTATCAAAAGCGTAATGTTTTTCCAGGTGTCATTTTATCACCAAATGTACATCGTAGTGGCAGCGGCATCATCATAACCAAGGGAGGTAACCCCCTTTGAAAAGTAAATCGGAACGTACTCGGCCGATTCAATCGCTTACTCGAAAAAAATCTCGGATGTAAATTATGGCCATTTTGAACTGGTTAGAAGCACGTGATTGTTATTACGTCATAATAACTTCAGTGACATCACACTGACTAGCTGACGTGTCATCTCGAACAGTAACGTAAGCAATAGTTTCAGGCTATTGAAACAGAATGATTTCTTCAAGTTTTTCATTCCAAAGTTGCAGGAAATACATTAAAAATTAAACGTGCACGTATTTCATTAATTGTTGAAACGTCGTCGAGTGTCATTTTCAACTTCCATCATGTTATAAAAGTCTGTTCTTCGCACACCTAGCCGAATGTTTGTCTGACACAACTTAACAATTTGCGCAGAAATAACCGAGGTGATCCGAATGACATTACAGGTTAATCGGAACATCATCGGCTATTTTTTGTCGGTCAATCCTTGTTTCGTACATAACCGAGGTGCTCCGAACGGCATTATTAGCATACATTCGAGGTATGATCGGTAGGACTGACCTCGAAGTTGCGAATGATTCGAGGTATGGTACGTAGGATTGGCCTCGAAGTTGCGAAGTCCGACTGCGATAATGAGATATATATAGTCACATTCGCAACTTCTTGGTCAATCCTACAAATCAGATAGCTGTGCTTATTTTTGTTTTCGCAGAAATAGCCGAGGTGGTCCGAATGACATAGTCTAGGTGCACCCGCAACTTCGAGATCAATCTTACCGATCATACCTCGATTGTATGCTGATAGCTGCCATTAGCTGCCTTTCGGACCACCTCGATTATTTACAAAGCAAGGATTGACTGACAAGTTGCGAATGTATCGAACTAGTTCTTTATTCGCAACTTCTCGGTCAATCCAATCGAAGGAATAGCCGAGGTGATCGAAACATATTGCGGAGGTTTGGGTGGGGTGGGGTGGGTGTTTGGAGGAAATTGTACGATTTTTCTGTCAATTACTGCGCCAAAATACATCTGAGGCACATTTTTGTCATAGCCCAGGTGGTCCGAATGGTCAAGGTGATCCAACATTTGGAACATCATCGTCTTTTTCCGATGCGAGTCGAATAACTTTTACTCTTTGCAAGAGACTCGGAGGTAATCGTATTGATATTCCCCAAATTGCTAAGTTTATGGCGGACAAACATCTGGCTAGATGTTCGAAGAACAGAGTCTTATAACATGATACTGTACTTGAAAGGTGTTGAAGATAACACTCGACGACGTTTCAACAATCAATGAAATACCTCCACATTTAATTATTAATGGTATCCCTGCAACTGTGTTATGAAATAGTTGAAGAAATCATTCGGTTTCAATGTCTGCAGCTATTGCTTGCGTTGCTGTTAGTGATGACATGTCATCTATTCATTGTGACGTTATGAAGTTATTACGACGTAATAACAACCACGGGCTTGAGGGCAGTTCAAAATGACCATTATTTACATAAGAGTTTTTTTTTTCTAGCATGCGATAGTAAAGGCGATGACGTTCCGATTGGGTGATCCCAGGGGATTAACAATCAGTCTTTGGTAAGAGACTGACCATTTATTTATGGTTTAATTTTTTAAAAAATTCTCTTAACTAATAAATTGGATATAATAAAGTTATTTGGTGCTATAAATCAGAAGAAGAATATTTTTTTAAGCTAATAGAGAGCCGGAAATTTTTGTTGGACCCCCCACCCCCCACCCCATCGTACGGATCATACCTACGCCTGCTACCGTAAGTAACAGTAGACGGTACTACCTGTGACTGTTGACCCAGAGTAGACAGCTACACCTGGCTCCCTCTGGAAAGCCATCTCTGGCGGATCAGGCGGCCGAGCAGATATGCTCTTTCTCACGGCTGTGAATGCAGATGGCAAGAGATGTGTGGACAGCATAGGGGATCAGATCAGGTGCTGTCGGACCTGATGGCCATCCACTGCATCCAGACTCGACTCCAGACGTCTCGACATTGTCGTGCCACGGGATTCAGATTGGTCTGGACGAGAGAACGAGGGTGAATCTGCGCAACCTTCCCTCACTTAACTCCAACTCACGCGCACGTTTTGACATCATTCTCCTCCCACCACCATATACCTTCGAGTCCTGTGGCAATGGGCGAGCGGCAAAGCAGCAGGTGTGGATATACTGGGAGCTGTATTTGCAGACCTGCACACATGCGACTCAGGGCATAGGGTCGCTTTTCATAGGACTGAAGCAGCAGTGGAACTCGGTAGCCCCCTGATGATGATAATATGGCAGGACAGGGTCCCAGACACTGAGGCTCTCACTCAGGCAGGCATTCCATGCATTCATACTCTGCTGATGAAATCACAGATGAGATGGGCAGGCCACGTTACTAGGATGTCACAAGAGCGACTACAAAGAAGATCTACGGTAAGCTGAAGGAGGGAAAGCGATCTCAGGGTGGTCAGAAGAAACGCTTCAAAGATTCCATCAAGTCATCCTTTAAACATTTTTCAACATTGACCCGAGTCTTGGGAAGATCTCGCACAAAATCGCTTCACCTGGCGGAGTCTCATCCATACTGGAGCTACTGACTTTGAACTGAGGAGAATTGCAGATGCAATTCAGAAGTACGAGCAGCGTAAAGCTCAGAGATGCAGCACGTCCTCTATTGATCAAGCAACCCGAAGCGGCATCTCCTGTCCAGTGTGACACAGATAGTTCAGATCAAAAATTGACCTTATCAGGCACTCACGTACTCGCAGAAACGAAACCGGTTAATAATGTCATGGTCATCTTCGAACTCAAAGGACCAACAACAACCTCGGATGTATGTCGATAGCTGCCATTCAGACCACCACTGCTATTTACGAAACAAAGATTGACCGAGGAGTTACGAATGCATCGAACTATTTTCTTTTAAAATTCGCAACTTATCAGTCAGTCACACGGATAATCTAATCGTAGAATTAGGATTCTTTTTGCGAAGACATTTCAGACGAACAAAATATATATAAAAATTTATGTAAAGTACTGTGTCGACATACATCTGAGGTATATTTTTGTGTAGCAGAAATAGCCGAGGTAGTTCCGATTGGCTAAAAATCAGGACGATACTTTTGTCCTTTATATTTTGTAAGCTTATGACATATGTTTCAACATGCCACCGAAAGAAATAAATGTAGTATAAAAGTGAGAGAATAATAAAGAATGAATACAATCCGTTCGAGTCGTGTTTTTCATACAAGATGAGGTTGCTGATTTGACGGTGATCCATTTCACGCACATTTATCTCGAAAAGTCAGTGCGAAGAATATTGATTGAATCTTTGCAGAAGTTATGCGAAAAATAACTGTATAGCTTGCGTCCAAAGTATATTTATTTTCTGAATTTTTTAAGAAAACGGTCTGGAAGGACTTATATTAGTGATGTTAAGCCTACACGCTGTGTTAGGAAGGTAAGGGAGGTAACTATAAAAACGGAAGTTTGATTAAACGTCATTGAGTCGGGTTCCTGATAATTGTGGACTAGAATGACGAAATGTATAGCTTGATCCCGAGAGCAAATATGACGCAATTTTATACTTACTTTGCTTGACAGCAATCTATATTTTGGGACAGACGTTTATTCTTTATTTACGTTCAAAAGATTATTCCAGAAGGAAAACATGGCAATATCCAAAAGAAGGTAAGTTTTAACGTATATATAAGTTTCCTCTTTTTAACAAATTAAAGTAAGTCGAGCAAAATTTAGGTCGAAAACAACGTTGTTAAACAAGATGTCTTCAATCTGGGTCGCGGTCAAAGGTGCCCTTTCATTTGGTCCAATGTTAAATTCTTTGTTAATAAAAGTGGATTTTGAGTTTCATTGCAATTTCAGGCGTTTTTCCTTTGCAAATATAATAGTTTACTAACATACACAAAACACTAGGAGGAGGAGTTAATAAGTAGTGAAGACAACGGAACAAGATTTAAGTTATTCCTGAACCAAGAAAGTTTTATATTTCAAACCCAGTGATAATTTTTCCTTTGCATTAGACAGGTAATATTGAACTTTTGTGTATTAGAGTTAGGAAGAGTTCATATTGATTAATCTGATAAATAATAATAGATAAACAGGCCTGCTGCTACTTTTATAAGGTAATAAATCATATTTCCCTTGACCTTTTCATGACTGCTGAACATGGTATTTTTGTCATACTTGTATATTCTGGGTCTGTAATTAATATCTGCTGAATCCGTCTGGATCAAGGACAATAATTTATCCCCAAACAAAAAGAAATGCCTTTCCAGGCTCTGTTTATCATTCAAGTTGAAGGAGGTATAAGGATAACTACTGAATAAATAACTTCTTCATTGTGTATGTACTGGCAATATTGTGCGAATGAAAAGTAATGTTCTAAAAATGTAAAGACACAAAATAGAAGGTCAAGATGTTACAGTAAAATAAAGGATAAAGGTACAAATATAAAATCCTTCAAATATTCGGGAACCTCTTCATGTAAACAAATGTCAGCTTCTTTTTGGTTAATGCCGGGTCAGTGCAAAAAATATGGATATGGACATGGATTAATCCTGACATAAATAGAATACAGCAGGGCTGAACAAATCTCTTAGCCCAATGTTCTGGACAAGTTAAATCCTTGTTCAAGCTTGGGAAAATTTCAAAGAGGCTCTTTTCAGGACAAGTAATTTTGTTTTCATGTGCAAAAGTTGAACAGCTGCAGATTTTTTACTCTGATTTATGTCTGGTTTTTGAATAATCTCTCTCTTTGATAAGGCAGTTGTTTTCATAACCAAACTGTGTTAGTAAATATGAGCTATTAGCAGTCCTATATATGGTCACCAGCACTTAAAAGAACACCTGTCAACATGTGTACAGGACCCTGGCCACAGTGCCACACTGAGTGCAGACACTATGTTGTATATTGTAATCAGAGTTCACTCTAGCCTTTTGAAATTGAAAGTCCTTGACCCCGAGTCTTTAGAAAATGTGGGTCCAGATTGGAAAACTGCCAAGTCCAGAGTGAGAAAATCTGGATTCCATACATGGTCATAAAAATCATTACACTTGTGCTAAATCTATGCAACTTTAATTTAATAAATCTTACTGATTATCATCTGGTTTAATTTAAAATATTTCTTACCATAATTTATTCAATTTCTGATAATGCTTCATCCACAGATAGCAATGTGGACCCGATGGGATTTTATCCTACACAAAAAAGCACAGGCTCATGGGGATGGGATAGCCAACAAATTTGTATTGAATTGTTGAAGTTGTTTCCTTTTAAACATTCTTTGTATATTGTACTTGGTTAAAGTAAATATAAAGCACATCTAGTGCATCACCATTAAACTTGCCTTACTTACTCCTCTAGTACTGACCCCTAGAAGGCATTAGCAATGATATACACATCTGAAAGCCAACATGCATTTCCTTACTGTATGTAATGGCATTTGTGTTTCCTAGATTACCAGGAAACATGAATAAAAGGAGTTTATTCCACTGAACTCTGTATTCAGAATTTCAACCTGTCTGATAGCTTTAAATCACATTGGCAGCTTAACATAGCAATCACTTTGGTGTCTGTGTGTAGTCTGCCCATCCATTCACCAAACAGATTTGCCTCAGTGATAAAACCCCATTGTTTTGCCTCAATGTTAAAGTTTTAGATTAACATCAGTGTTACAGTTTTTTACTTAGCTAAGTAAAAGGCAGGCTTGACAAAAAGGGGGTCTTTCTGTTTCAATAATTGTGGTCCAAAGTTCAACAAGTTTCGGAATGTTCATATTAAACACTTTACTAGTGATAGCAGGAAATAAACTCTAAAATTATTTTTTCCAGCACTTTTACTGATGTTTAAGGTGTAAATATTCACACTGTCAGTAGGCACATGTCAGTCTCTGAACCACTAGAACAACTGTTGTTTTAAACCTCACTAAATATAGATCAGGCAAAAGAGCTCAGTAATCAATTGGACTATTACAGAGCTGTGGATTTCTTCGGCAGATTACGGCTGCTTGCTTTACAGTGGAAACCTGATTACTTTCTTTTTTAGTTGGTCTACTGTGGTTCATCCATAGACTTCCAGTGCAGAATCTACTAAAGGAGTTTATTGTCATCTTTTGATGGAAGTCCATATTACATGTTGTTAAAGAAGAGTGTTCAGTATTGGAGTATTTAATTGAATTTGGACTTCTGATCTCCTTTTGTGGTTTACACATCCTGATCAGTTCACTCCTGGACTTACAAGTACTGTGCTATCTACTAAAGGCATTTTGCCGACATTACCAATTAATTGACATAGAGTGCTCATTAAGAGTTATTTATTTGAATATTTTGTGGACTTGTGACAGAAGCAAGATGCCATATAAGTAAGTTTCTTTTTGCATGTTTTACTATTTTTTTTATGGTCTGGAGCTTTTAATTTTACAAATTGTGTTGTCTTTAATATAATATTACTCCCGCATTAGGTAGGAGAGAAGACTGTTAGTCATGTTCCTGCCAAGGTGCATTTCAGTGATATTTGCCCACCTTAAAACACTGAGATTGTCACCAGGAGATTGAACATACATGTATACCATCTATACTTGCATTTAAGTCGGATCCAATTACAAACTTCATAGACCCAGATCTGCTGTTGCATAATATGCAGGTAGATCTAAGTCTATTCAGTTTGTTGGTAGTGATCATTAGAACAGACACATTGACCCTGATCTGCCAGCATATTATGCAAAGACAGATCAGGGTCTCTGTTGTTTGCAGTTGGACCGGACTTATAAATGAGAACATACAGTAAGTGCTTTTCATCATGGGAAAGGGACACAGACCATTGGGAAGGTGAAATATTGTCAGCTGAAATTCCAATCTGTTTACAACAATGTTATTACTACAAATTTGGCATTGTTTTACTGTCCTAGCATTTATGTGTTCCCAACATAATCCAGGTAATCAATTCTTTTATCAGGGTTGTTCTTGCACCGAGAGTCCTATTGCTATTTATATTTGAAGGAGAAGAAGAAAAAAAAAGAGAGTCCCAAGTCCATTTTCATGGATTTCTGGGAGTCACATACTCTCTGTATGAACATGATGAGGTCAGGATAAATCATTTTATGATTATTTGACATACATGTATACAAGAAACTATTTCATTCTCATGTTCTTTTATAGGATTGGAAAAATCTAATGTTCTTTATTATTATTACTCAGCAAAAATCAGAAATTTCTCTTTTTAAATTTTTTACGTGTCCCATTCTTCTTGGTGAGGCATTTTTTTTCTCACAAAAACACTGACCTAATATAGCTTCAGACTTGGAATTTCTAAATGAAAAATGTTCCATTCATGAAAACAAGTTACATACAGAAAAGTTTAGGAAGCACGTTTTGACTGATATTATGCAATGCATTGGTCAGTGGACAGTAAAATCTCATTGGCTTGAACACAGTTGACTCTGATACTTTGGATTGCTCAAGTTTATGTTTAAGCCCCAACAGAATGTTTACACTTGCAGTACATTCAGTCTTGTTCACTCAGACTGCAGATCTGTTGAACCACTTTGCTTGGTCCCTAAGATATTTGAGCCGTCAAGATTCCGTTGTAGAGATCATCTTGCAAGGATGAGAAGACAGATTTTAATTTTAAAAAGGAACCTTATTTGGCTAGCCTTTTTTGAAGAAGAATTTTGATACATACTTGTAAACAAGCATGATTTCATCCAGCATTGGCAGTGTCAGCTCATTGTTAAAGATTCTGTGAAAGCCAGTGTTACAGTTTTTGTGAAAGTCCATAACTTCAAAACAAGACACTTCATTTTTCAGGATTCTTTCTATGAAATAATGTCATAAATATCCCTGGATTCAGTAAATTGGTTCAGAGGAATCCCACTATAATGTACTTCATTACAACACAAGTTCAGGTACAACAGTCACATTGCAGCTACCAATTTTTTTTGTCTTAGATATCCCTCATTCCCTGACACCACTCAAAACATCAGCCAAGCTGAAGGATTTTAACTAGGTTTCAGAAAACTATAGCTGACAGATAATAATTAATGTTTTTACACAGTAATGGTTACATTTCATCAAGCATGGGATGATCTTAATCCTGATTGTGATATGAATTGGCAGGTAGTAAAATTATTACTATAAGTTTGACTGGCATTTTGTATGTTTTGTATGTTTCTCCTCCTTCCCCCCCCCCAAACACTTGTATATGCATTCATACAATTTTCAATCATTTTCACTGTGCCATGATTTGGTACATTACATCTTGGCAGTTATAGCAGGGTTCCACTGTATGGAGGGTGGGGAGATGGGAGAACTGGTTTAATTTGCAAGTACATGTAATTGCTATAGAAAATAATAAAAAAAAACAGCCATCCTCCTTTTCCTCCTCATAATAATAATACATTGGTCCCCATATATTGGGTTACTACTCGATGAAACTGTGACCTAGTGTTCATTTTAGGCTGTGCCATTGAGCCATTACCTTGTATTGTGGAGTGGAATTTCTTGATATAAGCCTCCAAAGAGGGTCTGGTACATTGAAAAAGCATGTTATATGCATCATCAGATGTATTCATTCCAGATCATAATGCACTGATCTCATTTTAAAATTCCTTTTAAATCATGTAGATGCAGATACATGTATGCTGTACATGTACATTCAAGCTGCCAAAGAAAGACCTCTGATTGCATGAGGGAAAGGAAGTTAAAAATGGGAGTTGGTCTGATTCCGGAAGATCAACCTGCTGTGATAACTGTTATTAAACAAATAGAATCAGAATGGCCAGATGTGGTTCCTATGAACTAAATGACTCGGAAGTAGTCTCATTTAGGGATGGTTGGAAGGAGAGATTTCATTGTATTCACTTGTAGGATACTGGTCAAGTATCCCTGACCTTTGTTTGCTCTGGGCATCATGAATGTAGAAAGGTCATTCACATTGTAGCATTATACTTGTCTGTCCTTCCTTCTGTTCTGCTGGTCCATCACACCTTGGTTAAGTTTTGAATTTACGTCTTATAAAAGATAGGGAGAGATGCATTTGTGTTCTGTTAACACATTTCTGGAGTATTTTTGTGTCACAGAACCTGCATACATGTATCATTAGGCAACTATTTTGAGTATGTTTTCCGCTGTGGTTTTATACTTAGGAATTAATGACGGGGGGAAATTATTTGTTGATTTTTACACATCACAATAACCACTTACAATTATGTAGTGTAATTATACCTTTCTTTTCCTTACTTTAGGGAACTGCAGCCATAAGTAATTCTCATGTATTTCAGTCAGATATTCATGTACTCTGTGCTTGATGGAGACAGAAGGCTGATCTTGAAATGTTAGCTTTTAAATTATAAAAAATAGGTTATTGTGACCTAATTTTACTGGCATGGTTCAGAAGAGCCAGTCTAACCAAATTTGTCAAAGAAAGAAGGTTTGGGATTGAGTTTGTAATCATTCACACTGTATATGGTGACAGAACATCTCAAAATCAGATTTTCATAAGAAAAAAGAAGCTGGTGGGATCAGAATTGTAGGTCTACTTCACCTGCTGTCATTTGAATATGTCTAGAACATTCTTAAAGGGAACTTTTACCTACATCAGATATACACTGCACACATTATATGTTGTAATGTACAAGTGTACACATGCATGTCCATGAAGACAGCATGCTTGGATATATATATATATATATATATATATATATATATATATATATATATATATATATATATATATATATATATATATATATATATATATATATATATATATATATAAGTTGGTGTGATCAGAATTGTAGGTCTGCTTCACTCTTAACATGATTTTTCTTTCATGCTAAGTGATATTGTGCATGCAAAGATGAACAGACTGATTAAAGAAAGTTACTGGATTCATTGGTTAGATACTTTGTATCCCAATGGCCTTAATACTTAGGCATTATATAAAATTGTATACAATTTTAATAAAAGAATTGATATGTTGTATACATATATATAATTTATAAATATATAATTGCATACTTGTATGACTGTTTGTCTCTACATTGTGATTTTACTGATTTGGTTTTCTTTAGAGACTCGTTATCTTTCTGATCCAGTTATACACATGAGATTGTTATGATAATGTGTATCATTTATGATGTTTTGTCAATGAGATAATTGTTTATAAATATATAGACGTCATCTGTTTCTTTCAAAATCTTTTGTCCCTGAAGAAGCATACAGTAAAGTGAGTTTTTTGTAAAAATTTAAATTATATATATATACAGGGATTTACAAATCCACTTGCCCGACTCCCAGGACAAGCTAAGATTCTGCTTGGGCAAGCTCAAGTTTGCAAGGCACTTGCCCACAGACAAATCCCAAAAAACAGAGAGAGAGAGAAGAGAGAGCGAGAGATGCAAGAAACTTTATTTAATGTTGGTGGGGTGGGTAAAAAACATTTGTAATGCTTTATGTTCTGCAAGTTTTATACCATGCCATCTCACCACAGTACATGTACTGCATTCTTCTTTTACATAACTGTCCACAGTTTCTTCCATCCATGATCTATAGTATGTCATTTCCATCATGTAGCCAATATCTAGGTCAGTCTCGCATTTTCTCGCACAGACGTGAATATTTACTATTTTAAAAACAAGTTTTGACAAATAAGGAATAATTATTTATATTTAACTTAACAGTTACATTTTGATCATAGTATTTGTACATATCCGGGATTCGCTGACTTTTTTGTCCTAAGTTAGCTTTGGGCATTTTGTCAGCTTGCTGACTAAACAGTCGGCTTGTCAGCGATTGTTTTGATGCATGTCACTGATTTTAAGGTGAGTGGGTGTTAATTGTTAATAATATAACTCGTGAGATTTCTTTGACAGGTGTGTTTGGAAATAAAAGGCACTCGTCTCTAACGATTAACCACCAGGAGGATTTCGTTCAAAGCATGATTGACGTTAGGAAAATTAAGCACCCATGAGTGGTGTTTATGATATGTTTTTTACCTGCTAATTATATGGATAAAACAAGTGTTCTCAAATCATTCTCAAAAGTCGGCTTGTCAAATATTCGTATACATGTCACCGATTTAAAGATGACTAGGTGATAATTACTAATGTGGTAAGTGGAGGCAGATGTGAGTGGACACAACACACCCCAGAAAAAAAAAGCAGGGAGTGAAATCATTGATACTTATGGAATATGTTATGTTACGACTCTATGGTCTAAGAAAAATGTAACAGAAAGAAAGTGAAATTAACAAATCAAGTAAAAAATCAACAAGCAATTTATTACTAGATAATTAAAATGAAAAATCAAAAAGTCACTTACAGTAATGTGTTTTGAAATCCTAATAATCCAATAAGAATGATTGTTCTAATCACAAGTCCTAAATATAGAATGTTCCGAATTCACGGTTGTGTCCTTGAATGTTATGATGTGCTAATGGTCTCCAAAGTCCTGATGTACTAGTAATCTTTGATGTGCTGATGTCAAAATGAAGTATTCCAAAATCTCTGAATAAGTTCACATAAATTCCAAAATCATCAATTAAAAATCCAAAATCCAAAAGTTTATGAGCACTGTTATAATCCAATGAATATTTAAAATAATTCCTCTCTTAGAATTTGGAATGAATTTTCACAACTGTAATAGCTCTTTACAAGACTGATGGTGATGTCAAAACTGAATAAATGTCCACCAAACATGGCATATATAAAGATTGGTCACATGACAGAATGTTCTAGAACATGAGTCATCTTAATGGAATTTTTACTTGTAAACAAAAATCAACCTTCACCTTCAAATTGAGAAAACATATTGATCAAAACAACCTAATTCAAGGACACTAGTTAAACATGTTTTTCCTGATAAACATAAAGATTTAAGCAAATATTAAAGTGAAGAAACATTTATAATTTCCTAAAATATTTATAATATTATATAAACATCATACATAACACCTCCCCTCATAAAGAAAAAGAAAGATTTATGTAATAAAACTTTCTTTTGAATATACATCTAATACTATAATAACCAAAATTACATAAGAACATGTTTTATGATACTGGACTTAATTACATCAAGCAATATTACATTTCTAGGCACGTGAGAGTGCATCTGCAATCACATTGTCTTTTCCCCTGATGTGTCTAATGTCAATGTTATATTCCTGCAATATCAAACTCCATCTCAACAATCTCCGATTTTTATCTTTCATTTTGTTGATTAAAGTAAGGGGATTTGTGATCACTGTACACAATAATTGGAGAAAGAGCTGAGGTAACATACACTTCAAAATGCTGTAAAGCCAATATCAAAGCCAAACATTCCTTCTCAATTGTAGAATAATTTTTCTGGTGCTTGTTTAGTTTTTTAGAAAAATAACACACAGGGTGATCCACACCACTTTTGTCTTCCTGAATCAATACTCCACCAACCCCTACATCACTTGCATCAACAGATAATTTAAATGATTGGCTAAAATTTGGTACAGAAAGAACTGGTGCATTCTTAAGCATGGCCTTTAACTTGTCAAAAGATTCCTGACACTTGTCAGACCAATGAAATTTGGTTTTCTTACTCAATAAACTTGTTAAAGGTTCAGCAATTTTGGAAAAATTGGAACAAAATTTCCGATAATATCCAGCCATACCTAGAAATCGCATCAGTTGCTTTTTACAAATTGGAACTTGAAATTCAGAGATAGCTTTGACCTTAGCTTCTATAGGTTTAACTTGACCTTGTCCCACAATATGTCCTAAAAATGTGACACAAGCATGGCAAAACTCACTTTTGCTCAAATTAATTGTCAGATTCGCATCGCTGAGTCAATCAAAGAATTTTCGAATGGTTTCCAAATGATCTTCCCAGGTGTTGTTGTAGATAATGACGTCATCGATATAAGCGTCACAATTATCAAGACCAAATGTTATCATGTTCATCAGACGTTGAAACGTTGCAGGCGAATTTTTCATTCCAAACGGCATGACTTTATATTGATAAAGTCCATCTGGAGTTGCAAATGCTGAAATTTCTTTTGCCCTTTCCGTCAGTGGAATTTGCCAGAATCCTTTTAAAAGGTCAAACTTGGTGACATATTCCGCATTTCCAATTTTATCAATGCAATCGTCCATTCTTGGGATTGGAAATGAATCAGTTTTGGTGACACTGTTGACTTTTCTATAGTCAGTACACATACGGAATGTATTATCTGGCTTGGGAACAAGAATACATGGTGAACTCCAGTTACTTTTACTTGGTTCTATGAAATCATTCTCCAGTAAATACTGAATTTCTTTCTTCAGATAGTTCTGTTTGAGAGGATTCATCCTATAAGGATGCTGTTTCACAGGCGCAGAATCTACAATGTCAACGTCATGATAAATTTTACTTGTTCGTGTTGGAACATCAGGAAACAAGTGCTCATAGTCATGTAATAGCTGTTTTAGTTCATTTCTTTCCTGTTGTTGTAGATGTGAAAATTTCTGGTCTAGGTTGTTCAATATTTCTGAATTCCGAAGATTGGTTATACCAGAGTCACTATAGTCTGATCGTACTCCATCGTTGATATCTTCACTGTGTGGGACAGGTACAACTAAACCAACAGAATAATTAGCTGGGCTATCTCTGTCAAAATATTCCTTTAACATATTTATATGACAAAGTTGTTTTTGTTTCCGTCTCCCAGGAGTGTTAATGATATAATTTAAGTCATTTACTTTCTTTTCAACGGTATAAGGACCAAAAAATTTAGCCTGAAGAGGATTCTGAGGTATGGGAAAGAGAGCCAGAACTTTGTCACCAGGTTTAAAACTCCTTTCCTGTGAATTTCTGTCATACCTTAATTTCATTTTTGACTGAGTAGTGTGAAGATTAGTTCTTGCTACTTCACAGGCCTTTGACAACTTGTATTTGAAATCAGAAACATAATCAAGAAGATTAATCTTTGAATCTTCATTTGAAAGAAGTTTCTCTTTCAATAATTTCAATGGTCCACGGACAGTATGACCAAAAACTAGTTCAAAGGGACTAAAACCCAACGACTCTTGAACTGATTCCCTAACAGCAAACAACAACAAATGAACACCCTCATCCCAATCCTTTTCTGTATCAAAGCAATATGATCGAATCATATTCTTCAAAGTTTGATGAAATCTTTCCAAAGCACCTTGACTTTCAGGGTGATAGGCAGAAGATTTAAACTGTTGGATGCCTAATTCATGCATAACTTGCTGGAAAATTCCAGACATAAAATTTGACCCTTGATCCGACTGGACAGATTTGGGAAGGCCAACAAGTGTAAAAAACTTCACCAAAGCTTTCACAATAGTTTTAGTTTTTATATTTCTCAGAGGAATTGCCTCTGGAAATCTTGTAGATGTACACATGATGGTCAACAAGTATTGGTTGCCTAACTTGGTTTTAGGTATAGGACCAACACAGTCTACCATTATTCTACTAAATGGTTCATCAAATGCAGGAATAGGTTGCAGATGAGCCTTAGGTATCTTCTGATTGGGTTTTCCTATCATTTGACAAGTGTGACAAGATCTGCAGTATTTAGAAACATCACTTTTCAGTTTCGGCCAATAAAAATGATTCAAGATCTTGTGATAAGTCTTACGGACTCCTAAATGACCAGCCAAAGGAGTTTCATGGGCTAAATTAAGAATTTCCTGTCGATATGACTTAGGAACAACAATTTGATAGCTCACTGACCACTCGTCACCAGCGGGTACATCAGGTGGTCTCCATTTCGTCATAAGGACCCCATTTTTCACAAAGTAACACACTGGAACTTGTGTGGCTTCAGTTTCACTAATAGCCCTCTGAAACAAACAAGATATCTCGGGATCTTGCTCCTGTTCAACGACAAGGGATTGTCGTTTGTCATCCTGATTAGAACAAAGAGAATGAGTTGCCAAAAGAGGATCACTGTGATCAATACCATTTGATTGATCAATACCTGAGGAAAAAGTGACCTCATCAAAAGACTGACCAATACATGTGTCAGCTAAAGGAATAATATCCTGATCAACATCACTCTCAAGAGTTCTTTTTGCCATAGCTCTAGTAACTGCACAAGCAGGGTACAAATCAGGGATTTCAGTTTCGACAGGATCAACTTTCTGATCCAAACAAGGCTTGTCAGTTACAAGTGGATTAACCACAACCTTATCTCCAGCTAGGTCATTGCCTAGTAATAAATGAACACCCTCTATGGGTAAAGAAGTCACTGCCCCAACAGTCACAGGTCCAGAAACTAAGTCTGATGCCAAATTTACACAATGAAGAGGAACATTTACAAAGCCGCACTCTACTCCCTGAACAAGAACACTTTCACTTGAAGAAGACTCCTCAGACAAAGGCAGAGTACATGATAATAAAAGACTCTGAGAAGCTCCAGTGTCTCTTAATATTTTAATTGGGATAGGTTTGGCAGAATCACCAATAAGTGATATAGAACCTTCTGACATGAATGGTTCATAAGCCTCCAAAATAGAATCAGACTGGGGTTTGTTTGACCCAACAAATGTATTGCTTTCAATACAAGACCGTGACCTTGACCTCGTAGAAATAAGAGCATTTGGAAAAGCTCTGTCTTTACTCTTGCTTATTTTTCAACTTGAAGCAATCAGAAATAACGTGCCCTTTCTTTTTACAATAAGTGCACGTAGGAAGAGATAAGAATTTCTGATCAGTCTTATCAGATGTTTGATTCCTAACAGTTGTGCTGTTGTGAAATTTGGAAGTACTCGAATGAGATTGAAATGGTTTTTTACCAGAAAACTGCTGAGAGGACGACTTATTGCCAAATGAAATTTTGTGAGTCAAGGAATAATCATCAGCCATACGAGCAGCATTTTCCAAAGTTTCCACATTCTGCTCGTCAAGATAGGTTTTAACATCACTATGGATGCACCTCTTGAACTCTTCAATTAATACGAGCTGTCTGAGGTTATCATAAGCTTGATCAACTTTCTTGGCTGAGCACCACCTATCAAATAGTTGTTCTTTATCCCTTGCAAATTCGACATGAGTTTGTCCAGTTTCTTTTCTACAATTCCTAAACCTTTGTCGATATGCCTCTGGTACCAACTCATAAGCTTTCAAGATGTACTCCTTAACCACGTCATAATCAGTGCTTTGTTGTACTGACAGTGAAGTGTAGACTTCACGAGCTTTGCCAATAAGTACACTTTGTAATAACAAAGTCCAATGCTCTCTGGGCCATTTCAAGTTTTCAGCTATTTTCTCGAAATGAAGAAAGTATTTATCTACTTCTTTTTCCTGAAAAGGGGGTACTAACCTAATATATCTAGTAACATCAAAACCTGGACTTGTGTTTAAAGGAGTGGAGTGTGCTCTGTTTGCCAGTTCTAATTCTCTTAATTTAAATTGCATTTCCCTTTCTTCTCTTTGCATCTGCATTTGTATCTGCCTCTCTTCTTTCTCTCTCTCCATCTGTATCCGCCTATCTTCTTTCTCTCTCTCCATCTGGATCTGCCTCTCTTCTTTCTCTCTCCATCTTCCTCTTCTTTTTCTCTCTCCATCTGCCTCTCTTCTTTCTGCATTTGGATCTGCCTCTCTTCTTTCTCTCTCTCCATCTGTATCCGCCTATCTTCTTTCTCTCTCTCCATCTGTATCTGCCTCTCTTCTTTCTCTCTCTCTCTCTGAATCTGAAGCTTTGCCAATTCTAAATCCATCTGGTTCTTTAACTCTAATTCCCTTAATTTCCTGTCAGAACCAGATACAGGCTTTCTCTTCAAACTTGAAGCACTATTTTCAAAAATTCCCTTACCTACTAAATACTGAATTAAAATAATCTTTATTTCCTGTTTTGTCAATGATACTTTTGCCTCAGATAGACTGTATTTTCTGGCAAGCTCGAGCAACTCATCCTTTCTGATGCACTCTAACCCCTCCTGGGTAGGTTTTGAAATGAAATTCTGAACATTAGATGCCATTGTAAATGCTTGTTGGTTTCACACAAAAAAAATTTCTCTATATAAAAATCTTTGCCAAAGACAAAAAAAAATTCCAGGACAAAATCAATATGAATTTCAAAGATAAATTTAATATCTCTAATATGCTTTAAAGAAATTCAATCCCAGAACGACGAGCCCCCAATTTCTGTTACGACTCTATGGTCTAAGAAAAATATAACAGAAAGAAAGTGAAACCAACAAATCAAGTAAAAAATCAACAAGCAATTTATTACTAGATAATTAAAATGAAAAATCAAAAAGTCACTTACAGTAATGTGTTTTGAAATCCTAATAATCCAATAAGAATGATTGTTCTAATCACAAGTCCTAAATATAGAATGTTCCGAATTCACGGCTGTGTCCTTGAATGTTATGATGTGCTAATGGTCTCCAAAGTCCTGATGTACTAGTAATCTTTGATGTGCTGATGTCAAAATGAAGTATTCCAAAATCTCTGAATAAGTTCACATAAATTCCAAAATCATCAATTAAAAATCCAAAATCCAAAAGTTTATGAGCACTGTTATAATCCAATGAATATTTAAAATAATTCCTCTCTTAGAATTTGGAATGAATTTTCACAACTGTAATAGCTCTTTACAAGACTGATGGTGATGTCAAAACTGAATAAATGTCCACCAAACATGGCATATATAAAGATTGGTCACATGACAGAATGTTCTAGAACATGAGTCATCTTAATGGAATTTTTACTTGTAAACAAAAATCAACCTTCACCTTCAAATTGAGAAAACATATTGATCAAAACAACCTAATTCAAGGACACTAGTTAAACATGTTTTTCCTGATAAACATAAAGATTTAAGCAAATATTAAAGTGAAGAAACATTTATAATTTCCTAAAATATTTATAATATTATATAAACATCATACATAACAGTTAGTAATAGATTTATTTTTACCTTGTTTTTTTTTACTGGATGGATCCTTAAATCTGCATGATAATTTGAACTTAAATGGAAAAATAGATAAAGAAAAATGTTACATATTAACACATGATTCAAATTAAGTTAACACATATATGTTATTGGTTGTTTAATTTTTCAGTTCAAGGACTTTTACCTATACATCTCTCTTACTTAAAAATATAGCTATTTCCAAATCCTTTTCTACTTATCCATTTATCTGTCTATATACATGTAAATATATGTTTTTGCTTTACTAACTATATCTGCATTCCAATTCTTTCTCATCTACACATCTATTACATATCTACGTGTATTATTTACGTATATATTTTTGATAACTTTAATTATCGGCATATAATTTTAAGGTGCTGACAAAGATAAAAAGAAAATAAAAGTTAAAATAAATATTTCCTTAAAATATCCCATATTTTATTTTATCTTATTTTTTCACTCATGTATATATATATATATATATATAAAAAATTATCATGTCTTT
Organism: Margaritifera margaritifera; assembly: GCA_029931535.1. Taxonomy (NCBI): domain Eukaryota; kingdom Metazoa; phylum Mollusca; class Bivalvia; order Unionida; family Margaritiferidae; genus Margaritifera; species Margaritifera margaritifera. The sequence goes on from JAQPZY010001606.1 coordinate 4,719,063, forward strand.
ATAATTTATAGGTAATCGTGCATGTTTCACACAAAGATGTCTTGTCATGTTTGATTAATGGACTTTTCTTCCTGAAGTTTCCTATAGTTGACTGTAAGCACCAGGTATAAAGAGAGAGACATTATCCTTGGAAGAACACATTAATTGATTCCAAAGATGTGATCTTGTTCCTATTTTAATAGTAACATAAAGGAAGTTATTACATAAAGCCAATTGGTCATAGTAGATACATGATAAACATTACCCCAGTATAATACGCATAGAATTGAATGGTGGCACAGAAATCCGGAAATTGGGCGAAATGCATATAGATCATTACAGATCTACATCTGCATTATTCATTAGGGACAAGACTTTATATGTAATATACATTTAGCCAGTTGAATGTTTTCTTTTTATTTGTACATACCGTAAATCATTATTAATTATATTTTTAGCATTCATTAAATCAGATCTTACGATAAATTCTCAGCATATGAGAATGACCAGATTTCTGATAACATGACTACTGTATGCTGACAGTTTATTAATTCAGTGAATTTGTATACTTGGCCTAACCCAAAATTGATGATCTATTTATTTGATTTGAAGTAAAAAATAACTTTCACAGTTAGTGATAAAGTGATGTTCATCTTTGAGTATAAAGGACAAAATCTATGTTGATTAGGAGTAGGATGTGGTCTGTTTCATCTACCATTATGTGTTTCTATATGCTAATTATGTGTAGATTTTACAAACTTGTGTATTGTAACCAAATGTAAATATTCTTTCCCTCCGAACTCCAAAGACCAATTTACATATACATGTAGCCTAAATCTTGGGAATTCTTCTGTCCTTGAATGCCAGTTTTTAACAAATTGGTAAACTCGAAACATTGACAAGTGATAAAAATACCTTTTAATTGCTAATAGATTGGTTAATCTAAACTTCTTTGAATCCTAGATAATTTTAGCAATTGTCATACCAAAAATGCACCATTTTTCTTCACAGGATAGTGAACATTGAATTGTCGACAACAGAAATTATTTTCAATTATTAACATATAACTTTGGTTTGGTACTTCAAAAGATGATAGTATTTATTTGTCCATTGAGACATTTAATCCAATTCTTCATAAATGCAATAATTTGGGGTACATTCCTCACTCCTACTACTTTTATTTTTAAAAAATGCACTTGCTGAGATAAATCCCCGTATTTCAGCACCATTATTAAAAATTTTGACAACTAGAATATCAAATAATTTACATACCAATTTGGGAGGTAAAAAATCTATGTTAAAAAATTTGTGCAAGTATTTGGCCATAGAAAAAATTGCCTCAGAAGCCTGTCTATCAAGTGTTTGTTGTGCTTCATTAAAAACACTGCCTAAGGTAAAAACATTGCCAAGAAAAACAAATTTAGTTTATCGTTTTAATGATTGTAAAATATGGTAAATGCATTCTTCATAATTGTTGTTATTTTTAAGTCGTATCTCATCAAATTTACAAGATTACATCACTTAATGTATGGAAGAGGTCTATTGATTTTGGGGTCAAAGGTCATGGTCATTGTGGGTCGAAGAAAAATTGGTTTTGTAAAATAAGTTTTGTTCTGCAGTAAGTTCCATGACCAAATTTTGTGGATGGCTTGGACTAGGGGTGAAATGATTAATCAATATATTGATGTATCAATAATTTTTCCATGTTGATACCCATATCGATACAAGAGATGAAGAATTGATACAAAACGATACTTACCCTCTACAAGTTACTTTAATCTTTAGCAGCCGTGAATAATTATTAGTCGTTAGCCTTTTTTTTTCTTTAAATTAAGAAGACATCTGAGACAGCCATTGCAGGCATATGCACTCATTTCTGTCAGTAAAAAATAAAAGCTATCGACAACACCCACTCACCTTCTACACATTAACACAATGGTGACCAATTCACATGGTTCAAAATCTGCCCCTCCCCCCATTCCATGCTAATTTTGTTATCTCGTCAGCATGTTCAGCAACTGATAAACTATATCAACGTAAAGAAGACATTCCAGATTTATTGTCCATGTTTGATCTAAGTACTTTGCTGATCATTTAATAACCACTTTTATGCGAAGTTTATCTGTTGTTTCATATCTTGTCTGCTTGGATTAAATTTGAAGGCTACACTTCCAGTGTGTCATGCAGTGAAATATATTACATTCAGTTCTAATTGGTGGTAATTGTTTGTTCAAGTTCAGGGTATAACAATAACCACCAATCAGAACTAACTGTTGCTTGTTACTGTTTGGCACACTGGAAGTATCGGCATCCAAACTCGATCCAAACAGATACAAAGCAACATACACTTTTCACAAAAATTGCTTTTAAATGATCTGTAAATACTTAAGTTGTACATGGTGAACAAGTTTGGAATGTCTCCTTTTACACTGATATCTGCAGTCAGCGATTGAACATGCTGACTGGATTAAAAAAGAAAAAATTAACACAGACTCAGCAAGGGGGCAGATTCCAAGTTGCATGAGTTACGAGTTATAGTCACCTTGTTAATTTGTAGAAGGGGAGTGGGTGTTGTCAATTTTTAATTTCCTTTTTCACTGACAGAAACGAATGCCTGTGGCCACAGCAACAGGTTTGAATTGTAGGAAGTACAATGTGAGTGATCTGGTTGTTAGTTATCTCCACTCCCACATTCGGACTTGTTCTAGATCAGATTTTCATTGCACGAGGAAATTGCACTATTTCTTCTGTTTGGAAGATAACACCATAATGCCTTCCAACTTTAAGTGAACACCTGAAATTGGTAATAAGATGTTTTTAAAGCATTCATGCAGTGCAAAACAAATGGCGTAGTGACCAAGATGAGTCCTGCATGAGATCAAATGGAGCAGCCTGAAATGGCCTTCAAGGTTGAATTAAAGTCACTGAAAACTTAACAGGTAGTATGTTTGTAAGTATTTTTTTTTCTTGTCAAGGATGAGAATGGCATTTGAACAGATGATAAGTCTATGTATGTCTGTAACTTGCATACTGGAAATATAGCCATTATGTCAACACATATTAAATGGCATCACCCAACCACTGACAGGCCTTTTAAAGATGAAAAGACTATCAAGTTGATATGTGTATCGATAATGTATCATATCATAGGCTGTGTATCGTGAATTGTTTTTATACGTGGCAGAGGTATATCATTTCACCCCTAGCTTGCACTTAGGGTAACAATTAAACCATAAGATTCAGTGGTATAAAGTTTTTTGGTGTTAAAAGGTCAAGGTCATTGTGGCTCAAAGAAAAATATGTTTGGCAGAATAACTTTTGTTCTAGAGTAAAATCCTTGACCAGAATGTGTGGATGGCTTGCACTGAGGGTAATACAGAAAACTATTGATTTTGGGGTCTAAAGATCAGAATTCACAGTCATGGTAAGTCAAGGAAGAAAATAGTGGTTTCTGCACATCAAGTTTAATGTGTTCAGTGTTTATAGAGGATTATTAAACATGGGATGAGTGCATAATGTAACATTCATGATACTTATATGTTGAATGTTGCATTTTTAATGTTCCTTTTTGTAGCCACCAGCAGAATGCTGATGGACTGCATTATAATGGTGTTGGCTATGGACCAGAGACAGATGCAAAATTCTTGACTGCTAAAGAATAATTCAGCAACTGTAAAGGTGACTGGAAAAAATAGGTGTTCTTTTTCTGACAGTTTTCATGAATATATTGATCAATATATCAAGAACAGCTGTCACACAAAGTATCAGTAATGTTTGTCTATGCAGGCTAAGAATTAGTCCGAATTTCCTCTGACCCTTCACACCCCATTTTTGATATTTGGACATTTATGTTGGGGTGTCCAAATATCAAAAATGGTGTGTGAAGGGTCAGAGGAAACTCGGACTAGCTAAGAATATTACTACTCTGTGAAATTTAATATGTTGGGATATTAAAGAAAAAACAATTATGATAAAATGTTCTGATGCCTCAGTATTTTCCCACAGAGATAAACGATAGATTAGTCCGAAGTTCCATATGTTTAATATTAATTGAAACTACTACCGGTTTGTAATTTATGCCTGTGGGCGAAAGCCAAGGTTTCTGAATGAAACATCATTTCTGTCATTGTGTCATGCTTTTTATTACTGCATGTTCATCCACGTCTGTGTTGGACACTTGAAATGGCCAGAGTCGGCAAAGACCATAAAACTTTTTAAGATGGCAGTTAGTATCCATTTAAGACAACATATATGGCAATCAAAACATTAAAGATTTGTGGTAGTATACCAAGTTGCGATGTCAAGACTTCGTTGGCCACTAGTATGACATATTTTCGAGGTTGAAGGTACATCAATGGTGACGAAGATTTGATTTATTTTGAGGTTGAAGAAATGACGAAAGGGACTACATTTATGCAAATACACATCATTTAATTAATGAATTCCTAATTTGAAAAGAAAAATAATTCAGCATGTTAGAGGCTGCAATGTATTACATAGAAATAAAAAAAGGTGAAAGCATTGGTACATATTCTTTAGATTCATGAAAAGGATATCCAGATATATAATCTATTTTAATTTCTCTCAAAGTGATATGTCACTATGTCAGTATAAGAGCTCTACAGAGCTAATGTTAACATTGTGAAAAAATGACTATTAATAAGCTTCACTTGTCTGCAGAAAGACAGTCATTGTTGGAATATTTTCTCGCCTGTTACAAACTGTGGAATGTGTTTTTGTGAATGATATATATGAACATGTTTTATGTAAAATCTTCTTGCATGTGTATGAATTTATATGCAGAAAGATTTCATAGTACTGGGATATTTTTTATGCAGTGACTCAAAAAAAGGCCTAGCATAGCTTTTCTGCTGATAAATTGATGGCCATTTTGAAAGTCTTGGTATCTCTATTCCTCCTAGATGGATGGTCATCTCAACATTGGGTTTTCACAAAAAAAGAGTTCATTTGATGTCATGTTGGTCCTAAATGAAAATGGTGTTGATCTGACATCCAGTATGAACACCAAGGGGACCACATTGAAAATACTGTTATCTCTGCTCCTGAATTGATGGTTATATCGACATGGGTTTTTTTACCAGAAGAAGTCTTATCATAACTAGTTGGTCCTAAATGAAAATGGTGCCAATCATACATCCAGTATGGCTGCCATGATGGCCATCTTGAAAATCTTTTTATTGCTTCTCCTCCTGAAGTGGATTGTCATATTGACATAGAATTTTCACCAAAAGACTTCTAATGGTGTCTCGTTGGTCCTAAATGAAAATGATGGCTAATTTGAAAATCTTGTTATCACTTGCGAACATCAAAGATGGTTTCAGCACGCAACAGTGAAAAAGAAGAAATGGTTATATCCTGAATTTCTGGACATTCTTTTTTGGGCAATAGAGCATGAGTCCCTTCAAGAGACTCTTGTTACAGAGAGGCTCAAAAAAAGAAATACTACCATAGTTGGCACTGTTAGCAAGTAGAGGCAAATTGATTTGGCATTTAAAAATCTGGAGCAATTATATTTTCTTTAAAAGTCAGATATCTTAATGCCAAGTGGGGGATGTTTGCCTCCAGGGATGGTGGGGGGATACCCATCCAACCCCTGATTGCCTGTGAACACTTGCAGTCTGCATTATCAAGGGAAATCAGGTCAAATCAAATCAGCTTTCTGTGCTACACTATGTAGAATAATGGCAGTTTAAACTTTTCATTTGTAAAACAAAGAGATTTCTATAGACTGAAACTTACTAATGGTAAATTTGTATGTTGAGATCCTATATACTAAAATACCACTATTACATGTGTTCTTAAGCCCCTGAATCCCATTCATAGAATACAAAAGAATTTTGAAACACAACCATAAACATAATCATGATTATCAAAGAGTAACAGCAGTGTTTCTTAGTCACATCACACCACCCTCATGCACTCCATGGAAAACACTCAATATATATATATATATATATATATAAACACCAAACAGAGCAGAAAGTGCTATCCCTGGATTCTACAGGAGAATGCTTGATAACATTAACAGAATTTAAAAATACGAATAAATAATATTATCATACAGGTTAGAGAATTTGTATATACTGTATACACACACACACTCACCAGGCATGCTGTTCAAGTACATTGTTTGAAAAATGTTAAAGACATCTACATGTAGCATACACTGTAATGCATCTTTGTACATTTACTTGTAAATATTTGTATATATAATAGATGTCTTCAGTAGAGATTAGTTTTGGTAACTACATTTAATTAGGTTACCTCCTGAATATAAAGACTTTATTACTATTATTATTATTATTATTATTTAGCAACATAATCATATGCTCTGGTGATTGCTGACCACTGTCAAATAGAATCTTGTGCAAAAGTTTCACAAGGACATGGGTTTTATGTAATCTAGATAAGACATGAAACTTGGTTATTTAAAGTATGAAAGTCTTTTTATATATTTATCAATTTTGTCATAATAAGTAGCTTTTGTTTCCTGCTTTGGACATAGGAAATGTTGTTTATTCTCAATTCCATAGAAACAGCAATTTACCATGAACAAAAACAATACCTAATGCAGTCAAAATATATCACAACACTGGCAGGCAATGGACAATCATTCCCACAATTTGTAGGCTGATACTGTGAACTTATACCATGGGAACACCTGATGAATGGATGTCATTTGCCTGCCAGTGCTCATATTGACTGTTTGGACCATTTTGACATCAGCTATATCTGACCTACAAAAGATTTATATTGTTTTGTCTCAAACTTGTGTGCACATTTTTCATTTCCAACGGGCTTAGCAAACTTGGAGCCAGAGTAATCAAGTCCATCAGTCTGACTGTCATCTGTTTGGCTTCCAGAAGGTAACTTTACTGGGAAATGGACTTGAACCAAATTGGGTATGTAGCTATAGTGATGAGACCTTGGTAGTACAATTCTAATAGGCCAGTACACTGTATGGGGATCCTGTGATAGGCCAGTACAGTGTAATGGGATCCTGAAGCTTTCTGTCTGATAGGCCAGTACACTGTATGGGGATCCTAAAGTTTTCTGTTAGCTGCACTGATCCACCTACACTTTACACCTTGTTAGTCCTGTTACACAGGCCCGCTGACAGAAATTCCGGGCCCCTGGGCAGAGCAGTCATGAACCCCCAAACTGGTTTAATTTTTTGGATATAAAAACCTTTGGGCAGTTTTGCATATAGAACCTATAGTAATCTACCATAACTTAGACTCATGCAAGGAACACATTTTAATATTTACTGCAAAGATGAATTTATTTTTTATAACTGAGTTGACAGTGGGCCCCTGGGCAATTTCCCCCTACCTCTGCCACCCCACCCCAGCAGGCCTGCTGTTACTCATAAATTGATATTGACTCTACACATTCATTCCTTAGTCACTACTTGATGGGTTCTTTTACATCAGAAGAATTACTTTAAAGGCAAATTTAATAAGTATTTAAGATCAGTATATAAAATATAGGCCTTTTCCCACATTTATGAAGACAAATTCAGTACTTGTATGTGCATTTATGGTAAAATAGACTCATTGGCAGTTAGATGACCAAACTTCTAGTACTTTTACCACTACACTTTTAAAAATGTAGGGGGGGGGGGGATTCTGCTGGGACAAATTCAAGTTTCAGCTTTCTGTGTCATCATTTGGAGGAGTTGTCACCCCAGATTGACTGTCTCCCAAACGTAGGTTTCCACTACATAAGTTTACAAGAATAGCTACATTTAAAAATAATTTTGCATGCAGCTTTATGTTCATAAGGCTTTGAATGACTTAAATTTCCAGCATTCTTTGTCATCATTTACCGGTATTGTTGTCCCAGCTTTATGTTCATAAGGCTTTGAATGACTTAAATTTCCAGCATTCTTTGTCATCATTTATCGGTGTTATTGTCCCAGGATGCCCATCCTTCTAACTTTGGTTTCAGCAGTAATAACTAGAGCAAGAATTGTTTGATTTCAATTAATGTGAGCACATAGCTTAATATTGATGAGACAGTGGATGAGTTTCATTTCCAGCATTATTACATGTCATTATTCACAGAATTTATTGCCCCTGATAGCCCATTGCACTAACTGTGGTTTTCACAACAGAACATTAACAAGAATTGTTAAATTTTAAATGAATTTTGCATGCATCTTTATATTGACATAACCTTGAATGGGTTTGCTTTTAGTGTTCTGTGACATCATTTACAGGAATTGCTGGCACTGATTGCCCATCCTTTTTTGGTTTTGGCAGCAAAAATTTACAAATGATTATTGGATTTATTTTAGGATTGGATACAATTTTATGATTGATCATTAGTTTTTTCCAACCAATCCATGATCAATTTATAATCTGTTAATATGTCCACATGATGTCTTGCCAAAATAGATGCTGTTTTTATCTTTGTACTTTCAGAAAAGCAGGGATATAGTTACACTACCCATCTCTCTCTCTCTCTCTCTCTATATATATATATATGTGTGTGTGTGTATATACACACACACGCGTGTGTAATATCCTTGAACTTGAACAGTGTAAGAGGTTACACTGTTATAGCTAGAAATGAGCAACTTGGGTCAATGTTAGTTCCATGGGTTTTGTGTGTTTTAACAGTTTGGAATTTTAATCTCACCTGGCAGGAAAGGGGTATGGGTGATTTTACATAAATTTAATATAACTCTGAGAATTTGTTGATGTGAATAAAAACCCAAGTGTCACCATATATATCAGACTGCAGAGAACCTTTTGATCCTGTCTTTTCCTACCTCTTGGGTCATAACATTGAAACTATTGAGATCTCTGCCCTTTTAACTGTATTTAACTGTATATACACTTCCTGGGTATGAAAAAGGACAATTTATACATGCCATTTATATTGACACTGGGGTCTATCCCTACCCCAGGGACTTAGTAACAGAGTCATAACTTGTGAAACTATTGGACATCTCCACCCTATAACCATATATAAATTTAATGGGCATGAAAATGACAAATTTATACATGCAACTGACATTGACCAAGGATTCACACCTATCCCGAGGGACTTGGCCAATGGGTCATAACTTGGAAACTACTGATCCCAACACTAGATCCATATATACAATTACTGGGCATTAAAAGACATGCAACAGACATTGGCTCCAGGGTCCATCCTTACAAGGCACTAAGTCCCTTTGTCATACCTTGAAAACTATTGAGATCCCCACCATATAATGTATATACTAATAGGGCATGAAAAGACAAATGCATGTACCCAGCTGACATTTGCCCTTGAGATAGTTCTTACCCAGAAGGCTCAAACTTTGGGGTGAAAGTCAAAATAGAGAAGAATGGGGATACATGTTTTACAGACACAGAATCTCTGGTTCAAATAGTTTGATGTATGAAACAGTTAGAATATAAGTGTTTTGGTTTGGTTTGGTCTGGTGTTTTACAGCATAGCAACACAAGTAGGTTATTTAGTGCCAATGCAATTTGAGTAAAGTGCCTTGCCCAAGGACACACCACGGTAGCCAATCCAGGCTGATTTGATGGTAGGATTCAAATCTGTACCCTTTCAGTCAAGAGTTGGCATGACAACTACTGTGCCACTACAACTCCTTTTGACTGATGCTCAACAATAAGGGCATTTGGAGCAACATTAGTTGGATTTCAATCTGATTTGGCATCCAGCTTTATATTGATGAAACCTTGAATGAGTTTGATTTTCAGTTTTTGGACTTGTCTCCAATGAGAGGACTTATGGTCCCTGATTTCCTGCTCTCCTAATTTTGATTTCTGCAACATAACTTTATTGGGGATTGTAGGATTTCAACTCAAGTTAGCATGCAACATTTTATGCCCCACCATGACAGTGGGAGGGGCATATCACAGCATTAAGTTTGTCTGGCAGTCACACTTAAGTTAAAAATAGGGTTTTCAAATCAGTCAGTTATACTGTACCTGTATCGGGTGTGAGGCCAATCCTGGCTATGAAAACAATAAGTTTCCTTATCAAGCAGATGTCAGTTCAGAGTTCTTTGCACTGTCACAGCCAGAGAGAAAATGACTGAGCTCAGTTAATCTGTCTGTTATTCCCCAACCCTGTTTTTAAGGTTTGTGTTAGGTTCATTCCAGACATTGTGGTTGGGTGTCTGTGATCTGGGAGAACATTTCTAGTAATAGAGGAGATCTTGAATAAGTTTGATTTCTTGTGTTCAGCTGCATTATTTAGAGGAGTTCTAGTGCCATATTGCCCATCCTCCTAAACTTGGGTTTATGCAGCATAACTTTACTAAGGAATGTTTAGTTTCAACTAAATTTGATGTGTGCTTTGAATTAAGACCTCAGATGAGTTCCATTTCCAGCTTCCTGTGTCCTGATATGGAGAAGCTATGGAGAACCTTTGATTTTCGATTCCCTTTGACTGGTTTTCACAGCAGAACTTTATCTATGAATGTTGGATGTCAATTCAGATTGATATGCAGCTTTATGTTAATGAGATGTTTGAGTTTAATTTTCAGCCATCAACATCCTATGAGATTTATTTAAAGGTTATAATACATGTTTCATTAATTGGTGAAGTGGTGACCCTTTCTTTAAAACTTTGGTTTTTGTGCCTGTGTAGTACCAGTAAGCAATGGACTGCAAATGAATTTCTTTGTGCTGCTTTATATTATTGAACTTTTGCATGAATATGATTGCCGACTTTTTACATCATTTTTTTATAGTGTTATAGCCCATTTAATTTTTATTTGTAGAGTTTATCACCCATTATTCTTGGTTACATACATGTACCTGTTTGTATCCACAAAATTTCTCTTGTTAATGCCCTCCAGAGCAAATTGTAGCAAGTGGAGTCCTTTGCAATGCACTCAGCACTAATAACAAAAGGAGAAGACTCAACTTAAAAGTAATAAGAGTCCAGGACCAAAGACTGGGGCTTCTCAAAGACTGTGGGTTCTAACTCCTGTCATAAAATTTTACTCCGCTAATCTCTTTAAAAAAATTTACCAATAAAAAAGTTGCATTTCTACATTTTGGGTGAGATTTTCAACTTGCAAGTAAAGTTTATTACTCTAAATTTTTAGTGGAGTTTGATGATGGAGGTCTTGGAAGAAGGGACTCTTGCACACAGCTTGACTACTGATAATGCACTAACAAATATTTAAACATTTCATGCCACAAACTAAAATGTGTTTACATCTGTATGTTATTACAGCATTATGTAATTTTAACACTAGAATTTTGCTATGGCTTTCTTTGCATTTACAGAAGTTCAGAGAAGCGGAAGGAGAAGTCACGAGATGCAGCTCGATCTAGGAGAAGTAAGGAGTCAGAGATCTTTTCCGAACTTGCGGAACAGATACCCATTCCATCGAGCATTCGAAGTCAGCTTGACAAGGCCTCAGTCATGAGGCTGGCTATTGGTTTTCTCCGCTTAAATACTATCATGGATGGACAACTGATCAAAGGTAATTCCTTATTTTTTTGTCGTACCTGTTATGTAATTCATTATGGAGAACAATCAGTATGAATTTAATAGTACATTGTAATTGTGGTTGGTAAAATATTTTTATTGGTTTTTTCTTTTCTTGATATATAGTGCATTATAGTACATAAAATATCTAGCAGCATAGAGGAAAAGAATATTTAGAATCTCTTTGATCCTTTCCCATTTTCTGCATATATCTTATACCGTTCATTGTCACTGACAATACAATTCGTTCAAACTTTTAAATTTAAACCTTTGCATAGAATTCCTTTTGCTGATATTTTATTGATGAAATGCAAATTGTATGTGACATAACTGTATATTTTATAATGAGGCAAGATAAACTATATCATTTATTTTTTGAATGTGTATATATTAGAAACTTGTAGTTTAGATTTATCACACTGTTTGAACATCAATATGAACTTACTTTAAAACATAATATTTTCCTATTTGGACTGAGAAATTGCACAGATCCTGAAAGTGTTAATTGTTGTTCATGTATCATCATTATAAAGCTGTATATTTATTATTGTAAAATTCAGAACACTGTTCAAAACATTATTGGAGTGATTAAAAGCATTTTAATATCACAAAAGTATCGATTTATTTTCCGTTTTTCTCTGTACCTTGGAAAAAGCCAAAAAAAAAAAAAAAGAAAAAATGGGAAGGGGTAGGTAAAGTTGCATCATGGTATCCATATCCATGTTTTTGTTTCCAGACCTTTCTTTAATCGCTGGAATTACATAAAAATCAAGGACCAACAACAACAAGAACAAGAACAAATAAATCACCGATTTTTTATATTCCATTGACTTTGCTTTTTATATTCAATTAGTTTTGTAACTTCTATATTTTGTAACATTTATACATTAAAATATTTGCAGTCTTAATGTATTTTTTACACTCATGTACATTACATATTTTCTTAATGTAGTTTTTAATGTAATATCTGTCAGTTACTTGTAATGTGTAAGTTTTCTTAGCTTGTAATATATTGACATGTAATAATGATGACAACAGAAAATATATTCGAAATATCAGCAACATATTACACTCATGGGGGGTGGGGGGTGAAGCTCCTGAGTATGTAACATGTTGCTGATATTTTCGATACATTCTTGAGTGCCAATCATGTAATTGATTTATCCAAAGGCTTGGAGATTTTTCCCATGGAATTCTTTCCAAAGTACTTTTGGATCACTTATAACATGATTTGTGCAGTCTGCCAATTGATTTTAAAGAAGATGAATGCATTTTTAAATAAAATTCTCTTAGTACTTTGAATAATTTCTTTGGAGGAATAAATGAGTAAAATTACTGCTGTGCGTTTTGTTTCTAGTATGCAATAGTTACACTGAGATTGTACATGTACGTAGGATCCAATGCATGGCTAACCCTTCCATGGACTGAAATTTCTCAGGATGCCAACTTGGAGTAAATAAACGTAGAAAAATAATGCATTACAAGAATGTAACTTGAAACTAGAATTATTTCAAAAATGCACCAGTTACTTGTGTGAAAAGGAAGTGCTTGAAAAGCATGTTCCAAGTAGGAATTTCAAATTCTTTGTTACCTGGGTGAAAAGGATGTGTTTGAAAAGCATGTTTCAAGTAGGTATTTCAAATTCTTTGTTACTTGGGTGAAAAGGATGTGTTTGAAAAGCATGTTCCAAGTACTGTACTTGCGTGAAAAGGATGTGTTTGAAAAGCATGTTCCAAGTACTGTACTTGGGTGAAAAGGATGTGTTTGAAAAGCATGTTCCAAGTACTGTACTTGGGTGAAAAGGATGTGTTTGAAAAGCATGTTCCAAGTACTGTACTTGGGTGAAAGGATGTGTTTGAAAAGCATGTTCCAAGTACTGTACTTGGGTGAAAAGGATGTGTTTGAAAAGCATGTTCCAAGTACTGTACTTGGGTGAAAAGATGTGTTTGAAAAGCATGTTCCAAGTACTGTACTTGGGTGAAAAGGATGTGTTTGAAAAGCATGTTGCAAGTAGGTATTTCAAATTCTTTGTTTACTCATTTATTCATTCATACATTGACCAGAGTTTGTGAAGGAGGCATAGTGTACCAGCATGTATTATAATTTGCAACATTTACCAAAATTTCTAAATGTGTACATGGTTTACAAAAAACAAATGATGCCATTTAATCAAAACGATTGGAGATGCAGACTTTCTCCCTACATGTATGTATTAGGTTTACTGAACAGCTGATGGCTGTTATAATGTGTGTGCAGTAACTTGGTCATCTTGTGATTGTTTCACTTGCTGTATGTCTTTTACCTCTTATTATGACAAGATTCAGTTTGTAAGACATGCCTTTGTTGAATATATTTGACAAGTTCAGTAAAATCCTGGATTGTCATGATATTGTTTCCTTCTGCTACATATATACATGTTGAAAAATTTATAATGCAACCGAACATACTGCCTGGACATGCACATGGGCTGCTTTTGCAGGATTTACAGCGAATAAAAAACTATGCATTGGCTTACAAACTTGAAACGGTGTTTCTCAAAAATAAAATGTTACTATCTTGTTCAATGGTAATTAATGTAATTTAATAGCAGCAATACATTTACCCATCACTATTATATAGCTTTATTCCTTTTTCGTGTCGAAAAACTCGTCCGTTCGATGTGAAAACATTCTCCCACTTAAAGTGGAGAATTTGTCAACAAGCCACGTCACGCCCGTGCATCTCTCTGCGCCTGCGCGAACATTCATCTTTTTCATGGACGCCATACCTGGTGGTTGTGTCGCAAAAACGTAACCTGAGGAAATTGTCTGCTGCGGTTTTTCAACTACATTTTGGACTTCCCTCCTTCTAAATTCATCTGTGTTACAGTTGTCCGTCTCGGCTATATGTGTTTTATGCCGCTATTCGTCAGTGTTTAGTTCTAGGAAGAGTTTTTCTAGTTCTCCACGTGTACTCTACCCTTAGAGGGGTTAGGGTAAACAATATATCTTGTTTCTTTTCAGGTACACGGTAAGTCGTCTATGTCATTACAACACGACATAGAACAACGTGATAGCGCCGCAATTAATAGGCGCATAATTTTACAGAATTAATATTTCATTTATATATTATTCTCCTACTATTTAATTTGTTTCTTTGTTATCTACGCGTGTCACGTCGCATGCTTTTCTTGTATTTTCCTGAGAACAATAAAGCTTGTCAAGTGAACTAGCTTCTAATATCTCTTGGGAAGAACATATATATGTATATTGTTTACCTGTAGCAAACTAACCACTGTGGTGCAGATAGCCCGCAAAGTATATGGTGAACGGGTATGTATAGAGTACGCGACGTACCAAAAAAAAGGTGAGTTTTCTACGTGTAGATTTTAAAGGTGAGTTTACACGTTGTTATTATTATTGATTGATACTTAAATAAAAATTATTTCAGATAATATTTATTTCAGATAAAAAGAAACAATGCCAGCAAATCAGTCTGTAGGTAAGTGTGGCCATAAGAAGGCCCCATGGGATACACACTCAGACTGTCTTACCTGTTCCAAGTGTAAGCGGAACAGTCGCTGCAATATCTGTACAAATTGGACCAATGAAACCTGGAATCTTGCTGATTCCAGGCGTACTTATAGAGGGCGGAAAAAAATAGTTAAATCCCCCTCATCGTCTGATTTCTCTGGATTTTCTTTTACAGGTACTCAGACTAAGGCAACATACAGCAAGAAGGCCACTCTAGTTCACAAGAACATTCCGGGGCCCCAAGAGCCTGCACCAGCCTCCCCGGACATAGTTGAGGTCCCTCCTGTAGGGGCCAGTGAATGCTCCAAGAGTAAATCGCATCTCCCGGGAAGGGAGAAGACGAAAAAGAGCAGTAGTGTGTTACTTCCTTCCACCAGGAAGGAAGTGTACCACTCCAAACATTCCCAAAGTAGCGTGTTGCACCCTCTCGAGGAGGGGCTACACCGCACCTTGGGTAGTAATGAAGACAGACGGACATCTCAGATGTCGTCTGACCGGTCACTGACCGGTGACCGGTCTGGTCACCGGTCAATGTCGGGTGACCGGTCTTCCGGTCACCGGTCAATGTCTTCTGACCGGTCACCGGTCAGTGTCGGGTGACCGGTCCACCGGTCAATGTCTTGTGACCGGTCACTGACCGGTGACCGGTCCGGTCACCGGTCGGTGCCGGGTGACCGGTCCGGTCACCGGTCAATGTCGGGTGACCAGTCGCCGGTCACCGGGTACCCGGTACCGGTCACCGGGTACCCGGTACCGGTCACCGGTCACATCGTTCCGGTGACCGGTCATCCAATACCGGTCGCCGGTCACCGGTCATAGGCCACCGGTCTTCTCGTACCGGTCACTGACGTCACACTGATCAACAATCAGAGGCCTCGTCGTACGGAAGGTCGCAGACCAGGGAAGGGGATCGGATCGGTATCCCCCCCTTCCCTATTATACCAATGAATCCATACGGGATGTGGGGACCAACATCTCATAATAATTGGCCCCTTATGCCCCCTTGGGCTACTGGACCCTGGACTCTGAGTAGAAACGATGTTGCGGCTCGCGTTCCGCCATCGCCTCCTCGCCAGGTAGCATCCACTAGTAGATCCCGACGCCTAGCATCATCCGCGAAAGGCAAGCGGTCTCGTCTTTCTCCTGAAAGATCTAGAACACCTAGAGCCCCTACTCAGCAAGTACGGGAAATGGCGCATAGTGCGCCTCTGTTACCTTCTCCAAAGGACATTGTGTCGCCCGGCCACCCTCCTGCTCGGAGTGTTCTAGATGATGATGCTGTATCTATCATCGTCGATTCCAACGAGTATGAACTGGAAGCAACTAGACCCAGCTTCCCTCAACCAGAGGAAGCGGAAGAGATATGGTCTTTTGATAAGGCGGTAAATGAAGTTTACCGTTTACTGCCTACGGATTTGTGCCCGAAACCGTCTGGTTCACAGTCCAAGAAGATCCTCTCCAGTTTGGAAAACATCTCCGGGGCTCAACCACAATCAGATCTTCTGCTCCTTCCGCATTCCTCTACAATTGAGGAAATATCACAGAGGTTCTCCTCAGGCCAGGACATCGCTAGACGGCGCAAAGGGTGGGCTGTCCCAGCCTCTACTTTAAGACCTATGGTCTCTGCCTCTAGTTACCGGGTACATTCCCCGAAGTGGCCTGTTAAACCTTCTCAATTGGATGCAGATGCATCTCAAGTCGGCTTGACAACGGGAACCTGGGCACGCCTTCCTATTAAGACGATCGAAGCCATTGAGCAGAAGGTCCGTCTTCTGACCACCATAGCTTCTCATGCGGACCTTTTCTCAGCTACGTCGTTTAGTATGCTGAGGGAGGCCTCTCTGAATCCAGCCGCATTACAGCGTGTGCTGGAAGCTGTTGCCAAGACATCTCGGCATTCACTCACTATTGCAATGGCCCTTTCAGCGGAACTCCTACACATCCGTCGTGATGTTGCACTGGACTCCTCGAGGGTCTTACTTAGCCACAGTAAAGACCTTCTAAGGGCTGCTTTTTTGGAAGCTGAGAGTCTCTTCGGAGGTCTCATTCCCACTGTGGCCTCACAAGATTTGAAGGACCATCAACATAGGTCCTTCACAACTGCACCTGGCCCATCGCAATCGGCCAGGAAGCGTACTAATGTGCATCAACCTCAGGGGCCACCTGCTAAATTCTTTAAGCAGGTACAGCCCCAATATAGTGCACAACCTCAATATAGTGCACAACCTCAAGTGAGACCTCCTCGTCAGTCAGGTCCTAGGCGTGGACCTAGACGCCGAGGAGCCCCTAGGAAGAAGTTCTACAACCCACCTTCCTTTCCCAAGGAAGGAGGGGGGGGGGACGGCCCTAGGGACTCGCACCCTCTCCTGCCATCCATTCCTCTCCCAAACATCCCCGTAGGGGCTCGCCTAGGCCTCTTTTCAGAGGCTTGGGCAAGTATCAC
This sequence comes from Margaritifera margaritifera, assembly GCA_029931535.1. Taxonomy (NCBI): domain Eukaryota; kingdom Metazoa; phylum Mollusca; class Bivalvia; order Unionida; family Margaritiferidae; genus Margaritifera; species Margaritifera margaritifera. Next base: position 4,736,487 of record JAQPZY010001606.1, read on the forward strand.
GGACGATGGGTGGGTCCTTTCTCTTGTAAGCGAGGGTTACCGTATTCAGTTTCAGGAACAACCTCCACTATCAAGGACTCCCGTATTCTTTCATCAGTCCAATCTGGTGAAACTAAGGGAAGAGGTAAATACCCTTTTACAAAAAGGGGCAGTCGAGAGGGTCCTGAATGATCAGTCCCCTGCATTCTACTCCCAAATCTTCCTGGTCACCAAGAAAAGTGGGAAATTTCGCCTTATTATCGATCTCTCCCCCTTAAACCGTTTTCTTTTGGAGGAACATTTCAAGATGGAGACCACCTCCTCAATCCGAAATGCGATGCGGCCATCGGATTGGGCGGTCTCCATCGACCTTCAAGATGCATATCTTCACATTCCGATTTTTCCACCTCATCGGAAATATCTCCGGTTTTGCTTGGACCAGGAAGTTTTTCAATTCCGGGTTCTGCCGTTCGGAATAGCTTCCGCACCCAGAGTTTTCACCCGAGTTATGGGAGTAATAGCGTCTTATCTACGAGTACGGGGAACCCCGATCCTCCAATACTTCGACGACTGGTTAATCCACAACGTTCAGGTTCAGTCCCTCCATCAGGATCTGTTCCGTTGTTGGTCCACAGTAACTCGATTGGGTCTTTTACCCAACCTCGAGAAGTCAGAACTGATTCCATCCCAAGACTTCGTTTATGTAGGAATCAACTTCCTCACAAACCAGAACTTAGTCCGGGTTCCCGGAGAGCGTATAGATCGAATCCTGGCACTCTTAGAGACACTACGAGTAAAAACCGTGTTGTCTGCTCGCCTTTACCTATTCCTACTGGGAACCTTGAACGCCGCTGCAGATCTGGTTTCCTTAGGACGGCTCCATATGCGCCCTCTACAGTTTCTCCTACTCGCAAGGTGGAAACCACACAAGGATTCTCTATCAGCTCTGATTACTCTAGGACCAGATTTCCATCATCATCTGCGATGGTGGATGAATCGAGACAGATTCCTAGCTGGGGTCCCCATGCACGCTCCGGATCCCCACTCCTACCTGTTCGCCGACGCGTCAGATTCCGGTTGGGTGCTCATCTAGAGCCGGAGGGGATAACTCTTCAGGGCCTTTGGACCCTACACGAGTCGTCCCTCCACATAAACAACCTAGAAATGAAGGCTGTCTTTCTAGCGTTACAAGGGTGCGTCGACAGGGTAAGGGGTCGTTGTGTCATGGTCTCCTCCGACAACACGTCCGTCGTAGCGTATCTCCGACGTCAAGGAGGCACACATGCCCCTTCTCTTTGCGTGGAGGTCTGGAACCTCCTCCGCTGGGCTACCTCGGAGAACATCTCCCTCCGAGTTCGCCACATCCCAGGGAAAAAGAACATCTTAGCGGACAGTCTGTCCAGGTCAGGCAAATCAGTTCTCACAGAATGGACTCTTCACCGCGAAGTGACAGAGTCCCTTTTCTCACTATGGGGAAGGCCCCTCGTGGACTTGTTTGCGACCAGGCTCAACAACAGACTCCCCTTTTACGTCTCCCCAGTCCCGGACCAGAGAGCGTGGGCAGTGGACGCGTTCAGCTTCCAGTGGGATCGTCTGTTCGCATACGCCTTCCCACCGTTCCAATTGCTTCCCCAAGTTCTGCAAAAAGTAAGAACTTCCACTGCCCGGATCATTCTCATAGCTCCGTTATGGCCCCAACGATCGTGGTTCAACGATCTTCTAGATCTATTGATAGATCAACCCAGATCTCTCGCTCAATGGAGGGATCTTCTGTCACAACACAGAGGCTCCCTCCTACACAACAGCCCACACATTCTCCACCTTCACGCTTGGTTCATCTCAAGCGATCTATCCGCCAGAACAAGTTTTCGGGCCGGGTTGCCAGTTGCATCATTCAGGCCAGGAGAGCTTCTACATCCAAGGTATATGATGCCAGGTGGAGAATCTTTTGTGATTGGTGCAGTAGGAAACGTGTTGATCCCAGCTGTTCCTCTATAACTGCCATTGCTGATTTCCTTTTGTTCCTTTTCAAGAACAAAAGATGTTCAGTATCTACTATCAAGGGCTATAGAGCCGCCATTTCTAACACACTTAAATTCTCTCAGGGCTCGGAGATTGGTTCAGATCCACACCTTGCCGATCTCATTAAGTATTTTGAGCTACAGAGACCTGTCACTCGCTCTCTGACGCCTAGATGGAATCTATCATGTGTTTTATGGTCCTTAACAAAAACCCCCTATGAACCATTGAGTGAGGCATCCTTTCAGGATCTCACACTCAAGACGGTATTTTTACTCGCTTTGGCGTCTGCGAGAAGACGTAGCGAGATTCATGCATTGTCGGTGGACACTGGCTGTCTCCGTTTTAATGGCAATTTTGAATCCGTCTCCCTCCTTTGTCAGCCAGGATTTTTAGCCAAAAATCAATTACCTGCGGTAGCTCCATCACCTATAGAGATCCCCAGTCTTAGTCGAATCTGTGCTGGGGATGATCAAGATAGGCTCTTATGCCCAGTTAGGGCACTGCGTTTCTATCTAAATGCTTCAAAAGTGAAAAGAAAGGGCAGGAAACGTCTTTTCCTTCCTCTTAAGGGCTCCGTTGATATTTTGGCCTCCACGATTTCAAGGTGGATTGTCACCACAATTAAAAGAGCTTACCAGTCCCTTACTGATAGAGACTTTTCCTTTATGAAACTAAAAGCCCATGAGCTTCGAGCCGTCGCTGCCTCATGGGCCTATCTAAATCACTCTTCTCTGGAGGACGTCATGAAGGCATCATTTTGGCAATCCCATACTACCTTTTTGTCCGTCTACCTCCGCTCATTAGCACATCAAAGCGCAGGCATATTTTCTCTGGGTCCCATAGTTGCGGCACAACATGTGGCCCAGATGGACTCCAGCAAATAGTAAAGTGGACATCTCCCCTCAAATGGTGAGTAGTTTACATTTTTCCTCTGTTTTTTATCAGTTTAACATCAGCCGACCCACCTAACTGACAAATTCAGCTATATAATAGTGATGGGTAAATGTATTGCTGCTATTAAAATGTAGTTTTTTTGGGGGTAAAACTAATTTTAATTATGCAATACTTACCCATCACTATTATCAAATGCCCTCCTCCCACCCCGCTCTGATGCCCTGGCGTAATTTCGTCTATGAAAAAGATGAATGTTCGCGCAGGTGCAGAGAGATGCACGGGCGTGACGTGGCTTGTTGACAAATTCTCCACTTTAAGTGGGAGAATGTTTTCACATCGAACGGACGAGTTTTTCGACACGAAAAAGGAATAAAGCTATATAATAGTGATGGGTAAGTATTGCATAATTAAAATTAGTTTTACCCCCCCAAAAACTACATTTTAAAGAAATGTTATCAGCATTATCAGTAAATCAATCTGATATGTAATGTTGTGTAATGTGTGCTACAGCCCATTCTCATCAACTTCTTTTTCCTAATGATGCCATATTCGATGTGAAAATCATAATACTTTAAGAAATGTATAAACGAAAAATTCCACTAAATAGTCCTCTTAAGGGGAGATGTGGAAATATATAACTAAATTGGAACGGGTAGTTCCTGCATCAATGAAAGCCACATGTTACTTTTCATGTTTACCGATTTTGTAAACATTTACAGGCAGTAAACCAAACTAAGCCATTTACACATGTAGAATAGTGGTCATATCAAAGATAACATGTAATACAGCAAGTTGATGAAGAACATGGTATAGAATACTGTCATATCAAAGATAACATGTAATACAGCAAGTTGATGAAGAACATGGTATAGAATACTGTCATATCAAAGATAACATGTAATATGGCAAGTTGATGAAGAACGTGGTATCGAATACAGTCATATCAAAGATAACATGTAATACAGCAAGTTGATGAAGAACATGGTATAGAATACTGTCATATCAAAGATAACATGTAATACAGCAAGTTGATGAAGAACATGGTATAGAATACTGTCATATCAAAGATAAGATGTAATACAGCAAGTTGATGAAGAACATGGTATAGAATACTGTCATATCAAAGATAAGATGTAATACAGCAAGTTGATGAAGAACGTGGTATAGAATACAGTCATATCAAAGATAACATGTAATATGGCAAGTTGATGAAGAACATGGTATAGAATACTGTCATATCAAAGATAACGTAATACAGCAAGTTGATGAAGAACGTGGTATAGAATACTGTCATATCAAAGATAACATGTAATACAGCAAGTTGATGAAGAACATGGTATAGAATATTGTCATATCAAAGATAATATGTAATACGGCAAGTTGATGAAGAACATGGTATAGAATAGGGGTCATATCAAAGACAACAAAGCCTTTACAAAACCAATCAACCAGAGCTCAAAAAAATTTTGAAATTTGTTTGAACATTTGTTCTGTCTGGATCATTTATAGTCCATCAGTCTCCACCCCACACACCCTGATCATTTTACCTTGGAAAGTTAACTCCAATATAGTTCCACATTTGGTCTTTTGTTCAAGTTTTGTAGTAATTGCACACCTATGGAATTACCAATATGCTTAAAATCTGACACTGTCCTTTTAGTTTCTTAAATGTCATTAATGCAGATGTCAGCTTTGTATCAGTGAGATGTACATGGGCCAGTTGACATGAATTTAAAACAAAATCATTTAAGTTGTAGGGTTTGAGCATTTGCTGTTACAATAAAGCTTGCTTCTCTCTGTTTTTGGTGTGCATTAGCACAAAGCCATAGTCGTCAGCATATATTGCAATTTGTGCAGGGATCATTTCACCTTTTTTTTAACCCATGCTTTGTTGAAAATGACAACTGTTTGTTGGGAATCCCTCTTTGCCCAGGAAACCGAATTGTCTACTCCCAGACTTGGTTGAGAAGGGAACTAGTTCAATGTACCTGACCCTGGTTGATTTTACATACTGTGTATAGAAGCCACAAGGCCATTTCACGCTTGTTGCAGTGTACATCTTATGTATAAGATGAGGTCAATACCCGTTTATGAGTTTAAGTTAAACATTTATGAAGTCTGAATATGAGTTTCTTATGGCTTAGCAGAAAATCCCAATGTCCAATTTGGGCATTTTATAGTCTGTCAAAGAGTCAGTTCTTGCAGATATGTCAGGCATGTACTAGCATGACAAATTCCAGAGACCTACAATCAACATATCAAAATGAAATTAATGTGGCCACATGTCTGTATGTGATTTTGATTGTGAACAAATCACTTCCCAGATAAATATTTGAGATGGTCGCTACAGTTGACTGAACAGGTAATCAAGTTTATCCCCTTTACTGTCCATTTGTGATACTAAAGGATCGTTTATGTATGTACTGATTTGAAAATAAACAAGGAGAAGAAGATCTACATTCATTTGATTTTTTGTTTGAATCCTTAAAATTTTACTCAAGACCCCTACAATGTCATTTGATATATTCAGATGGCTTAGATCACAGTCTTACAATGTGGCTTGGCTGGAAGTGGTGGGTGTCAGTAAATACCAAAGTAGACGAAGAAGTAGGATGAATTTGAAACATTTATTAACATTGACAGATATTCTAATTCTATTTGAATACATTCAATGAATATTCAAATAGAATTTTTTTATATATGTTTCAGCTCTAACAATAAACTTAAACTAACACTGAAACACAGCAACTCCATATTCACTCCTTACACAAAAAAATGTGAGAAATGTGTGTTAATGATATACACAAATATGCTTTGGCTTGTCTCACTCTTGTTGAAAATGCTGGAATTATTTGATTTGTCAGAGAATGCATTATTGCATGTGTTTATCACAGTGTTGCACAAATTCTCCTGCACCTTTTTTTTTAGTCTCCTTCATTTTACCCTTTCAGCAGATTTGAGCAATTAAATGAAAATGAGATTAGGAGACAACAGTTCTGACTAATGTTAATGATTTCTTTTTGCCCTTCCAATTTCTTGATACTTATAATGAATTCATTCTTTTTTTTCTCCTGCAGTGTTGATTCTGCACATCGGCAAGATTAGAAGTTCAAATTGGTTTTAAGTTCACCTTGCCAAAAATTAAGGTTGAATGTTGTAAATATCCATAAATTAGTCTGTTTCTGCCATTAGAGTGTCAATTCAACACTAAAATTTCTGTTCAGAAATACAACTCTATCTAAAATAGATACCCAGCACTTATGAATGGCTACATAGACCTTAAAGTTTTGTCATATTTTTAAAAAAAAATATCTAGTATTTGTTAAGAATTGGAAAATATGCTGTAGTTATACAATAATGCAAACTATAGAGATTGAGACTTAATAGCCTGCAATATAAATTCAGGTGGTCAGCAGATATGCTTGTATATAGCTGTCTTTTTATTTTATTATACACCCTCCATAAAGTTGAACATATGATGTCCATCTGTACATCTATCTTTCTATCTTTTCCCTATTCAATTTCCACACACTCTAGTTCTCCACAATTTAGCATTACCAAAACTTTGTAAATAGCTTGCATTTTGGTGTAAGGAAGAAGCCTTTTGATTTTGGAGTCAATGGTCAAGGTCAAGGTCACTGACTGAAAGAAGAAAAATGTTGTCTGCACACTAACATTAGTTTTACAAACCAGGGCCACACTTTATAGATAGCTTGCACTTGGGGAAAGGAAGAAGCCAATTGATTTTGGGTTCAAAAGATCAAAAGTCAAGGTCACTGTTACAAGAAAAACGATTTAAACATAACTTTTTGTTCTACATCTCACACCTGGACTAGAATTCGTTGAGGGCATGCACTTGAAACAAGGTAGAAGCATATTGATTTTGGGGTCAAAAGGTCAAAGGTCACTGGTAGAAAACAGCAAAATGGTTTCAGAACAAACTTCAGTTGTTGACCATGTACCTTCACCAAATTACACTTTGGGTATGCAAGAAGCCAGTTGATTTTGGGGTCAAAAGGTCAAGGTCATTGTGAATGAAAGAATAAAAATGTTTTTTGCATAATAACTTTTTTTCTAGACCATGTACTTTGACCAAAGTTCATTGTGACTCAAAGAAAAATTGGTTTTGCACAACTCTTGTTTTTGAGTAAGTTCCTTGACCATAGTTTGTGGATTGCTTACACTTGAGGTAATGAAGTTACTTGTAGATTTCTTAATCTACAGGTGAAAGTTGTTGTACGTCTAATAAGAAAATAATGGTTGCTGCACAGTAAGTTTTGTTCAAGACCACATACTTTTTTTACCATCATTGAGACCATTGGTCAGTAATATCAACCGTGCACTACTAGTGCCTACTTAGAAGATTGTTGAACACATAGCGGCATATAATGTACTGTTCATGGTGCTCTTGTTTGCACCTTGGGATGGGGCTCTAGAGAGGGTATGGTGGGTTTGGAAGTTTGGGACATACAGGGATGATGCAGCATTAGTTTATGCTACAGTGTTATGGGTATATCATTTCAGACAATGACAGGGTGAAAGAAGAACTTGGCATGGAAAGAGCAAAGTTGAACTCCCTGTGTTCAAAAGCCTTGGACGGATTTGTTTTTATCATCTCCCACGATGGAGATATTGTTTATGTCTCAGAGGCTGTCAGCAGGATTCTTGGTATACAGCAGGTAGGGATTTTTTTTTTTCCTTTTCTCACCACACATTTGCAAAAACCAATTTAGTGATTGTTACTCTTTTTGGTTTGGAAATGGGAACTCAGTGCCTTTCCCAAGGACACACTGAGGCAGCCAACCTGGGCTGGCCTGGGTGGGTATCAAACCTGTGACCTTTGGATTAGGAGTCCGATGCTTTATTTACTGAGCTACCAGAGTTCCCATGTTAAAATGAGGGAGAACTGTATATGGGTATGAGAGAGAAGAGGAAGTTTGAAAACATAAAATTCACTCTATTAAAAATCAATTTGTTCTTAATTAAGAGATTAGAAAAACTATTTTATCTGTACTCCTTGTTCTAATCTGGATTTGACTACTACTTTTCATTTCTTTAAATTAGGATTTCTATGAAATATGCTGATTAATCAGGTAAATTTATGTGAATATTGAAAATTGTTTTACATTCACTGTCATAAGTGAATTTAACAAGTAAGTGCATATGACCATCCCTAATAAAAAAAGGATAATTACTTATTACACAGATTTTACAGTTATTATGATAAAACTTCAACTGTTAAATTCTCGATAATTTTTGTTTTAGTTTGTTTCTAATGTTAGGAGGGAATTTTTTTTTTTTTTTTTTAAAGGGTAATGGTTAGACATTGTTGTCTAAAAAAATTTCCTTTATTCCAACAAAGAATCTGAAAAAAGAAACCTAAAATAATGATCTCCTTCTGTGCTAAATTTATTTTAATTGCAGTGACATTGATTGAATCATCTCCTAATTGAAAATCTGTGTAAAGCTGTTGACATTTTTCTCTCTTCAGATCGACATCATGGGGCAGAGTCTTTTTGAGTTTGTTCACCCTTGCGATCATGATGATATCCAAGATTTGCTTTCACATAAATCTCTCAGTTTGAAACCAAACCAAATGGAAAATTGCAGCTTCTTCGTTCGTTTCAAATGTACTCTTACCAGTAGAGGACGAAGTGTGAACTTGAAATCAGCCTCATACAAGGTTGGTTGCATTTGAGACACTGTCCATTTCCTGCTTTCTTCCTGCTCAGTATGTTTGTTTTTCATCTAAATGTGAGGTTACCATGGTTACTAGCTATTAAGTGAAAGTACCTTGGTAACTGACTTGCAAGTCTTGTAGTAATGGAAGGCCAGATTGGATTGTCAATTAACTACCTATGTTACTTAGCCGCATTACAGATGAATGGTCCTTGTTAAAAGCGGTCTTAACTGATTTTGCAATGCATATACAGCCACTCCTAAGTGAAAATATTGCCCAGTCAAAATATGTCAGTGTGCGTAGTTACAGTCTCTAAGACTTATATTTATTTAATGGAGGATAAATGTATATTAAAAAGAAGACAAAAACAACAGTATCTTCATTTGCTTGTATAACAGGGTCTAACAGTGAATATTTTAAAAAAATTAGATTAGCTATTGCACATTGTGGATAAGAGCGATGTGATAATAATGTTTTTATGAGACTGTCTATACTTGCTTACATGTTAAATCCACCTGCAAACTGCATAGACCCAGATCTATCATCATATAATGTGCCAGCAGATTGGGGTCTATGCAGTTTGTTAAGAGTAATCAGGAGAACAAACAACATAGACCCTGATCTGCTGGTACATTATGTGATGGCAGATCAGGGTCTATGTTGCTTGCAGTTGGACTTGACTTATATGTGAGTATATGTGGTATGTTTTCATATATAGTATTTCCCCCATGATAAGACCAGAGTGGCAACCTAATAAATTTGTAAGAAAGTCGGGGTGAGGGTGGTATTATCAAACAATGTATCATTATTGAATAAGTGCCAAAATACTGTACAAAATGGGTTGGGTGAAGGACTTGCAATCAAGCATGGGCTTATCATCAGATAAAGACTGGTATATTTATTTGAATCAAAGAACCCTGCATAAGTTTTATTTCTGAAGAGTATATGCCATCTTATCAGAGAACACATACCCTAACAGACAGATAGACAGACCGATACTCAGGTGAAGTAAGATTTGAACACATAATTATGGCCCCCCCTCCACCCACCCACCGATTAAGATTTCAGGCAATGATAGAAGTTTTTTTAAAAAACAAAACAAAACAAGTTGTTTAACTATTCTTAATGAAGACCTTGTACATATTATTATAAAAAATCGCTTGAGGCAGACAAATGAAATTTGGTAGGTTTATTTGTATTATTATGTTGATGACCTGATTAGATTTCCAGACTGTTTTAGCAATTTGTCTTTTTTTTCTAAAAAGTGTTTTTTAAAAAATGTGTTAGACTTGAACTTGTTTTAATAAAAATCTTATTAGCATGTTTAATCAAAAAGCACTTAAGGTAGACAAATAAACACATATATATCCTGGTTAGACTTTCAGGACAATGCAGCAGTGTTTCCATTATTTATACTTTTTTAATTTGTTATATTTTTTGGGTAAAAAATCTTGTTAACATGATTCAGCATAAACAGTTTGAGGTAAACAGATGAAATTTGTCATGTATGTTTGTAGGTATATGTAGATGACCTGATTAGATTTTCATGCCATAAATTGCAATTTTTCAACATTGTCTTTATTTTTGTCCTTTTTTTGGTCTGCAGTGTTATGCAAACATATATCTTTGAAAGAGGGAGAGATGCTTTTTGGTCCAAGATTTCACTTTCCTGGCCCCTCTTGGATAAATGTCCAACTTTTGATCTTACAAGAGCGAGACTGAAATCTTAAATTTTAAAAATCATGGACCTTCTGTATCACACTTCAAACCAAATTCCATTTTACTTACCTTGCTACATTTTGTCTTTCCTTATGTTAGGTACCAGTAATTGTCATGATGGGGTGGTGATGGGAGACATGTTTTTGTTTGCAAAAACAAATCCCTTCTAGTTTTTGATTATTTATTTCTTGCTATGGCTTGAACACTAATCTAATAACATATAAAGCTCTAAGTGTTTTTTTTCCTCTTTTCATTTACCAAATTTACCTGCTTATAAGTCAGGACCAACTGCAAACAACATAGACACTGATCTGCTGTCACATAATGTGCCGGTTGGTCTGTGTTGTTCTACTGATTACTCCTAACAACCTGGATAGACCCAGATCTGCTGGTGCATTATGCCATGGTAGATCTGGGTCTATGTAGTTTGCTGTTGGACCTGACTTAAAAGCAAATATATATGGTATATCTTTGACTCCCCTGCATTCTGGCATGATTCATCAAAGATTCCAATTTTCTTGAGTTTGTCCTTTAATTACAGCATCTCGCTCATGATAAGCCCAGGGTGCAGCCTAAGAACTTTTTCAGAAAATAGTGGGTGGGGTGTCAAATGACAAACATATCTTTAGTTCATTTTGCTGAATTTTGTAAAACGGGTGGTAGGGTGGGGTGGGTTGCATGGGCTTACCATTGGATACAGTAAAACTTATGCAATCAGCAATAAATTTCATAATTGGCTTTCTAAGATTTTTTATATCTTAGTTTTTCTAGCAGTGAAAATGGTGCATATGTATGTAAATGGTTTAATGGCACATCAACACAAGCCTGGCTATATGTTGCGGAGTAAGTTCAGACATCCCTCAAAAAGACTAGAACACAGAAATAAAGGCAATAAAGGTAGAGACCTTAAGATACCAACTCAGATATATGATATAAACCTCTTTGAAAAAGTCTAAAACCTTCTCAGTGTGAACATCACAGGATGCATCCAAGGTTAAAAAAGTTGCCTCCATTGTTGCCTTTTATGACATGAAAGAGGGTGCATCAGGCCTATTCTACATCCTTGACCCAGCAGAGGGACAGTGAAAAAATTGATCACCATCAGAAGTCTGTCAGTGTTTAGGCCTTGTTTATATACCTTATTTATTTTGATATTTTTCCTTTTGTTATGTCACTAGGTAATCAAATGTACAGGGAAAATGGTAATGCCCCATCAGGAAGGAGAGAAGAAAATATCTAAAGAAAAAGAGAAATGTGGAGATTCCAACCCATATCTGGTTGCAGTGGGAGAATCCATCCCTCATCCATCTAACATTGAAATCCCCCTGGACTATAAAACCTTCCTCAGTCGACATAGTATGGACATGAAGTTCACAGACTGTGATGAAAGGTAATTACCATATGGTACATATACATTAAATTTATATCTTGTTAAATTAATGAACATAAGAAACAAATGTTATGATTCGTCAATTTTCAAATCATGTAAACCTCATTACTACAGTACATCAGTGTAACCACACACACACTTTACATATTAAAATTAACCCTTAAAGTGCTATATAGATTCTGTAATATACGATCTCTCAGAGCATAATTGTTTTGAGTAAAGAAATGAAAATTGCATTCTGCTTTTAAATTGCTGGTATTTGCACCCTGTATATATAACTGGATTCATGAAAGTTGGTGAGGACATGCATCTTGATGAGTACTACGCTCTCATCACAAAAGTAGGCCACTGACCTATATTTCATGCTGATCTGACTTTGGTTACATTTTGTGGTTTGAAGTCAATTTCTCAAGCTCTGTTCATGAATGAATTATCAGACTTGATGATTGTAAGAATCTTTATTAGTACCATACCCTTACCATGAAAGAATGTCACTGTGACCTACATTTCATATTTTACTGGCTTAGGTTAAGTTTTGCATTTAGTTCATGACCAAAAATAGGTTTTAGCACCCTGTATATATACTATTATACCTACATGTATACCTCGATTCATGAAACTTGGTGAGGGAATGTATCTTGATGAGTCCTACATTCTTATTACAAAAGTAGGTCATTCTGACCTATATATGTAGCTTCATTGTCTATTGGTCAACTGTTGTTTTAAATTTATTTCTCAAGCTCTGTTCATGCTAGAATCATCAAACTTGATGATTGTATGCATCTCTATTAGAATCATACCCTTACCACAAATGATTTGATTTGTTGATTTGGTGTTTTACTGCACAGCAAAGTAGGTTATTTAGTTCCAAGGCAATTGGAGTAAAGTGCCTTGCCCAAGGACACAACATGGTAACCAGCCCAGGCTGATCCAATGGTAGGATTCGAACCCACACCCTTTCTGTCACAAGTCCATCACACTAACCACTGAGACACTGTGCCTCCTCTTGCCACAAAAGATTGTCACTGTGACCTACATTTCACATTTTACTGGCTTAGGGTAAGTTTTGTGTTTAGCTTATGACCAGATAGGTTTTGGCACCATACAGTTATACTTAGATTCATGAAATTGGGCGAGGGAATGCATCTTGAGGAGTACTACAGTCTAGTCACAGAGGTAGGTCACTGTGACCTATATTTCAAGCTTCAATGACTTTGGTTAAATGTTTGTTTTAAATTTATTTCCCAAGCTCTGTCATTTTAGAATCGACAAACTAGATGATTGTATGCATCTTTGTTAGTACCACACCCATACCACAAAAGAATGTCAGTGACCTACATTTCACATTTTGCTGGCTAAGTTAAGTTTTTGCATTTAGCTCATGACCAAAAAGGTTTTTCACACCCTGTAGATATGTACTGTTATACTCAGATTCATGAAAGTTGGTGAGGATATGCATCTTGATGAGCACTACACCCTCATCACAGAAGTAGGTCATGGTTTACTGACTTTGGTAAAATTGAGTGTTCTGGGTTTATTTCTCATGCTCTGTTTATGCTAAAATCATCAAACTGGATGATTGTATGCATCTTATTTAGTACCACACCCTTACCACAAAAGAATGTCACTGTGACATACATTTCAGATTTTACTGGCTTAGGTTAAGTTTTTGGGGTTTAGCTCAAAACCAGAGGATTTTGTTTAGCACCCTGTGTACACTGTACATACTGCTTATGTTAAGATTCATGAAATTTGGTGAGGGAATTTATCTTGATGAGTACTACACTGTCATCACAGAAGTAGGTCACTGTGACCCATATTTCATGCTTCAGTGCCATTCTTTCAGTTTCAAGCAATGTTTTTACCAGAATCATCAAACTAGATGATTGTATGCATCCCTGTTAGAACCACACTCTTAAGACAAAAAGGTCATTGTGACCTACATTAAAAATTTTACTGGCTTATATTTTTGCATTTAGCTCATGATCACATTGTTGTTTTATCTGCTGTATAATACTGCTATACTTGGAATCATAAAAAACATGGTGGGAGGGTGCATCTTGATAAGTACTATCCCCTTATTTTATAAAAAGGTCACTGTGACCCATATTTCACATTTAACTTTTTTTAAAATTCAGTTCACCATTTTTGCTGTTATTGCTGTACTCCTTGAACTAGGTGACTTTATACATCTTTCTTAGTACCACACCAATACCAAAAAGGTCACTGTGACTTTTATTTCATATTTTACTAGCTTAGGTTAAGTGGTTGCATTTAGCTGATGACCACATATATTTTTGGCATGCTCTGTGCATACTATCCGATATAAAATCATGAAACTTGGGGATGCATCTTTATGAGCACTCCTCCCTCATTTCAGAAGTAAGTCAGTATCAGCCATATTTAATGCTTTGCTGACTTGTTTGTGTTTGATGTTCATTTGTCTGGATTGTTCATGCTATAATCATGAAATTGATGATGATATGCATCTCTGTTACTACTGTTACTACTGTTACTACCGTTACTACCGTTACTACCGTTACTACCGTTACTACTGTTACTACTGTTACTACCGTTACTACTGTTACTACCGTTACTACTGTTACTACTGTTACTACCGTACAACATAAGAGGCTCAATGTAATCTATATTTCATCTTTTACTGGCTTTGGTTAAGTTTTGATTTAACTCATGAACACATGAGGTTTTGGCATGTTATATGCATACTGTCCTACTTAGAATCATGAAACTTGGTGAATGGATACATCTTGATAAGTTCTATATCCTTTTGCAAAAATAAGTCTCTGTGACCTATAGTTAGTGTTCATTGACTTCATTCAAATTTTGTGTGAAAAGTTCATTTCTTGGGTGCTGTTTATGTTGCAGTCATGAAACTTGATAATTGTTACTACAGAGCTCTTGAAACTAAAGGTCAGTGACCTACATTTTATGCTTTGCTAGCATAACTTAAGTATTTGTGTTTATGATCACATTGATTCATCTATGCTTGACTTGTATATATCCTACCCTACTCAGAAGGCCCTTTGTAACCAAGGCAGTTTGTTATTTGTGTGGATGCCTCCAGACCTCTAGTTATGAGAGAACTAGCAGGCCTATAAGGTGACCCCCCCCCCCACACTCTTGGTTCCAAAAGTTAAAGGCTTTTATATGTTTCTGTCTCCCCTTCTGGTCTCCAGTGTGGATATTATAAAAAAATAATAAATAATTTTGAGAATTTTTTGAATGGGTTTCTTCTTGCATTTTGATGCGGATGTACTTGTTTAGATCTCCTTTTCCAGTTTTCCATTCTTTCTAAAATGGCTTAAAAATGTTTCAGAAATAAGCTTGTACTCCCGTCTTCAGGCATTACATCTTGTGGCCAAAGAAAACAAAAGGTTTTCATATACTGTATGTTTGTATGACATGTGTTTATGACTCATAATTGTTAGTATATATTAGTATATCCCTTTGTTTCTTTGTTGAGTTGTATAGAATATATATTGTTATGCCCTTGTTTTCTGAGACTCCTATGTGAGTCTGTCTATCTCCCATAGTGTTTTGATAGCATATCCTGTCATCATCCTCACCTCTTATTTAAGGGACATAACCTCCTGTCATGTGTTTTGCTACATCGAGGTGTGTTACCTAACACTAATTTAGTCTAATCTTGTGTTATTGATTATGATTCTATCTGGTTTTTTGTTAGATGTTATTTATTCATTTTTGGTTTTATCTATGTTGTTTATGAGGGGTCTGTTCACCTCTATTTGGGGGTGGAAAATTTTTGTTAGCATGTGGGGTGGGGGTTGGGTTCTATATATACACAATCTCCCCTAGTGGGAGTGATATATCCGACCACTATTCACCCCCTCCTCCATGGCTATATTTTGTTCCCTCCCAGTCAGAGGTAAGCAGAAGTCTTCTCTTATGAATTACAGAAGTACACAATAAAATTTATCACTACCCTGAGAAAACAAGTCGCATATCAACATATATGCGTTGTTGTGTGTTTATATCTTTATTATTTATTTTAGGTCTCGCAGTACACACACACACACACACACATATATAAAGATAAAAGATTGCAAAAAAAAACATTATTTGGAAAAAGGACCGAGATAACTTTAGTCTAAATTTATTTTCTGCATGATAATGTGTAGTGGAGACTAGTGAAAGTAGAGGTCAGCTATGTAATTGTTGATTACATTTTGGTTCATAATAGCACTTACAGGTGCATATACAGTAAAACATTGATTTCTGGATGCCAACTATCCAGATCGTTTGCTCACACAGACCAATACCATGTTCTCCCAATTTTTCCTTATTACAGTGTACATGTATTTATTATTGAAACTAATTTGCTGATCTAGATGCCAAATTAGATCAGTGTAACAGAAATCAGAAACAAACACAATCTAATATGATCTCAAACATTTATAACTATAATGGTATTATGAATAACTAAATTATCCTTTTAAAGTAAAAAAAAAAAAATTAGCAGACGGGGGGGGGGGGGGGGGGGGGGGGGGGGGGGAAAGTGAGATACAAAAGGTGAAAGTTTTGCTATGACAATATGTAATTTGTTATACAGAAATCCCAAGCTAATCTAGCATGATTAAAGACTTGGTCTGATAAAAGGCATTTTGTTGTCCAAGCCTGCATAATTAAATACCGATCAGCAATCAATGGTGACTTAATGGATTATAAAATTTAATCACTTGCTGGCACAGGTGTGAATAGAATCCATGTCAGCTGAGTTTATTTTGATCAAAACCCTTTGAAAATTGTGTTCACAAGATTACACATAAAATTACCATCCATCATGCGCATGTTATCATTCCATCATGCATAGCCGAGTAGATCTCTGATAGGTGTGAAGTACATGTATTTAATTAAAGTATTCCATCATTCCATCATGGATAGTCCAAGTAGATCTCTGATAGGTGTGAAGTATTTAATTAAAGTATTCCATCATGGATAGTCCAAGTAGATCTCTGATAGGTGTGAAGTATTTAATTAAAGTATTCCATCATTCCATCATGGATAGTCCAAGTAGATCTCTGATAGGTGTGAAGTATTTAATTAAAGTATTCCATCATTCCATCATGGATAGTCCGAGTAGATCTCTGATAGGTGTGAAGTATTTAATTAAAGTATTCCATCATTCCATCATGGATAGTCCAAGTAGATCTTTGATAGGTGTGAAGTATTTAATTAAAGTATTCCATCATGGATAGTCCAAGTAGATCTCTGATAGGTGTGAAGTATTTAATTAAAGTATTCCATCATTCCATCATGGATAATCCAAGTAGATCTCTGATAGGTGTGAAGTATTTAATTAAAGTATTCCATCATTCCATCATGGATAGTCTGAGTAGATCTCTGATAGGTGTGAAATATTAAATTTAAGTATCTTAATACTATATGTATTGTTTCTACTTTTTCTACTTTTAATCATTTCATGTCTTCAAAAAGCATTAATATTTACTTAATTACTGATACATATGCAGTCAATTGTACGATTTGCTAAATGCATGGTATATATAAAAATTGTTCCAGGCCCCATTGTACCAGTCAGATTCAGTTTCACAACCAGACATGTCAAGTTGAAGTGCCTAAATGTATAAACAGTTGCTTACCTAAAACAGGGCAAATGCTGTTACAAGCACTTTAAGTATTAACTGTTATTTATATGTTACTTGCCATGACTAGGCACTATTGATTTAATTAAATTCGGTAGTGTACATTTACTTGCTTGCTAACTTACCAATGATGAATTTTAATTGCATACTTGCTCGCTTATTTTTGAAATGACTTGTTTGTTAGTTTGTTCATTGATTGATTGGTTGATCAATTGATTCAGATGAATGTTGCAAGAACAAAGCATAGCACATATGGCATTTACAATGTCATCTTGTGCTTATTTTTCATTACTGTCTGATGTGTGGCTTCTGATAGTTGAAGACTTTTTTGAAATGGCTCTTTTTGCATTTGGGGATTATCACTGGATTTTTCACATACTTAAACTAGCATATACTATTCATTGGTATTAAATAAGGTAAATTTTGTGTAGTTACATCTCACCCTTGTTTATTCTTCTTTGGCATAGAATTATCACAATAAATACAGAAAATGTTGGATTCTTTGATATTTAGATTATTTTGGATCATCTAACATTTATTTGATATCCATATCCTTATGAGCAATATATATATGCCAAGTGAGCTATATCAGGCCATCTTGGGCCTCTTGTTGTTTTCTGTTGAGACTTTTTTAATGCAGATCTTTTTAGCACAATTATTCCACACACACAAAAAAACTTGACCGAGATTTGTTGAAATTTGTTGGGAATGTTTCTGTTAATATGTACATGATTTGTTTAGATTTTCACACCATTTTATTGATTTTTATTTTTATTTTAAAAAGTTTTTCTGACTTCTGGACTTAAACTTTGCAGGAGAAACATTGTTAGTTGGATTAAATAGAAATGGCTTGACCTTGGCAAATGAGGCATGGTATGCATATCTGTGGCAATATATACCATATGTACTCACTTATAAGTATGGTCCAACTGCAAACAACATAGACCCTGCTTTGCCATCACATAATGTGCTGGCAGATCAGGATCTATATTTTTCTATACTGATTACAAACTGATTAGACCCAGATATTTGATTCACGTGTCAGCTAAATGATTTTTTGCAGGCTTTATCAGGTTTTGTAACTATCTGGGCTTCTTCAGTGTTGGCTTATGTGTTTTACAATGACAAATCTAGTTGTACATTTCTTTAAATACTAATGGAAGAAAACTTATATTTGGTCACTTAGAAAAGATGATTTCTGCATTTGTTTCATTTTTTGTGAACACCTTTTATGAGAGAGAATAGGAAACACCTAAAAGGATATTAGTATTTGTAATTTTTGTGATACAAATTTGACATACAAAGAATATGATTTAAGTGGATACAGTAAGGAATGAATGGCAATTTTAAGTAAAGTTAACACTGCTAAGTCACATATTTTCCCTTAATTTCAGAATCCATGATCTGATTGGCTATGATCATGAAGAGCTGATTGGTCAGTCTCTCTACAGCTACCAGCATGCACTGGACAGCCATGTTGTAGAAAAGGCATTCAAAGATTGTAAGTGGCATTCTTATCACTGTTTTCAGACATTAGCAGAACTAAACAGATTTGAAAGTTTTCTATTTGTTCAGAACAGAGATTTTCATAAAAGTGCATGTAAATTTTTACATCCCCCATTACTTGTATTTTGGATGTCAGCTTTGTTTTATTCCCTTGCCAACAAAGTTGGGAAGGGATGTTTTGTTTCATTTTTTGTGTTTGTTCATTTTTTCATCCTTTCATTCATTATGCCCTCCATATCGTGGACCCTATCTAACATAAAATCCTGAATATTGGTATGTTGATGCATCTCTGTAAAAGTAGGTAGTTGTGACATTATTTTCATACTTAAGTGACTTTATTTAATTTCAACCATTTGGTCATTACACCCTTAATATCTTGGTCCCTTTTTCACCAACATTTTTAAAAATTAATATGTGGATGCATGTCAGGGATACCAAAACTAGGCCACTGTGACTCTATTTTAACACTTTAGTGACTCTTGTATTGTAAGCTGTTTGTTACACCCACAATACTTTAGACCATATTTCATGTACACTCATGGAACTTGTATGTGGATGCATCTCAGGGTGAGTAACCCTTTACCTGACTTTCACGCATTACTGATTTTTGTATTTTCAGTCATTTGTTCATTATGCCCTCACTATCTTGGCTCAATTTCACCTTCACTTATGAAAATTGGTATGTGGATGCATCTCACTGAAAATAACTCGGGCATACCAAAAGCAGGCTACTGTGACTTATTTTTCATGTTTGATTGACATGTATTTTCAGCCATTCATTTGTTATGTTCTCAATATCTTCGACCCTATTTCGCCTACGCTCATGAAAATTGGTACAAGGATGCATCTAAAACTGAATAACCCAAGCATGCCAAAACTAGATCACCATGACTTTACTTTCATGCCTGAGTGTCTTATATTTTCAGCCAGTCATTCCTTATGCCCATAATATCTTGGGCACTATTTCACCTACGAAAATTTGTTTCGACCCCACACTGATAAAAACTTTGTACATGTATGTTGATACATCTTAATGAGTAGTGGATTGTGGTATTTCCTTCCTCCACATTGTGGCTCAGTCATTAGCTTAGGCTCCCACCCAGTAGGAAACAGGTTCAAGTCCTGTTCAGATCAGCCTGAATCAGCTGTTATCGTGTATCTCTTTGCAAGGCTGTCAAGTCCTATGGGTTGGAATCATTCTTCCATACCAGTCTGTATATTGTCAGTGACGGGATTCTTGTTCATGAGTAAACTCCTATTTTCTTAGCTTTAATTCTAGTTTTTTTAGCTTATGGGATGGTCTGTTGTCCGTTTTATAAATGTCTGTTAGCACAAGTTTGTTATTACTACTGCTAAACTACTTGGATGATTGCCATGAAATTTACACACACATTCATCCCATGGTCTAGTTGGTCCTAAATAAAACTGGTGCCATGCAGACATCCAATATAGCTGCCATAGTGGACATTTTGAAAATCTTGTTATCGCTGCTTCTCCTGAATAGATGGTTATATATTAGCAAGTGGTTGTCACTAAAAGACTTCATATGATTTCTAGTTGGGCCTTAATGAAAATGGGGCCAATCGTGTCCATTATGGCCACCACAGTGACCATCTTGAAAATCTTGTTATCGCTACTCCTCCTGAATGGAAAGTCATATTGCCATGTGGTTTTTGCCAGAAGATTTCTTATGATGTCTAGTTGGTCCTAAATGAAAATGGTGCCAATCTGATATCCAGTATGGCTGCCACAGTGGCCTTCTTAAACCTAGTTTTTGCTATTCCAGAATGGAAAGTAATATTGCCATGGGGTTTTCATCAGAAGACTTCTCATGATGTCTAGTTAGTCCTAAATGAAAATCGTGCTGATCTGATGGTCAATATGGCTGCCACAGTAACCATCTTGAAAATCTTGCTATTGCTACTGCTCCTGAATGGATGGTCATATCAACATGACGCTTTCACTAAAAGACTTCTTATAATTTCTTGTTGGTCCTACATGTAAATGAAAATGGTGATGATCTGATGTCCAATATGGCAACCACAGAGGCCATCTTGAAAATCTTGTTATCGCTACTCCTCCTGAACAAAAAAGTCATATTGGAATGGGGTTTTCACCCGTAGACTTCTTATGATGTCTGGTTGATATTAAATGAAAATGGTGCTGATCTGATGTCCATATCAAAATCTTGTTTTTCCTAATCATCCTGAATGAAAAGTAATATTGCCATGGGTTTTACACCAGAAAACGTACAATGTATAGTTGGTCCAAGACGAAAATGGTGCCAATCTGATGTCCAATATGGCCACCACAGTAGTCATCTTGAAAATATTGTTATCACTTCTCCTCCTGAATGGGTGGTCATATCAACATAGAGCTTTTACTAAACTTATTATGATATCTAGTTGGTCCTAATGGTGCCATTCAAACATTATGCCTGCCACAGTTGCCATCTTGAAAATCTTATCACTATTTCTCCTGAATGAATGGTCATATCAGCATGGGGTTTTCACTGAAAGATATCTTATGATGTCTGGTTGGTCATAAATGAAAATGGTGTAGATCCAACTTCTAATATGACTTCCACAATTGCCATTTTGAAAATCTTATCACTGCTTCTCCTAGATGGCTGGTCATATTGACATTGTGTTTTCACTAAAAGACTTCTTATGATGTCTAGTTGGTACTATATAGAAATGGTGCCTATCTGATATCAAATATGGCATCCATCTTGAAATTTTTTTTATTGTTACACCTCCAAAACAGAAAGTCATATCAACTTGAGGTTTCCACCAGAAGACTTCTTATCAAAACCTTGTTGGTCTTGAGTGAAAATGATGCCAAGCTGACATCCAGTATGTCCACCACAGCAGCAGTTTGAAAATCTTGTTATTGCTGAAGAATATCAAAGATGGGGGTTTCAACACTTGGCAGTTAAAAGAAAGAAATGGTCTTATCTTGAATTCCTGTAAATTCTTTTCAGACAGTAGAGCACGAGTCCCTTCGAGGAACTCTTGTTTCCTAATCACAGCAGAATAAAGTACAAGCTACTGTGATAAACATGCTGTGCATGATTGAATTTCTTGTTCATTTGGGTAACACTATAGTAGGAGGTTTTGCCAGACACCTGAAAGCTCTTTTTTAAAGACCATACAGATTTATAAAAGGATGCATTTACATGTATCAGCTGTTTTCAAAAAGTACAGTGGACCCCATTGTGCTCTAGTAGAGAGGATGATTTAAATTATTGCTTTGATATATGCTATTGAAACCCATGTCATGAATTTACAGTATCATCATGTCTCAAGTACCCCATTCTGCCTACATTAATTGTATAATTCTAAAGAGCATGACTTTTCCATTATAGCATAGTAAGAAAATACCAGTGTCTAATATTCTGTTTTTCCTTCATTAATGCATAACAATTCGGATCTCCAATTTCAAGCATCTGATACTGGAATAGTTGTGCATGAAATAAACCCCTAATATTGGGAACCATAGTGCACTGAATCAGCCACTAATATTGGAAACCATATCTATTTGGTATGGCAAATCATAGTTCGATCTTGGATTCAGGTATATGGGGCCAGTGGCCCCTTGCTATGGGATGGTCTGTTGTCATCCGTCCATCTGTTGGCATAAGTTTGTTTTTGCTTCTAAACTACTTGGAGGATTGCCATGAAACTTTACACACACTCATTTCATGGTCTGGTTGGTCCTAAATGAAAATTATGCTGCTTGGATCTCCAATATAGCCACCACAGTGGCCATCTTGAAAATCTTGTTATGCTACTCCTCCTGAGTGGATGGTCATATCAACATGGGTTTTCACTCAAACACATCTTATAATGTCCAGTTGGTTCTAAATGAAAATGGTGCTGATCTGATGTCCAATATGGCCACCATAGCAGCCATCTTGAAAATGTTGTTAAAGCTACTCCTGAATGGAAAGTCATATTGTCATGGGTTTTTCACCAGAAGACTTTTCATGCTGTCTAGTTGGCCCTTAATGAACATGGTGCCGATCTGACATCCAATATGGCTGCAACAGCAACCATCTTGAAAATCTTGTTATCACTACCGGTACACCTGAATGGATGGTCATATCAACAAGGGGTTTTTGCTAAAAGACTTCATATGATGTCCAGTTGGATCTAAATTATGTCCAGTATGTCCACCACAGCAGCCATCTTGAAAATCTTGTTATCACTACTCCTCCTCAGTGAGAAGTAATATTGCCATGAGGTTTTCACCTGAAGACTTCTTATGATGTCTAGTTGTTCATAAATGAAAAGGGTGCCGCTTGCACATCCAGTATGGCCACCACAATGGATGTAATGAAAATATTGTTATCCCTACTCCAGAATGGATTGTTCTATCAACATGGGAATTTTACTAAATGACTTCTTATGATGTCTAGTTGATCCTGAATGAAAATTGTGCTGCTCAGACTTCTAGTATGGCCATTTTGTAAATGGTGTATAGTTGGTTATACATGTAAATGAAAAGGGTGCTGATCTGACTTCCAATATGTCTGCCACAATGGCCATCTTGAAAATCTTGTCAAGGCTACTTCTAGATGGCAGGTCATATCAATACTGTGCTTTCACTAAAGACTTCATATGCTGTCTTGTTGATCCTAAATGGAAATGGTGCCAGTTTGATCTCCAATATTTCCATTATGGCAGCCATCTTGAAAATCTTGTTATTGTTACTTCTCCACAATGGAAAGTCATATCAACATGGGTTTTCCACCAGAAGATTCTTATGATGTCTTGTTGGTCCTAAAATGATGTCTTATTGGTCCTAAATGAAAACGGTTTCAATCTGACATCTACAGCAGATAATTTGAAAATCTTATTATTTCTGAAGAATATTAGAGATGGTTTCAGCACTCAGCAGTTAAAAAGAAGAAATTGTCTTATCTTGAATTCCTGGAAATTCTTTTCAGCTAGTAGAGCATCAGTTCCTTTGACACATGCCATAAGGTGGTGTATATTATGTAATGGTGTTGTCTGTCCATCCACCCATCTGTTACCAGTTTCATTTCAGCACAATAATGCAGGTTGTCCACCATCTACAGTTACAAAACTTTGTGGATGACTTGCACTTGGGGTAAGGAAGAACCCTGTAAATTTTTGGGTCTAAATCTAAATGGTCATGGTCACTGACTGAAAGAAAAAAAAGTGGTTTCCACAATAACTTGAATTCTCAATCATCAGTGGCTACTGAACTTTATGAATGTCTTACGCTTGGAGTAAGAAAAATGCCTTTGAGTTTGGAGTCAAAAGGTAAAGGAAACAAGTCAATGTGACTGTAAGAAGAAGAGTGGT
This sequence comes from Margaritifera margaritifera, assembly GCA_029931535.1. NCBI lineage: Eukaryota > Metazoa > Mollusca > Bivalvia > Unionida > Margaritiferidae > Margaritifera > Margaritifera margaritifera. The sequence goes on from JAQPZY010001606.1 coordinate 4,760,652, forward strand.
TTCTGCACGATAATTTCAGTTATCTACATAGAGTACTATTAATCAATGGGCAGGTGTATAATGTGCTATTCACGATACATGTACTTGGGGTTTGTTTTTTTTAATGAGAAAAAATATGCTTTGTGTTTTTTAGTTATCTCCCACAATGATGATTGCAATTCATAGTATTGAATGTGAATAAATCAACATTGAAATTTCTTTCTTCATTTGAGTCAGATCTTTATATAATATTATCTGCATTTGTCACATATTCAATGAGAGGAATATCAATCATTTTACTAGAAATTCACAGCAAAATTACATGTTTATGATGGATTGCCTGTGAAAGATAAGTTTAATGTAGAAATGTCAAAAAGTTTCTCCAATTTGGATGAAATTTACATAAGTGCTTACTCTTGTGCCAGCCAGTATGTTGCAGTCATTACTCACTGCTGATGTGTTTGTTCTTTTACATATTCAAAAGATTTAAATAGCAACCTGAGTCAGTTTTACAAAGTGAACATCTAATGATATGTAAACGAGAATCTCTTAATAGTGTAATAATTTTAAAGTTATCACTGCTTCATTACACTGTCTTTATCCTGAGAGAGTCAGAGATATAAATTTTGACTTTGACAATGTTCTTATCATTGTCATAGCAAGCCATGATGTATGTACTGCTGACTTTATTATTACTCAAATTTTCCAAAGTGCATTTTATTCTGTTTCAGTGGTGGACTAGCTAAAAAGAGGGAAGCCTCTTTAAACAATATCATTTAAAAAGTATCACTTTGATTTATGAGTTTGGGCAATTTCTGCAGAGAAGTCATCAACATGTTTGCAATCACTTCTCATGCAGATGTCAGTTTGCATGTGATGTGAATAGTTATGATTTATCACAACGTTAAATATGAATTCACTGGCATAAGGCAGTGTAACCAGTGTAGCTAAACAGTCAGTCTCTTTTGCGTCAAGTGTTCATTTACACAGTACACATCATGGGTAAAGGGCTGATTTCACAACCGGGAACATGACAGTTTCGGAAACTTTCACAAATTTGGCTAAAACTTTGCGCCGATTATTTTGACACTGCACCCTGTGGATGCGCCTGTCAGATTTTAGTGGGCCATTAATAATTATTTGCACCAATTGCACAGAAAAGCATCCCAGATTGAACCCTGCAAATGGCATCTTTTTGCCAACAACCAGAATTTTATATTGCTAATTGAAGCTGGATGAGATTTTATAGTGGGACTACCCTAAACTGGCTCTCTCTAAATTCTAATCTTGTATAGATCTGCATATATTTTGGTCCCATCTGAGTCTTTAAAATGTCTTTAAATTGGCTACCTCAGTTGAACAGTCAAAATGTGTGGTCCTAACAGTATCTAGTTTGGGGAAGTTCTGTTGTACAGTGTTTTCAAAATGTGTTGCCCCACCCCCCCCCCCCCCCCCCCAGTAGATGCACACATGTACACACACACACACACACACACACTCCTCCACATAAACTGGTCTTTTCCTGCCATGTCTGCCTCACCCCAGGACAGACCCATCTCTTGTAGATTGGTCATCACTGTGCATGGCCAGGTCATTATTGGTCTTCCTTTTTTTCCTTTTACCCTGTGGCATCCATCTCAATGCTGTTCTGGGAATGCTGTTAGGAGGCATCCATAGGACAAGAATGCAATTGATTCAGAAGTAACTTGCACTTGCTGACCTGTGATCACAAAATTTGGTCAATACATACATTTATGTTTTGACTGAAGGGTTTTCATGTATTAAAATCAGGTCACTGTGATACTAATGTGATAGGGTTGGGATTTAAAAGGAGGATTAACTGAGCCGTGTCATTTTCTCTGAATGTGCACCTTATTGGTCAATGATGTGCCTGAATGTTTTGATAGGCAGGCCTGGCCTCACATGTGCACAAGTTAAAATGGTCTGTTTGAAGACTCAGTCTTTAAGAAAACTCTTTGGCAGGATATCCTTAAATTTTTAAAGTGGCTGAGTGTCTATTTTTACATAGAGGCATTTAATGCACTCAGAAGCAGATTATGATAAACTCTTGTGATTTTATCTTAATTTCGGGGGCCCCAGGTGGTCGAGGTGTCTAAGGTGCTCGCCTTTACAAATCACTCACTTCTCACCTCTGTCAATGTGAGTTCAAGTCTCGACCAATGTGGGTATGTGAGAAAGTATGCCAGTAGCTTCCCATGGGTCATTGGTTCTTCCCAGGGTCTTCCTGGGTTCTTCCTCCACCAAATATACTGGCTGTCATGTATTGCCTATCATGTGCTGAAAAAGGGCATTAAATCGAACAAAACCAAAACCAATCTTAATTTCACAGCCTTTATGTGTACAAACTACTGTATCACAATTTTTTTTTGCTGCACACTGTAAGTTATAGCCTAAGGTTCAGTTGCACAAGGAAAAAAGACCATTGTGACCTGTCTGTAATGTTGGTGGACAGACTCATTCCTCAGAAGTGTTTAAAGTAGGTCACTGTGATCTGTCATTTGCCAAAAGTATTAAAACACTTGGCAGTAATCATGGATCAAGCTATGGGGTTATTTGGGCGAAATAGTCACCCTGCATCCTGCATTTTATTTCAACACAACAGGAAAGTAAATTTGTCTTTGCCTTGCCACTTGTTGCCTTCATCCTGTCCCCTTAAGTTTATTAATATTCTTCCCAAAACAACAAATGTGGTGTAGTTTGTTGGTTAAAAACGTTACGTATTTAAAAAAATGACAACTTTGGTGCAAATTTCATGCCTTTTGATGCCCTCATTTAAACTTAGAGTTAAATTTTCCCACCAAATATTCACATGTCAAGCTTTAGGAAGTGACTGAAATTCAACCCACAAAAGCAGATGCTGTGTAATTATTGAAGTATTGAGACTGAATGCATTGAGAGTTTAATAAGTGTATCCAATATTTCGAGTAAAAGCATAGTGGAAAGAGATGATTTTGGGGAAAAGGTTATATATAATCGCTTATAAGTCCAATCTAACTGCAAACAGTATGGACCCTGATCTGCCATTGCATAATGCGCTTGCAGATCAGGTCTGTATTGTTTGTTCTGCTGATTACTCCTTACAATTTGCACAGACCCAGATCTGCCAGCGCATTATGCGACAGCAGATCTGGGTCTGTGCAGTTTGCAGTTGGACTTGACTTATAAGCAAGTATATATGATACCATCTAATGACTTATAAGCAAGTATATATGATACCATCTAATGACTTATAAGCAAGTATATATGATACCATCTAATGACTTATAAGCAAGTATATATGATACCATCTAATGCTTTTAACCAGCATAAGTTGCAGCAATTTTTCATATTTAGAATGGAAATTTTAAAAATATTTTCATGAAGTTTGATGGTTATATGGGGTTTTAATGCTTTTTAACTCGCACAACCAATAAAACACCAGTTATTGGTGAACTTATTTGGACAGTCTAAAGTGTTCTTTTCCCCATCACTTTGCCTTATTTTGACAGAAGGGAAAAGTAATTTCACCCAAAATATTTAGTCTGGCATTAAGTCCAAGTAAAGTTAGTTTCAAATGTCATTTTTCCCATCATATTCAACCCAGATTCATCTTGTGTTTTCAGTGATTGCATTTGATGCATAATCTATACTAGAGATGGAAGCCATCACAAATATCAGCACTTGTGCATTTGTTTTTGCTCCCACCCCCCCCCCCCCCCCACCCCCACACACACACTTTGCTGCATACGGGATTTGAAATCTTTTTTTGTCATCTACTCTTTATTCTGAAACATCACACCAGGTATGGTCACCCTCTCTTAATCAGTGTAGTGGAGTTCAGATCTCAAGGAAAAATCTGTATTATTTATGAAAAGATAACCTTTGATCTCCAACTCCCAATGCTTAGGGGACTTCATCCAGGATCTGAAACCTAAACTATTCATCTTCATACAACATCATGCCAAATATTATTATCACTGTCCCTCAATTAGTGTACTAGATGGTGATGGAGGGATCCACTGATAAACATATCCTATCAAAATATATACATATATTTAATTCAGATCCAACTGCAAAACTGCATAGACCCAGATCTGCTGTTGCATAATTTGCCAGCAGATTTAGGTCTGTACAGTTTGTTGGGACTACCCATAATCAATAGAACAAACAACATTGACCCTGATCTGCCAGCACATTATGCAGTGGCAGATGTTTCTTGTGTCTGCAAAAGTGCTGATATAATAATGTATGAATATTGCAGTTGATTTCCATTGATACATTGTATCAACTGATAGTCTTGTGAATAATAGGAACCCTTACACTGTTTAAGGGATTTTCATTGCGTAGCAGCTTTAAACAAGTCACAGTTTTTGCTCCATAGATCTTTAGATCACAAAAGAGCGCAATGACCCGAGCATGGGTTGATAGTTGTTTTTCAATACTTCAGATAACTATTTCTGTAATATCTCCAGTAAACAGGCTGTTTTGCAGTGGTGTGCATTGTTTCTTTATTGGCCTTTGTGGAAATTTATCTTGTTCTAGGTGTTATCCAATAAAGAACACGGTGTTCATTTCAAGTACCTGAAACTTGAAAGCTGTGATAAAATTGGGATAAATGTCAGTGTTATTACCTGTATTTTATAACCCTGGGAATTAGGCATTTATAAACTTGTTTATGATTTCATGCATTGTTGCATCACAATATATTATTCTTATTACTTATTTCATAACTTCCTCCTCCATTTTGCTTCAGATTGCGGAAACAAAATAATTTAAAATACCATTTTCTACTGGAGGGGTGAGTGGGAGTTCACATGTAATTGCATGTCAAGTGCTAGATTTGTAATGTGTTGAAGTGACCCATTTTATCTTGTGTCAGGCCAGCAAACCTTTATCTCATTCAGCTCATGCTTGACACCAATTCTCTTTTCCTTTTCTTGTTTTTACTGTTTACTTTGGAGCATGATTAAAAATTGTGACACAGAATCAATAAAACTATTGACCTTAAATTTGTTTAGTATTACTTTCTGAAGTACATGTATAAACCTTGATACATTTCAGGAGGTATTGCACAACATTCTTTCGAAATGTTTGTGTTTTTGTTTCTTCTATAATATTCAAGTTTTCCACATTAAGAACACAGTTGTGCCAAATGGATCATTATCACACAATGAACGTACTGTATGTAGTCGCATATAATCCGGGTCCAAATGCAAACAACATAAACCCTGATCTGCCGTCGCATAATGCGCTGGAAGATCAGGGTCTGTGTTGTTTGTTTTGCTGACTAGTCTCTGCAAACTGCATAGACCCAGATCTGCCAGTGCATTATGCGATGGCAGATCTGGGTCTGTGCAGTTTGCAGTTGGTATCCGATTATACGCGAGAATATACGGTACTGGCCATCTCATAGCCTAGAATTTCCCACTTTGTTGGTCCAGAAATAGTTACAGAGCAGTGAAGCTCTCAGTTTTCTTCAACATGTAATTTAGATAATGTTCTTTTCTTGACAATTATTGTAAATGGCTTCTTTAGGAAATGAGTTTTGAAATTCAACTGATGCTAAAATATCATTTTCTGTATAATTTCATAATAACCTGAAGTTGTTATAACCTATGTAATTCTGTATAAATCATCAATCTCCAGTGTAATTCTTTGAAAACTTTTGAATCATTCTGTATCATGCTTTCTCACCACCTTAAATACATGACTCATGTTTGTTGGTTTACACTAATAATGAGATACCTTCGGCTTTTGGACAGGCTAAAATTTAAAAAGAAAAGAAGAAAAAAGAAAGAATAGCCATGTCCTGCCAACCTGAAGTTGTTAAAGCATAAAATATAGGTCAAGTTTACCTACTTTTATATTAATTGTGTGTTCATATTTTCTTACTTCTCCAGCATGAAAATTAAAATAAAGGTAATTCAAGACTGTCTAGTCCATGGGCTCCATGGTAACATGAGACTTGAAATAGACCTACAGTACTTGCTCAGCACTTTGTGCTTAGTGTCAATTATACATGTATTCTTATTTATAAAACATTATGAGTAGATTCCAATTTATTCATTTTGTAACAGATCTCTTTCTTTCATATTGTATCTTGGCCGTTGCTATTTTATTAACTTTTATTATTTTATGTGGTCAAGATGTACTCGTTTTTATTTTTCATTGATATAAGTGATCTTACAGCATGGTGTAATCCATATAAAAAGACATGATGGTTTGGTTTTGTGTGGTTTAATGCCATTTTTCAGCACATGATAGGTTATACATGGCAGCCAGAATATTTGGTTGGGGAAGACTCCGATAGAACCACCGACCCATGGGAAGCTTGTGGCAAGCTTTCTTAAAAGCCGTAGACCACTTGGCCACCTGGGACCCCCGTGAAAAGACATGAATGCTAAATCAATGTTTATAGATATTTACGCACATAACCATTATATATTCACATACGCTTCAAATATTCATTTAAGAAATAGTACATATTAAAATTCTGAATAAAGATCAGACTAGATTCATAGATCATTATTAGTATCAACACTATTCATTCACCTGTTAATTTTGCTAAGCTAATTGTATCAGCATGTTGCTTTAAGTATAATTGTTGGATTCGTCAGGCAGTAATCTTCTTTTGTTTTATGACATCAATCTAAACCAATTAAATGTTTAACACCCTAATATAGTTCTAGAGAGGAGGGGATTCTGTCAGGTGGCAATACCCACTTTGTTCTATGACATTACTCCAAACTAATTATTACCATGTACTTGCTTATAAGTCGGGTCCAACTGCAAACAACATAGACCCTGATCTGCCATCACATAATGTGCTGGTAGATCATGGTCTGTATTGTTTGTTCTATTGACTACTCTTAACAAGCTGCATACATTAAGATCTGCTGGTGCGTTATGTGACGGCATATCTGGGTCTATGAAGTTTGCAGTTGGATCCGACTTATACACAACTATATACAGTAACTGTTTTAAAATCTGATTTAGAGGGACAATTTATGGTTCTTGATAGTGGTACTCAAACTGACAAAGAAACCCAATACCGGTAATAGAATTGACTAATCATAGGCAGTTCAGTAAGGTATGTAACTTGATTAGTCAGGTAGAAATATTATTAGCACAGTTACCAAAGCTGATCATAAAAAAATTGTTTTTTAAAATAATTATGGTGTCCCAAGACTTGCATTCATTACAGAGTGTATCTTCTTCTTTAAACTGCATTAAAATAAAAACTAGAAAATGGCACAGTAATTGAAATTTTAGTACTTCTGACCTTCCAACCCCTGCCAAGGACTCCAACGGAGGCAGACGAAAATAACCCCTTTTATCAATGGCTACCACTTGAACAGATGCAATACCAAGTTTGTTGACATTTCAACCAGAGGTTTAGAAGGAGTTAGGGTAACAGACGGATAGACAGATTAGGGTATCACAATATTCCCTGTGTTTTTAAAAAATGCATGAATATTAAAAATTGCTACAATATGCTTTAGTGAGCTGCTCATTAGAGATGCAGAACAGTGGAGTATTAATGGTGTCAGCAATGTGCAATATCATCCACTAAACAAATGGGTGTGATCTTTATATTAATATGTGGTTTAACATCCTGTACAAAGCCAATGTCAGAGAGAGCATCACATTGACATTTTCAGCCTGTTAAATGTAAACGTGATGCACTTTATGCACTAAAACAGTAGCAAATTATCTACCATATATACTCGTGTATAAGCTAATACCAACTGCAAACTGTATAGACCCAGATCTGCTGTCGCATAATGCGCCAGCAGATCTGGGTCTATGCAGTTTGTAAGGACTAATCAGTAGAACAAACAACATAGATCCTGATCTGCCGGTGCATTATGCAACAGTAGATCAGGATCTATGTTGTTTGCATTTGGACTTGGATTTTACACGAGTATATACAGTACCTATAATAATTATGAATAATTTGGCGAGTTAGAAACATTGAATACCATTTAATATATAGAATATTTGTATATAGAATATTGTAAATTCATTTATTTTTGTGGGATTCAATTTTTGTGGTTTTGTGAAAAATGACATTTTCTTTGGTACTTAATTTCATGGATTATTTTGGGGGAAATGGTTCTTTTGTTTGCACAAAGTCATTGTTAAATTTGTGGTTTAATTGTAAGCAATCACAAATTCAATGATAATTGGTACACCACAAATATAATGACTTTGCAGTAGTACATGTACATAGGAAATTTACATTTTAAATGATCCATAGATTTTGTGGAGTTTAATAACACATCAGTACAACCAATGTTTGTGAGGATCAACTCAGAATATAGAACTTAAAAAGGAAAAAAGAAATTAGATGGTTCATATAACCTCGAAAAATCTTAAAATTTCAGAGTTACCTTGAAACCTCGATGAATTTTTAAAACTTTGTTTTATTCTTGAAAAGTCCTTGAATTTGTTGAAAAACTTGAAATTTTCAAAAAACTTTTTGCATTTATTTAAGGAAATACAAATCATTCAAACAATAAAATGCATCACTTTTAAATTCAGAATTTTTGTTTTTTTTTATGTATTTTTCAAAAATAATAAATAATAAATGGTATAAATTTAGATGGAGTAAATGACACACAACACAAGTAGTTACCCAATGGAGTAGCATACCTTTGCTGTAATTGCTTGCTAATTATGTATCCATAAAATATCTTTAAAAACATTTTGACACTAGTATAGCATAGAGAATTTTTTTATGTTCTCCAATGTAAAATCCAAAGAAAAATGTAAGAGTGCATATTATAAAAGATAAAGAAGGAAATAATGGCTACATGTTTTTAGGAGACATGAAAAGTTACTTTTTAGCACAAGAAAAACCCAAATTGAAGTTTTTATTCATCAAAATCACCATAAAATCACTATAAAAAAATTGAAGATTTTATTGGTGTGCATACATTATGATTATGGGCAGGACATGGTCATCAAGTGTAGATGGTAAAACAACAAGGAATGTCCTTAACATATACATAATGTAACATAATAATGAAATTCTATCACCCTAATGCAAATATCTAGCTTTGTGTCAATGGTAATAAGACTTTCCAAAATCTTAACTTTCAAGGTCAGAATCTGTGCATAAACATAGAGATGTGCTCAGATTTTAAAAAAAATATCTAACATTTTGTAAGATATTTTTTGTAGAAATACATTTAGTATTTTATGTTATTTCAAACTCCCTGATTAAGAACATATATCTAACATTTTGTAAGATATTTTTTGTAGAAATACATTTAGTATTTTGTTATTTCAAACTCCCAGATTAAGAACAAATATCTAACATTTTGTTACAGTTTTGGTTGTTTGTAGAAATATATTTTATGTGATCTCCAACACCCCTTTAGGATGCTTACAATAAATGTTATAAGTTTATTTTATTTTGGAGCCATATGGTCAAAGGTCAAGGTCACTGACTGAAAGAAGAAAAATGGTTTCTACACAGTAACATTAGTTCTACACTTAAGATCTGAACCAAACTTTGTGGATGGCTTACAATTAGGGTAAGGAAGAATTTATCTTGATTTTGGGATCAAAAGGTCTCTGATTAAAAGAAGAAAAATGGTTTCTGCATAAAAGCTTTAGTTCTGCGTTACATACTTTAAATAGACTTTGTGGATTGCTTGCACATGGCACATAGAAGCCAACTAATTTTGGAGTCAGAAGGTTGAAGGTCAGGGTCACTGTTACTTTAAAAAAATGGTTTCTGCACAAACATTTTTTTCTTGGCCATGTACATTCACAAACACTTTGGGTAAGAAAGAGGCCTATTTATTTTGGGGTCAAAAGGTTAGAATTCAAGATCATTGTGACCGAAAGAAGAAAAATGATTTTGTATAATAACTTTAGTTCCAGACCATGTATCTTGACCAAAGTTTGTGGAGGGCTTGCACTTAAGATAAGGTAAGGAAGATGTCTACTGATTTTGGGATGAAAAGGTCAAAGGCCAGGGTCATTTTGACTTGAAGAGAAAGGGTTTAACTTTTGTTCTGGAATAAGTACAAGGTAATGATCATGATTAAGTCTAATAAGAAAATAATGGTTTCTGTATAGTAAATTTAGTTAAAAACCACATACCTTGTCCAACATCAGGGTCATTGAGACCCAGTGGTCAACAGTCACTAGAGTCAGCTATGCCCTACTGGTGCCCACATAGAGGACTATTAAACATGGGGTGGGCATATACTGTACTGTACATGGTAATCTTGTTGTAACTAATCGAGTTACCTCTCTAAATAAAGTAATCATTATCCTCCTCCTCATCTTCATCATCATCATCATCATCAATTTTATCATCATTCTATTTTCCCAACAATTTTCAGCTTTTGTATTCCTGAAATCAGATTGGCTAGAAGGGTCAGGAATCTCTATTACACTTTGTTACTGTTCAGTTCGATAAGTTAGATTTCAGCTGTATAAAAAAATTATAATAATATCACATTTTTGTATGCCAATCTTAAGTCAGGCTGTTATGTTTTGTCATTGTCCATTTGTCTGCCCATTAACATTTACTTCTCCTGACCCATAAGTTTGTAATGGTTTAAGGGGTTTTCATTTCATTAAACTTTGCCCAAGAATATATTATGGGCAGACAGACAGGGTGTTACCATAGCCAGACCCTCTGCCTCAAGGCATTTTAATGAAACTTAAGCCAATTATGTGTCATGTATAGACAGTGTGCTGCATACCATAACCATTCTCCCAGCCTCAAGGTCAAGGTCATGGCATTGGTGTGGGGGTGGGGTTTGACTTGTCTGGACTATAACGTTTGAACCACAGAAGATATTTTGTTAAAGCTTTAGCCAATTATGTGTTATGTATAGGTGGTGTGTCACATACAATAGCCACTTCTCCATGTCACATACAATAGCCACTTCTCCATGCCTCAAGATTAGGGTTGCCACCTGAAGATCTCAAAAAAAAAGAACACATGTGAACCATTAAGAAATTGATATAAAATAATACCACATTTTACTCTTCAGTATGGAACATTTCTTTAAAATACATAACAAGTGGCAACCTTACTCAAGATCAAAGTTGCATCAAGGGAAAACATATTTCTGTGGGTTACATCCTTCTCCAGAGTACAACTTTTGAACCACTGAAGATATTTTCATGAAAAGTTAGCCAATTATGTATCATTTATAGATGGTGTGATCCTTCCTCAAGGTCAAGGTCACAGCAAGGGAAAATATAACTCTGACTTGTATCTTGGTCTGGAGTATAATCTTTGAACCACAGAAGATATTTTAATGAAACAACCAGTTAATATGTATCATTACTAGAAAATGTTTCAAGGTCATGACAAAGGAAGATGTAAATCAGTGACATCTATCCATGTACAGTTATAACTTTTAAACCAATGGAGATATTTTAATAAAACTTTAGCCTTTTATGCATCTTAACTTGACAATATCTGCTGTATTCAGTCATGTTCCCTGCCTGAAGGCCAGGGTCATAAAAAGGGATAATGTAAGTCAATGGCCTGTGTCCATATCCAGCCTGTCCTTTTGTAACCCCTGCAGGCATTTTGATGAAACTTTACCCAGGTCCACACCTTGTCATACAGTATTCAATTCAAGATCTTTAGTAGTTAAAAGTTCACTAGACTGGCATACCATGTGTAATTTGCACTACTCTTTTTTGAAAAATATGAAGCATTTCACAATAGAAAGCAGCATTAGTGTGTACAGTCTGTTATTCAGCTACAAATGTCAAAGGTTTTTTACAATATTTTTTTCATTTTATACAGCGAAATTTAGTTTCTCTGGAAAAATTATTTATTAGGTCAAAAATCAGAATGTTATTTCATGACAGAATTGCATCATAATTTTAAGAGGGAAATTACTAAGTGGCTGGTGCAGAAGTTCAGGATATTTCATACACTTGTAGTGTTGATCATACTCCACTGGGTGTAAGCCAAGTCATGTACATACTTACACTAGCACAGTGCATAGTTATACATGCTGGGAATATCAATATTCTTGTGATGATACATTATTGTACTACCACTGTCGTATATATATATATATATATATATATATATATATATATATATATATATATATATATATATATATATATATATATATATATATATATATATATATATATATATATGCACAATACAAACTGAGAACGGGGGTTAATTATGTAAATTTTTAAATTCATGAACACTTGTAATTGGTCAGAATGTTATGATTTTATCGACTGGTCTAGAATTTTTTATACTGTATTGTACCAGTTGTTAAAATTTGGTGGTTTTGATATTAAAATCCACTTTGCATATATTAAGTGTTTAAGAGCCAAATAATAGCAAAGTAATACGGCACTCTCATATTATAATGCTGTTCATGGTCTGTCCCTCTGTGGCCCCAGCGATCGTTATTCAATGATCTTCTCGATCTGCTGGGGACCATCCCAGGACCTTTCCTCAGAGGAGGGACCTCCTGTTGCAGCACAGGTGCTCTCTTATACACAACAGCCCACAGATTCTCCCCCTTCACACTTGGCTCATCTCAAACGATCTCTCCGCAAAGAAAAGTTTTCAATCAAAGTTGTCAAGTGCATCATTCATTCCAGGAGAAGATTTACGTCTAAGGTGTATGATGCCAAATGGAGAATCTTTTGTGATTGGTGTAGTAGAAAATGAGTCAATCCTAGCTATCCCTCTGTGAGTGCAGTGGCTTATTTTCTTCTTTTCGTTTTTGAAGGGAAACAATGCTCGGTTTATACTATTAAGGGCTATCAAGCAGCCCTTTCCAACACTATCAAATTTTCAAAGGCCCAGCTATCGGGACAGATTCTTGCTTAGCAGACCTGATCAGGTATTTCGAGCTGCAAAGACCAGTGTTACGCTCACTAATGCCTAAATGGAATCTTTTTTGTGTCTTGTGGTCTCTTAATAAAACCCCTATGAACCTTTGGGTGAATTTTCCTTCGAGAACCTTACCCTCAAGACAGTTTTCTTGCTTGCCTTGGTGTCTGCTAGATGAAGGAATGAGCTTCATGCCCTATCCAAGGGCTGTACAAGGTTCAATGGAAATTATGAGTCGGTTTCTCTCCTATGCCAACAGGGTTTTTATAAAAAAAAACAGCTTCCATCGATTACTTCACTCCTGATTGAGATCCCGTCTCAGCCATATCTGTGCTGGGGATGATCAGATAGACTTTTGTGTCCAGTTAGGACTTTACATTTTTATTTGGCAACCTCTAAAGGGAGAAGAAACTGGGTACGAAGTGTCTTTTCCTCCCCATTAAAGGTTCAGCTGATATTTCAGCTTCCACCATTTCTAGCTGGATTGCATTAACTATCAGGAGAGCTTACCAGTCCTTACCGATAGGCACCTGTTTCATGAAAGTTGAAGCCCATGAGCCATTGCTGCCTTATCAGCCTATCTAACTCATTCATTGTTTGGAGGACGTGATGTAAGTTGTGTTTTGGTGTTCTCACACTACTTTCTTCTCCTTTTATCTTCGCTCATTAGCTCACCAAAGCAAAGGCATTTTCTCCCTGGGCTCAATCATCGTCAATGAAAAAGTGGACCATGTGGATTCCATCCCGCAGTAGTCTCCTACTCTGCAATGAGGATGAGTATTCCTCGTGTTTGTTTTTATTTGCCAGTTGTGGGATCATCAGCCTCCCACAAAACTGACAATTTCAGCTACGCAATAGCAACAGGTATGGTATTATTGATATTAAAATGTAGTTTTTTCCCGGTGGTAAAACTAATTTTAATGATGTAATACTTACCTGTTGCTATTGCCAGATTCCCTCCTCCCACCCTGCACTGATGTCCCACTAAGTTAGGCTGCTCCCTAGGAAAAGACTAGGCAGTATGCATGGGCAGCATGTGTGGGGCGTCCCAGGGGCAATCCAATGTTCTGCAATCTTCTGGTTCACCCTAATTGGAGGATGAATTCTCGTCATTTGGTTGGGGTATTTTCCACCCTGAAAAGTACCGGTACCAATTATGCAATAGCAACAGGTAAGTATTACATCATCAAAATTAGCTATAACCCCCCCTCCCCCCAACTACATTTTAGACAGTGTAAAACTAACACTAACATTGGGGTCAGTAATTCACTTTCATTTTGTGTCTCAAATATGACAAAAAGATGATAGATTTTAATGATACTAAAATATTATAATTTACTGTAACTTTAACATTGATGAAACATATAATCTATCAATTATAATGTGATTTTGCATCATTAAATATAATATTTTGTGTTTTTAAACACTGGTATGACACAGAGATGTTGGATCATCCCTCAGTATGAGGCTCCCTCACCTATAACATGGGTCACTTTTATGGATTAAATGAACAGTGATATAAAGCGGGAGCACTGTGTATGTATGTATGTATGTATGTATGTATGTATGTATGTATGTATGTATGTATGTATGTATGTATGTATGTATGTATGTATGTATGTATGTATGTATGTATGTATGTATGTATGTATGTATGTATGTGTGTGTGTGTGTGTGTGTGTGTGTTTGTGTGTGTGTGTGTGTGTGTGTGTGTATGTATCTATGTATGTATCTATGTATGTATGTGTATCTTACTTGCAACCTAGCTAGGAATTGACCTACTTCTGTTCCAACCACATATATTTCATTTACATACTGGTATTATTTTGACCCAAGAATTTACCAGTCAAACAGTCAAACAACCAATGTGCACTCACATGCCCACCCACCTGCATGTACCTATACCAAACTGATCTAGGTACCTTCTTCTGTATACAGATATGTGTGTGTGTGTGCGTGCTTGGTTGCACCATTCCCTTAGAATTGTTGACAGGCTGTTACCCACTGTCACCCTATTTGCTGTTGTATAAAGTGCCAGCAGATTTGAGTCAGCAAAGTGTTCATCCTTCTTACCACTATGGTTTTAAGCATACAGGGTACACCCTGATCTACCATTGCATAGCTTCCTGGCAAGTCAAGGTCTATGCTGTTTGCAGTTATATTCATGTTCTATATGTGTGAATATGGTACTAAGTTCATTGACCTCTTTCTGCAGGAAATATCAGCAGTGAACAACTATGCATATCAGTTTAATGGAATGGGGTTAGGTTTATGTAATAATAGTAAATCTAAAAGTTACATGATAAATGGGGCTTTCAGTGCCACAGAAAGGGTGGGACTGTTTAGTAGAGGCATCAAATTGCACATTCTGTAGACATGCATATCTGCGTTACAAATCTGTGTCAGAAGCTGAGAGTTCAGTCAGTTTCTTTGTACAACATGCTAATAGACTTTCATTTTACCTTTTTTATGAAAGAGGGTGTATTCAAAATTTTATCAGCCATTAATTCATAAAGATACCTTAAACACATGATTAGTGGTGGTCAGAACATTAATTGGTTCAGGTTGCAATGGGTGGTCCTTGGGTGGAATAAGTCATGAAGGAAATTTACCATAATTAAGAAACTAATGAATTTTTCTTATTCATTTCAAATGTTATTCAGCATTTGTTCTTCTATCGTGTTCAGCTGATTTAAGCAAGTATTTAATTGTATTATCAGCTAGGAGAATCAGTAAAAAACAAAATTTGGTTGTCAGTGACATAAAAGAGGCAAACTTTGGACAATGACCATCATTCCTGTCAATGTTTAAGTAGTAAGTCATGCTGGTGTTAAGAGCTGGTGGCCAGCTTTAATAGCTACATCCTTCCCATATCCATAATGTAGAATATTAAATGTGCAGTAGAAACATTTTGCTGTAGACTAAGTTGGTTTAAATCCCCAAGATACTTAAACTTGTATTAATTATATGAAAACATGTCAACTTAAACTACCAATCTTGGGAGTTGCAGTAGCTCAGTTGGTAGAGTGTTGGATTTTTAATCCAGGTGTCACTGGTCTGATATCTGCCCAGGATAGCTGTGGTCAGCTGCCTCGCTGTGTTCTTGGGAAAGGCACTTAGCTCCAATTTCCTTGGCATGATATAGCCTGTAATGTGTTAAAAGTGATGTTAAAACCCACAAAAACAAAAACAAGAAAAAGTAAACTACCAGTCTCTCAGACTGTTTTATGTTTACTAAAGACCTTTGGAGCCCGGATGGTCGAGGTTGTACTGTATAATATGACATTACTTGTAACCATTATTCTGTATGAATCTTTCCCCAGATAATTGTGATATACAGTGAAACCTGTCTATAAAAGACACTCAAGGTAGTTAAGAATTGTATCCTCTTTCGAACCCCTGCTGGCCCTTGGATATAGAATAGGCTTATTGTGCCCTTCAGCATTTCATAAGAGGTGATTAATGGAGGCAGGAGCTGCGGTGGCTCAGTGGTTAGTGTGCCAGACTCGTGACTAAAAGGATGCGAGTTTGAATCCTACTAATTAATATCAGCCCAGGTAGGCTAATGCAATGCTTCCTTGGGCAATGCACTTTATTCCAATTGCCTTGGCACTAAATAACCTACTTGTGTTTTTGTGTTGTGAAACACCAAACCATTTGTCTTCTGTGGACAGGTGTCCTTCATTATAGAGGTTTAATATGAAGAGAAAATGAAGAAAAGGGGTTCTTACTTGTGCTTTTAGAGCAGGTGTCCTTTATATGGAGAGGTCTGTTATGACAGGTTTCACTGTATATAGTGTTGCGTTTGAGGCAGAGGAAACGAGAATTCGGAGGAAACAACTGAGCTTGGATGGCTGACCATTCTTGCATGTACAATAACATATAATCCAACCTTGAACTGAATGATGCAAAGCAAGCACTTTACCACTGTGCTATCCATGACATTCTCTTATGCTTTCATTACGTTAGTTGGTTGGTTGTTGTTTGATTGGTGACATAAATCATAAGCACATAAAAGACTATATAATTCTGAAGCAATGAGAGTAAAGTGCCTAGCCATTGGCATCAACACACTATGGTTGCTGACCCAGGCTGGTTTGGGTGGGATTTTGAGCCTGCAACCCACTAATTGTGAGTCTGGAATGCTAGCCACTGAACCAACCATGATTCCAAATGTTACATGTATATTGCAAGTTCATATAACTTCACTTTTGCATTGCAAGTAAGAACCAGTATCATCTCAGACTTGCTATATCTATCAAGTAGTAAGTAAAGACAAGAAATCCAAAAATATTTGCCATTATGACAATGTATCCTTTATGAGGTGGTGCATGATGAGGAAGTTACACTGTACTGTTTCAGGGAATTGATATTATAGACAGAGTAAAAGGCCATACTAAACATGGTATAATATTTTATACACATACAATTTAGGTTACAGTAGTAGTAAACATGTTTGTTACAGTTGTCAGAGTCAAGTACAGTGTTATGCCCAAATGAATGAACTTGATAATCAGTTCAGTGCAGTTTTGTAATGCTGTAATTTTCCTATTGCCCAAAATACAGAGCTAAGTAGACAAGATTGCCTGTTTACCACATAAGCAGACAACTCAAGGAGTGTTTTTCCATAACACTGCAGTGGTATTCAAAATGTAAACAGACTTTTTAAAGAAAATTGGTAAAAAAACAGGACAAAAACCCACAGTATCATTCACAATTTTTATATGGACAGATTTCAGACTTTATACAATCCATACATGATAGGCATGAATGTATGAATTGCCTCTGTAAATTTTGAAGATTAAACAATATATAAATTTCCACTATTACAAAGACCCTGTAGAATTTTTTTTTTCTTTTTCAGAGAAACATTTTTATTTTTTATTTCATCCAGTATTACTGAGTTCTTAATTAATACACGTACATGTATGTTTCTATTCTCTAGGTATCACACTTAGTATTTTTAATCAGTTTAAATTTAAAGATCGGTGATTGCTTTATCATAACTGATCAACCATCGGTTTTAAATTGACTGGAGATATTTTCTGAATTTTTTCATTGTCAATGTCATTTTCACATACTTGGTAATGGTAAAGTCCGACAGTTTACTAACACATTTGTTGTCTGCCAAGTTGTTGGTGCTAGGGTAATACCAAACAACAAAGAGCTGTTATTCACGTGTTTTGCTTTTCCTAGAAGATTTCATCCTATAAAGTTGAATAGTAAAATAAAGAAAACTATGATCATTTATGTTTGATTATGGAAAATCATAATCAAATGCTTCATCATTTTGACTTTTTCAACCAATCTTTGATTGTATTGATTAATCCTAACACTACTAATCATACTGATAATACTAATCATACTGATAAAACTAATCATACTGATAAAACATCTGATTTGAGCAAAGCTTTAATATTGAACTTTTTTACAAGTTCTTAATACCTGCCATGTCACGGTGTGTCACACATACTGTAACTCATAATTTAGCCTCCCATACTCCCAACACATTGGATGGTTCATACAACCTTGAAAAATCCTTGAAATTGAGGGAATTGCCTCTTAAATACTTTACATTTTAAAAAAGTCAGTTTTATCCATAAAAGTCATTGAACTTCTTGAAAAACTCTTCAAATTTTTCCCCAAACTCCTTGAATTTATCTTAGGGAATACAAGACATTAAAATGGAATAAAATACATCACTTTTTATATACAAAATATTTCTTATATACATATTTTCCAAAAACAATGAATAGATAAATACAATAGTATAAAATTGTGTGGATCAATATGATACATTGTGTGTATAATAACACAGTCAGATATTTTTAAGTACATTATTGTTCTGACAAAATTTTGTTTTGACGTGTTGACTGACAAATGAACAGAGACTTGATGTGGTAATCAGGTCTAAATCTTGAAGGGAGAGTGTTGATTGACATGAACAGAGACTTGATCTGGTAGTCAGGTCTAAATCTTGAAGAGAGAAGTCATAAACTACTTTGGTGTAAGTTGCAGTACAGTGGCCTCTCATTGGGTGGGTGGTGGTGGGGCAGTAGTGGACTCTCTTAAGAACGGACTTATAAAAGGGAACCAGTTTATATGCCAAAAGTGTACCGAATGCATTAACATTTAATGATGTTCAAATGGTATACTGAATGCATTAACATTTAATGGTGTTCAAATAGTATACTGAATTCATTAACATTTAATGGTGTTCAGATATACTGAATTCATTAACATTTAATGATGTTCAAATAATATACTGAATTCATTAACATTTAATGATGTTCAGATATATTTACTGAGTGCATTAACATTTAATGATGTTTAAATATTATAGCTTAAAGACTACATATGTTCATGTTTTCTTTTTTAGTGTTCTCCAAGGGGCAGACTTGGACAGGCCAGTATCGTTTCCTTGCCAAGAATGGAGGTTATGCCTGGGTCATGACTCAGGGTACAGTCATCTGTAACAGCCGCATGCAGAAGCCACAGTGTGTCGTCTGTGTTCACTTTGTTCTCAGGTAAAATATTATTTAACAGATACTATGAATTCACTTGTATTCATGGAATACCAGTTTTCATGGATTTTTTGTTGTTGTTAGAAACCTTGAATTTAAATACATGGTGGAAATGCCTTTGCAATAAAAGCTATTTTTCTGTTTGAGGTAACATCATAAAGTTAAAGCATCAATGACAATGTCATTTTTGGCAATACCTTAAAAATGATGCCTAAGCAGATCACTCAATTAACAGTATTAGGTGAAAGTGATTTTTCATTATACGCATGGTTCTAAGATTGTCATGATTTACACTATTCTATCTTGTGTGGGCTGTGAGTTTGATTTGATGTTAATTGAGTGAAAATTATTACAGTATGTTTAGCTCTACTTGTCATAGACCAGAAGAGCATTATGCTATGGCCTGTTGTCCATCGTTTGCCTGTCATCTGTGAGTCATCCATATGTTAGCACAAGTGTTATAGCTACTCCTATACCACTTAAAGGATTACCATGAAACTTTACACACACATTCATACCAGGGTCTTATTGGTCCTAAATGAAAATGGTGCCAATCTGACATTCATTATGGCCACCATAGTTGCCATCTTGAAAATATCACTACTACTACTGTATGGAGGGTCATATCAACATGGGGTTTTTACCGAAAGAATTTGTATGCTGTCTAGTTGTTTCAGAGTGAATATGTGCCGCTCAGACATCCAGTATTGCCACCATGGTGGCCATCTTTAAAATCTTATCTCTACTCCTTAATGGATGGTCATATTGACATGGAGTTTTTATAATGTCTAGATGTTCCTGAATAAAATTGGTGCAGCTCAGACAGCCAGTATGGCTGCAACAGCAGTCAGTTTGAAAATCTTGTTATTACTACTCCTGAATGGATGGTAATATTCAAATGGGTTTCACCAAAAAGACTTCTTATGATGTCTTGTTGGCCCTAAATGAAAATGATGCAGATCTTACATCCAAGATCATGGCCATCTTGAAAATTGTGTTGCCACTACTCCTTAATTGATGGTGGTATCAGCATGGGATTTTCACTAAAAGACTTCTTATATTGTTTAGTTGGTTATAAATGAAAATGATGCTGATTTGACATTGTTACAACTAGGGTAATGTAACAAATGAAAAGACTCAAACAAGCTTTCAAGATTTAAAATACAAATCTTTAATTTCCTAAAATATTAATATATTTTAACAAACAATTAAAGTGAAAGAATAAAAAATAACTTACAGTATAGAATATCCTTAAAAGTCCTAAATTGTGTTAAAGTTCACTGTTCCGGAAGTTAATCCAAATATTCCGAATGTATGTTCCGAATGAAGTAGCCCTCACTGTGCTAATGTGTTGATAAGAATAAATTATATCCAAATAATCCTTGCGAATATGGAATCTCACAAGTTCTAGAAGTGTTTCTAATAATTCCACGGAGCTGTATAATAATTAAGTTGAAGACACAGTACTAATCCAAAATGCACTGTATTAATATAAATAGATCTCCAAAGCATATCCCACACACAAAATAAACAAATTTGTTTATGACCTCTCAATTCAGTGTAACTATCAAGAATGTTGAATACTGCTATAAATTCTATAATATAGTCTCCCCCTGCACATAAACAAAATAAAAACCATTGCGTCTTAAACAAACAACTGGGTATTTTGAAATATTGCAACCCTCTCCGAACCAATCAGAAATTAGGTTATGTGTGATTCAGTTTAAAGTACTTCTAAAATGACATTTTTATCAATAACAAAATGTTTACTCATGGAATCTAGGTCAGAAGTTCACCCTCTTCCCGCACCCTAAAACCACGTGATATGAAATATTGATCCAAAATACCATATGTGTACTCACGGCAAGATGACAGCTGTTAGACTAAGAACAGATATCACAAACTAATAAACTCTACCATTATTAAAAGAAAAAGATATATAATTCCGTAGCAACATCCAGTATGGCCATCACTGTGGTCATCTTGAAAATTATTAATGCTTTTCCTCAATGAATTGTCACATCAACATGGGGTTTTTGACTGAAAGATTTATTATGCTGTCAAGTTGGTCCTGAATGAAAATGGTGCCACTCTGTACCAATAAAAGTAGATGTCTAAAATGATCTGTCTTTAATCTAATAAACATGCTGGATTGTGATATAGTGAAAAGATTACAATTAAAGGTGTAAAACAAGACATTTTCCAAAAAAGAAAGCTTTATTCATTTATAATCGAATTTTGAAAATGATTGTCAAATGTTTGGTCATTTGGCTTTTCCTACAAATCTTCACTTATTTAGATTAATTGTTACACCACTGCCACGGCATCAAGTGAAATTAATGCCTTTTGAGATACAACTATTTTTGATGTATAGAAAGTTGCGTATTGAAGTGTTGATTTGTGGTGGATGAGAAAAATAATCTTCCCCATGTTTGAGCAGGATTGGAAAATCTACCATCAGGGACTAATATTTGATTTGGGATCTTGGAAAGGCACATTACTGGGCATAAGTCTTATCCTTTCCTGCCCCAATATATGGGGAAGATTCTGTTAATCAGTTTTCAGTTTAAAATAAAAATCAAATAATGGTTATCACTAGCTTTAACATTTGTCAATATTTTACTCTGTTAGTGGTGTTGAGCAGAAGGACATCATCGAATCAGAGGTACAGATAATGACCAAGTCCATGGTCCAGACCCCAGTGATGTCCCCTGTTTCTCCATCCACACCAGTCACAGCTAGCCCTGAAAAGGACAATCTTCTGGCCCCCTTCATCTTCCAGCCACTGGGGTTCAGCACTGAGGATGTATTCACTCACAAAACACAGGACATGGAGGAAGATTTCTACTTTCCACCTGGGACCAAGAAACGTAAGTGCATATACCTTCCAATAATTTAAGTCTTACTCAGTCCAGTGAGAGATTCAGAGGGGAGATGATGGGTTCAGCTGAACCTTTTCCTTTCCAAGTTAAAATAGTGGACTGTTTTTAACAAAACATACCAGCTCTTAAAATCAAACCTTCAGGGGGGAAAATCCTGGATCTGCCCCTGGAACCTTCTAGTGGCTAATAAAGTCAGAGCTGTGGTGTGAACTTACCCCCCCCCCCCCCCAAAAAAAAAAAAACTGGAATGGGATCCAGTCAGTTGCAGTTTAAACTCCCAACAGATGCTGGTAACCGTTTGCAACTGCATTAGCTTGAGCATGGAGCAGTCAATGCTACCTGCTTTGCTCAACAGCATAAAAGCAGAGATATATGTGGTACTCAAACCTATGCCTGTCTGATCCTAATACTGATTTTACGTGGTTTGATGGGTGGGATTTGGTGATGTCACTTAATTCAGACATAGGAATTGCATGTCCTGCTTGAGTACAGTTTTAGGTGTTTTAGATCACCTGGTTTTAAAGCTAAGTGAGCTTTGGTATGGGTCCATCATGCATCATCCATCATCTGGCTGGCATCCATCAGTAATTTCTATTTTCAACTTTGTCTCAAAACCCACCCACCAGACCAGTTTCAACCAATCTTGGCAGAAAGGCCTTTCAAGTCTGTACAAATGAATGGCTGTAGTTACTAAAAGTAGAAAAATCTTGAAATAACTTCTCCAAAATTACTGAATAGATTTTGGTCAAATTTGTACAAAACATCCCGGCATGAAGACCTTTTAGATTTGTACAAAACATCCCGGCATGAAGACCTTTTAGATTTGTACAAAACATCCCGGCATGAAGACCTTTTAGATTTGTACAAAACATCCCGGCATGAAGACCTTTTAGATTTGTACAAAAGAAGCCTATTCACCTTCAAATATGGCCACAGTTAGCAAAAATAGAAAAACCTGTCCATTGTCCATCAACAATTGCTATTTTCAACTTTTTTCAACTTCTTTTTAAAACCCTCCTGACCACTTTCAACCAAACTTGGCACCGATGATCCTGGCCTAAAGGTCTTTAAAGTTTTTACAAATGATGCAGAACTGCCATCAATATGGACACGATTACTAAAATAAAGAAAAATCTTTAACAGCTTCTCCAAAACTGCTGATTAAAATTTGACCAAACTTGACAGAAAGCATCCTGGCATGAATACCTTTAAAGTTTGTACAGTGATTCTAATCCACCATGAAATATCTCCACTGTTACTAAAATATAATAACCTTTCAGTGACTTATTCTCCACTTAATAGAATTTGACCAAACTTGACAGAAAGTATCCTGGTATGAAGGCCTTTAAAATTTTTACAAATGATGCTGTTCCAGCATTAAATATTACCACAGTTACTAAAAATATAGAAACCTTTAACAAATTTCTCCAAAACCTCTGAAAAGAGTTGGACCAGACTTTACAGAAAGCATCATGGCACAAAGACCTTTGACATTTCTACAAATGAATCTGCCATCAAATATGGCTGCTTATACCAAAAACAGAAACACCTTCAATAACCTTTTTTAATAACTGCTGTGACAGAAAGTGTCCTAGCTTGAATGCCTATCAGATTTATACAAAAGTTGCTGTACCACCATCAAATATGACTGCCATTACTAAAAGTGGAAAACATTCATGCAACTTTTTTTTAAGACAATGCTGAATAGAGATTGACCAACTTGGACACAAAGCATTGGACAAATGATGACAATGTGTGATCAAAGATGGATGAAGATGCAAAACTAGAGAAACTTTCAAATATTTGTTTTCATAACATATAGAATCAACGGAACTGAAGAAACTTCAACAAAAAGAATCCTACTGACCAGTGACATATTTCTGCACATCCCAACTAAGCCCAGGACTAGGGCGGCAAAACTTTTGGCTTTTTTTGTTATTATAAAAGACCCCACAGAAGTGAATAAAAATGTGTAGTGAACACCACACTGATAAGCATAGTTGTCAAAAATAAGATTCATAATTCGTGTCCCTTCTCTTCCTGCCACCCCTCACCTCTTTACTATGGTGCCAGGGTGGCACTTATGATAGGGCCTAGGGGCAGCAAAAACCTAAATATGTTGCTGCTCCTGACCCCAGTTTCTTTGCTAACTACTCTTGCATTTTGCTGTTGGGTAGATGTCAGTCAGGTGAGTGATTTCAGGTCACTTGGGCCTCTTTTTTTTTTTAGCTCACCTAGCTGTAAGGACAAGTGAGGTTAATGGTTTGGCTCTGTATTCTTTGTGAATTTTCTGTTGTCTGTCCATCAACAATTGCTCATGGGGCCTCAGGTGGCCAAGTGGTCTAAGGCACTCACCTTTGCAGATCACTGACATCTCACCTCTGTCTGCGTGGGTTGGAGTCTTGGGCTCAGCCAATGTGGGTATGTGAGAAAGCTTGCCAGTAGCTTCCTGTGGGTCAGTGGTTCTTCCTGGGGTTTTCTCTGGTTTCTCCTCCACTAAATATACTGGCCGCCATGTATAGCCTATCTTGTGCTGAAAAAGGGCATTAAACCCATAACAACCAACCAACCAACAATTGCCCGTTACCACTCTGGAGGCCATATTTCTGATCTTCATTCATAGAGTAGTCTTGGGCCACTTGGACCTCATTTTTAGTTCACCTGGCTGTATGACCAGGTGAGCTTAATGATATAGCTCTGTATCCTTTGTGCATTGTCTATTGTCCCTCTGTCAACAATTTCTCATTACCGCACTGGAGGCCATATTTCTGATCCGATTTCATTTGAAGATGGAATGTGGGTTAATATCACCAAAATCTCAGTCGAGTTTAATAGTGAGGTTGATCCATAATGAATAGCTGATCTTATTACCAGTCTGGAGGCTATATTTCTGATCCAGTTTGATCAGATTTGGAATATTTGTTTATATCATTAAGGTCTCAGATGAGTTCGATAATAAGTGAAATCCATACAAATTATTGAGTTTATCTTGCATCTGATTGACTTAGCTTGTTACCACACTAGAGGCTGTATTTCTGACTTTGAAGACAGTGAAACATCTCAATACTGAAAACCAATGAGACCAAGTGCCATATATACTTGCATATAGTCATGGTCTAAATGCAAACAACATAGACCCTGATCTGCCATCGCATAATGCACCGGCAGATCAGGGTCTATGTTGTTTGTTGTACTGATTAGTCCGTACAAACTGCATAGACCAGATCTGACGGAACATTATGCGACATCAGATCTGGGTCTATGCAGTTTGCAGTTGGTATTAGCTTATACACGAGTATATATGGTAAAAGTTTCTGTTTTGAGTTTTTTTTTTGGTTTACCACGGTTCTCTCATTTCACCGAAAATTAGATGTAATCAGTTGCATCCCCTTGGTTACAACATAAAGAATACATGGATAGAGCCTTCTTTCTGTTTTATTAATATAGTTATCTTGGTTCTTTTCATATTTTGTGGTGTATATGTTTACATTAATTTTGTTTCAACATATGTATTTGTACTTTTATGTACATTGACATGATTTGATAAAATGTTACTTGCCAGTAAATATGGGAGAACATTGTTGCAAAAAATTGATCTTTTGCTAGTATTTGTCAGCAAAACTATCAAGGGTGAGATAGCAAGTCATATTTTAAGTTAAGAAGTGAGTTAATTGAGGATCTTTTTGGTGTATAGTATCGGACATAGATGATCAGCAAATAAACATAATCTCCTTTGATTTGCACATCCACTGGCACTATATTACAAGCAGTTAACTTTGAAAGCTGTCACTTTAGCTGGGTGAAAAGATTATCGATTACCCTATTGTTTACACTGGCCATAATCTGTGCCAGTGCATGTGCCGGGTTTTGTGCCTAGGCTATTTCTGGATCGTTGGCCGACCTCGTAACTGGGATCTGCCACTCTGGAAGCCATAATTTTGATCCAATTTTGCTGAAACTTGAATTATGGATTTATATCATCAAGATCTTGGATGAGTTCGATAATGAGCAAGATCCATGCATATTAATGAGGTGGTCATTCATCTGATTGGCTGAGCTTTCTTGCCAATCTAGAAGCCATATTTTTTATCTGATTTTGATCGAACATCAAATGTAGGCTTATATGATCAAGATCTCAAATGAGTTTGATAATGCGTGGGATCCACACATATTAATTATTGACAACACTTAAGTAACTCCATTTCTGATCATATATTTATTACGCTTATTTCATCAAGATATATGTTTTATTATGAGCTAGATCTATGCATATTAATGAGATGATCTTGTGTATGATTGGCTGACCATTTTACTACTTGAGGTGCTATATCACACCTGATTTTAATCAGATTTGGTAAATAAGCTAATATCATCAGGATGTTATTTGAGTTTATTATGAGCAAGACCTATGCATAGTTATGAGGTGATCTTGTGTCTGATTGTTTTTATTTAAACACTCTAGAGACTGTAGTTTTTAATAGGATTTTGATTAAACTTGGTAAATAGGGCAGTGTCATCAAGATCTTGGTTGAGTATAATTATGGTTGAAATTCATGCATATCGATGATATGACGTGGCTTAGCTTGTCAGCACTCTTGCAACAATATTTCTGATAAGATTTTGATCAAACTTGTTAAATAGTCTTATGTAATCAAGATTTTGGATGAGTTTGATTATGAGCAAAAAGGGGTTTTCCTAACAATGGTACACAGAAAATTGTGCTGCCTGTGTAGCCATTTGTCTATGGCTGTTTCATGTCAGGAAGATATGTTGCAGAGAGTAAAGCTGTATGAAAAAGATTGGATGCATCATGGTGTAACCACATGTTTTTCAACATTTGGGAAAGCGCTGAGCAAGATCTACACATGTTAATAAGATCTTGTATCTGATTGACTAAGCTTGTTACCACTCTAGGACCGAATTCCAATTGGATTTCGCTCCACCTTGGTAAGTAAGCATATATTATCATAGTTATAGACTGGTTCTTTAATAATAAGTGATATCTGTGTGTATTAATGAGATATCTTGCATCGGATTGGCTGAAGTTCTTACATTTCTAGATGAAGAGATAATATTTCTCATTCAGTTTCTATCAAACTTGGTAAATGGGTTTACGTAATAAACATCTTGGATGACTTCAAGTATAAGCAGGATGTCATGTATATTATTTATGCCTTTATCCTTAGAAAGAATTTGTCACAATATACACATGTAGTAAAACATGATAAAAAGTTTGGGAAATAATTTGCTTAGGTTGTGTTCTTATAATATTACATAAACCTGCTTAGTGAAATGGTCAACTGTCAAGTCATGTAAGCCAGATGAGCAATATGATGTCAACTTGGGCCTTTTGTTTTTCCTTGCATTTTAAAAGCTGTTTTTGTAGGTTTTTCGTATATAATTATGTATTTAATATTTGATCATATACAGATTACATTTTCTATCTGATTTATAGCCCTTTTTTGACTTGAAAATTTTACCCTATAACTTTTAAAACCAAATTTGGTATGGGCTTTATTTTTCATCAGCAATTATTGCTTGTCCTTTATTTACTTAGAAAATTTGACATTGTATCTTAAACCAAGGTTTCGTCAATTTTATCATTTTGTAAGGGGGATCCTTGTCATCTGGTTGTGTTTCTAGTCATAACATGGTAGAATTGAAGAATACTGATATGTTTTTAGTATTACTTTACAATTTATCACTGAATGTACCATACCTAAGAATGGTATTGTAATACCATTTTAGGAAATGCTATTGATATATGAGCACATGTGTTAATTGTTGTCTGCTTCTCTGTTTCAGCCACAAGAGTAGATGAAACAGTGGATCTCAGCCATCTGGCTCCTACAGCTGGGGATGCTTGCATTCCTCTGCCTTTCTCCAGTATAAAGAAAGGTTTGTAGTTATTGGAAATACTTTTGTTGGTTGCTTTAATTGTTGGTGTTCATACTAGGATGAGGAAATACAAATTGAAAAAAGTTGTAAATAAAACAGATCTAACCAGGGGATCGTACAACTTTTGAGTTCAGTTTCAGTTTGAGATTTTGTCTTAACCCAGGGATTTACAAATCCACTTGCCTGACTCCCAGGGCAAGCTCAAATTAGGCTCGGGCAAGCTCAAGTTTGCAAGGCATTTGCTCATGGGCATGTCCAAAAAAATGAGAGAGAGAGAATGAGATCCAAGAAATTTTATTTAACGTCAGTGGTCTGGGTAAAATACATAAAACACTAGCTCTGTGTGAGCTATTTTATCAACAAGGGTTTGTGTTCAGTTTGTAATGCTTTATGTTCTGCAAGTTTTATACCCTGCGATCACGCCACAGTACATATATTAGCACCTTTATTAGCGTTTATATGTACCGCATTCTTCTTCTGCATAACTGGCCACAGTTTCTTTCATCTATGATCTATAGTATCTTGTATTCATTGTCAAGGTCAGGCACACATTTTCTGATGCAGACGTGCTAATGTGAATATTTACTATTTAAAGCAAGTTTTGACAAATAAGGAATAAATATTTATATTTTAACTTATCAGTTCCATTTTAATCATAATATTTGTTCGTATCTGAGATTTGCCGACTTTCATGTCCTTAGACATGTTAAAGTTAACTTCTGGCAGTTTATCAGCTTATCGATTCTAAACAATCGACTTGTCAAAGATTGTTTTGATGCATGTTGCTGATGTTAATGTTATGAGGTGTTAATTGTTAATAATATAACTCATGAGATTTCTTTTACCGGTGTGTAAGGCACTCTAGCGATTAATGTTGTGAAAATGTAGCACCCACAGGCTGTGTTTATGATATGTTGTTTATGTGATAATTACAGGAGATCAATACATACTTACTGCTTGGCAAACAAATTAAATGGATTAAAATAAGTGTTCTCAAATCATTCTCAAAAGTCCGTTTGTCAAATATTTTGATCCATGTCGCTGATTTCAAGATGACAAGATGATATTTGCTAATATGGAAGTGGAAGCAAATGTGAGTGGACACAACACACCCCAGAAAAAAAAATGCAGAGGGTGAAATCATTGATATTTATGGAAGACTTTAGTGATGGACTCATTTTTACCTTGTTTTATTTACTGGATAGATACTTAAATCTGCATGATCATTTGAACATAAGTGGAAAAGTAGATAAAGAAAAATGTTATATATTAAAACATGATTAAAATAAATGAACACAGTTCTGTTCTTGGTGTTTAATATTTCAGTTCAAGGTCTTGTACCTAAATTTCTCAGTTACTTAAAACTAAAGCTATTTCCAAATCCTTTTCTACTTATCCATTTATCTGTCTGTATACAAGTACATGTCTGTGTTTTGCTCTTCTGACTAGATCTGCATTCTAACTCTTTCTCATCTACATATTTATCTACATGTATTATGTACATATATAATTTTTTATAACTTTAATTATTGGCATATTGTTTTAAGCTGCCAACAAAGATGAAAAGAAAACAAAAGTTAAAATAAATATAACATGATTTCCTTAAAATATCACATTTTTTTTATTTTATCTTAAATTTGTACCCATGATGGGATATTATGTTTGGGGCAAGCTCATATTTCCCAAGGGCAAGTTCAATTTTACTGTCAGCTTGCCCTGGCAAGCAGACTTTTATAAAATTTGTAAATCCCTGGTTTACCAATCACAAGATATTACATTTAAAAAGCCACTTGTGATGGACTGAGATCAGAAACTCAATTTCACACTTGAGTTTTATCATCATTGTGCCTGATCTTGCTATTTTAGGGCCAATGTAATGTGGGGAGGAAACATCCATTGGAGCAGACTGAAATTTCACTGGGCAAATAAGATTTTGTTTTATCTGCATCCCAATAAAGTTATCAGGAGATACAGAAATGGGTTCTGTCTGTCTGTCTGTCAGTTTTTATGTGAACTTGAGAAACTTGTGACACTATATGAAGATGTACCACAAGAGAAAATCTTGGACTTTTGAGGGAATGATGATTATATAAACAATTTTGACCCTATATTTTAACGATTCTGTATTAATTACTTCATCTTTTATTTTTTTACTTTTTAAAGAATTTTGACATCTTTACCATTATCTTTTATTTTGTAGTCGTACATGTTTGTTTATTTGGAAGAGTTTATCTTCCTTATGTTTTTTGCCATTCTTTATCTTTACATTTTTAGAACTTAACTTTTAATTGGCAATGTATAGCCAGTATTGTGCTTATGAGCCATTAAACCCTATACATATAAACATGCATATATACATACTGTCTGTATGTCCATCCAGCCGTCTCGCATTTGTTTCCAGAGCCTAACTCCAACCCCATTAAAGATATCTGTATGAAACTTGGTATGCATATTAAATTAATCATGTAAATGTGCCTTTTGCTGGTCACAATTCAGATTTTTGTTTTTGTTTAATCCATTAATCTCCATCCATCATTCAGACTTTCATTTCCAGAGCAGAGCTCCAAAACTATTCAAGATATCTACTATATTTACTCACGTATAAACCGATACCAACTGCAAACTGCATAGACCCAGATCTGCTGTCGCATAATGCACCAGCAGATCTGGGTCTATGCAGTTTGTAAGGACTAATCAGTAGAACAAACAACATAGACTCTGATCTGCCGGTGCATTATGCGACGGCAGATCAGGGTCTATGTTGTTTGCATTTGGATTCAGATTATACACGGGTATATACGGTATATGAAACCTGCTACACATATTAGCCTAGTAGTTGAGATGTGCCTTTTACTGTTCACAGTTCTTCAGTTTCAGTATTTTTAATGTTTTGGTCCAGTGTAAGAGGCAATTAATGGAGGTAGGAGCTGTGGCGGCTCAGTGGTTAGAATGCCAGACTTGTGACCGAAAGGGTGCAGGTTTGAATCCTACCATCATATCAGCTTTGGTTGGCTACCATGGTGCATCCTTAGTCAAGGCACTTAAACTCCAATTGCCTCAGCACTAAATAACCTACTTGTGTTGCTAAGCTGTAAAACATCAAACCAAACTAAACCCAAACCAAACTGTTTGTCTGTTCATCCATCCATCCATCATTCACAGTTTTGTTTTCGGGAAAACCTCCAATTTTTCCAAATCTTGCTCTCATTTAGCTTGAACTTGTACTCTTTATTTACTGTTTTTTCCCCAATTTGGAAGGATTCTGTTTCAAAACTACATGTAGTTATTATTTGATTTGATGCTTAATTGTGCATTTGTGGAAGATGCTTTCTTCAGAAATCAAGTTAGGTATATCAGCTGTACAAAATAAATAAAAAAATCGTTATAATAGTGGCCATCGGTTACTTTCAGTGGTAGAATAATAAAATTTGCTGAAACAGAAGACATGAAATTTTCAATTGCCAAATTATTCTTTTGCATAAAAATGCAATCTGAAAATTGCACCAGCTTTCGTGATTTTAACGGTTGTTAGCATCAGCATAGAATAGGCCTATCTGAACATTCATCAAATAATCAACTATACAACTGAATACACTTGTACATAACTCATTCCCATTCCTTAGGTAGATAAATTATGAATTATATTTGTTCATAAAATGCATTCTGAATCCACATAACACCTTCATTCACAGATGATTTTGACATGTAGTTATCTGTCGTGACAGGAAATTGTTTGGAAATGGAAGCAGTCTCTACTTTTGGCAGAACCAATCAGTACTGAATTTACTTGTTCTTCAGCCAGTGAAAACACCATGTTGGAGGTCAGCGTGTATATACTCCACATATATGATCTACCTGAGAGCCAATTATCTGCTAATTACACTTAATCAGTACATCATTTGTTGACAAATAGCACCTAGGGAAAGATAAACCTCAGTCAGCCCCAGACAGTGATTACAAAAATGCAGATTTCAATATTATGGTCAGAATTAAATGAAATTAGATTGACACAGTATATTTGTTTTATAGGATCAGTTGGCCCAAAAGCGCAATTTATGCTGTTAACATTGTGTAAAACAAAAGTACTGATTTACACTTTCATTTCTGAAGAAAAATTTATGATGCCTATCACTTCCCTGTATATATTTTAACTATCAATTTCCTATATATGAAATCTCAGACAAATCCTTTTGTCTCCTTGCAGACATATTACTGGGGTGGGGATGTTGATTACTCTTTTTTTTTTATCCCCTCCCTCCATAAGCAATATGTGAGACATAGCTCTTGCTATGTCCATCTGTTGTCTCTCCATAAACATTTTGTTTCTCAAACCATTTAAAGTATTTCAACAAAACTCGGCACACATGTTGCTCAAGCTGGGTAGATGTTCCTTTTTATACTTAGAAATTTCCACATTCAATATGTTTAAGTTACCATGGTAACTGTGCAACATAAGTAGAGAGTGCTGCAATATAGGTACTAGCATAAGTAGTATAAAAATTGAGAGTGCTGGACTATAGGATTCTTTCAGTTGGATTCTTTCAATAGGATTCTTTAAATAGGATTCTTTCAGTAGGATTCTTTAAATAGGATTCTTTCAGTAGGATTCTTTCAATAGGATTCTTTAAATAGTATTCTTTCAATAGGATTCTTTCAGTAGGATTCTTTCAATAGGATTCTTTCAGTAGGATTCTGTTTAAATAAGCAGGGAACCAGGGTGGATATGTTATCTGTAGGTGACTCCTATTTTTGTCCTTGTCCAGAATTTTTAATGAAATTTGAAGGGAAAATTGGTTTCTGTACAGATTAATAAAAATCCTCAATGCCAGGCTAGTAGAAATTTTTTTAATTTTTCCAGCCTTGTATTGTTGCATTCTGGTTGAATTCAGTTGCTTGCTTCCTCCAGAATCATCATGTTTGTGAATTAGTATTATCTAAATAAAAAATAGATAGTTTGGGATGAAATCAGTCTGATAGAGAGATCTATAATTTCTCCTGGTCTTGTGAAGATAATAATAAACAAAAAATACCTGAATATGTTTGGTGATTGAATCGAGTCAAGTAAACCAAACTCGGGAATCCAGTATGAAATGAATGAACAGCCATAGTGAGGGTAATTTTTAACTCTACTGGTCATAGACCAGAAGAGCTATGGGATGGCATGTTGTCTGTAGTTCATTATTATCTGTCATCCGTTATCTGACGTCTGTCAGTCCAGTAGAATATGTTTGTTATTGGACATCCAGTATGGCTGCCACAGTGGCCATCTTGAAAATCTTGTTATTGCAACTCCTCCTGAATGGATGGTCATATCAACATGGGGGTTTCACTAAAAGAGTTCTTGTAATGTCTAGTTGGTCCTAAATGAAAACGATGCCAATCTGATAGCCAATATGGCAGCCACGGCAGCCATCCTGAAAATATTATTATCACTACCCCCTTGAAGGGAAAGTGATATTGATCTGGGGTTCCCACCAGAAGATTTCTTACTAAATGAAAATGGTTCCATTCAGACATCCAGTATGGCCACCACAATGCCATTTTGAAAATCTTGTTATTGCTACTCCACCTGAGTGGATGGTCATATCAACATGGGGTTTTCACTAAAAGACTTCTTGCAATGTCTAGCTGGTCCTAAATAAAAATGGAGATGTCTGACATCCAATATTGGCACCACAGCAGACATCTTGAAAATCTTGTTATTGCTACTCCTCCTGAACAGAAAGTCATATTAGCATGAGGTTTTTCTGAATTTTTCTTGTGGTGTCTAGTTTGTCTTAAATAAAAATTGTACAGATCTGATATCCAATATGGCCACCACAGTGGCCATCTTTAAAATCTTTTGCTACTCCTTCTAGATGGAAAGTCATATCATCATTGGTTTTTCACCAGAGGACTTCTTATGATGTCTGGTTGGTACTAAATGAAAATGGTGCTGATCTGACATCCAGTGTTGCCACTCTGGCAGCCATCCTGAAAATCTTGTTACTGCTACTCTTAATGGAAAGTCTTATCAACATGGGGTTTTCACTAGGAGACTAATTATGATATCTAGTTTGTCCTGAATACAAATGTTGCTGATCTGACCTCAAATATGGCTGCCACAATGTACATATTGAAAATCTAATTCTCCAGAATGGGTGGTCATATCAACATGGGGTTTTCACCAAAAGTCTTCTAATTTTATCTAATTTGTCCTAAATGAAAATAGTGCAAATCTTACATTCAGTATGGTTGCCACATTGTCTAATTTGAAAATATTATCACTCAAGAATGTCAGAGATGGTTTCAACACTTAGTGGTTAAAAAGAAGAAATGGTCTTATCTTTAATTCCCAGAAAATTCTTTTAAGACAGTAGAGTGTCAGTCCAGTCAAGGGACTATTATTATAGAAACAACTTAAGAGAAACCAAGATATTATACTGCTATACTGCAGATAATTGGAAGGTCTTAGATGTAAACACTTGATTTCCAGGAATCTTTTCAAGAATATCAATGAAATGTTTTTGCTTCCAGTGGAGTCTTATGGCACAAAGCTGAACTTGATTGATGAATTTCTGGAGTTGGAGAAAGAGAGGGACATATTTTCCATGACAACGTTCAAAAAAGAACCCCAGAAACAGATGTGCCAGCAGCATCATATGGGATTCAGCTCTACTGAAAGCAGCCGAACAGTCTCACCATATGTAATTTTTTGTTCTGACTGTTCAAGTTTTAACAGATTTTGACATGTTTAATGTTTATTGTCTCACCTGTCATGCGTATTTTAGACTTAGGTATTACTTTTTTGATGGCATTGTTCTTTATGGCATAGGCATAAGCTTCTGCCATTTGTTCCTTTTTTCTTACACTGTTGGATGTACAGTCATGAAACTTGATTCATCCCAAAAGCTGCTACTAGTTTTCACCACAGGCAGAAGTTACATTAACTCTGTGCAGATTTTTGTCTCACCTGCATAAGCATGGTGAGATATTGGTATTACTTTTCTTCTTGCAGCATCAGCTTTAAAATAAATTTTGTGGGGTTTTTTTTGTTTGTTTGAAAGTTGGTATTAAGGGTATACTTCCTGACACATGCATGGAATCCTTGTTTATACTCGGGGATAAGTATTGTTGCATCTAGAGTGTGTTTTTAGCTCTACTGGTCATAGAGTAGAAGAGATTATGGGATGGTGTGTTGTCCGTCATCCGTCCATTGGCACAAGTTTGTTATCGCTACTCCTCCTAAACTACTTGGAGGATTGCCATGAAACTTAACACTCACATTCATCCCTGTGGTCTAGTTGGTCCTAGATGAAAATGGTGATGCTCGGACATCAAATATGGCCACCACAATGGCCATTTTGAAAATCTTTTTATTGCTACTCCTTCTGAATGGATGGTCATATCAACATGGGGTTTTCGCTAAAAGACTTCTTGCGATGTCTAATTGGTCTTAAATGAAAATGGTGCAGATCTGACATCCAATATTCCCGCAATGACAGCCATCTTGAAAATCTTGTTATCACTACTCCTCCTGAATGGATGGTTATATCAACATGGAGTTTTCACTAAAAGACCTCTTATGATGTCTACTTGGTCCTAAATGAAAATGGTGCCGATCTGACATCCAATATGGCTGCAACAGCAGCCATCTTGAAAATCTTGTTATTGATACTACTCTGAATGGATTGTCATATCAACATGGGGTTTTCACTGAGAGACTTCTTAAGATGTCTAGTTAGTCCTAAATGAAAATGGTGCTGATCTGGAGTCCAACATGGCCGTCACGGCAGCCATCTTGAAAATCTTGTTATCACTACTCCTCCTGAATGGATGGTGATATGAACATGGAGTTTTCACTAGAAGACTTCTTATGATGTCTTGTTGGTCCTAAATAAATATGGTGCTGATCTGAAGTCCAGTATGGCAGCCACAGCAGCCATCTTGAAAATCTTCTTATTGCTACTCCTCCTGAACAGAAAGTTATATTGACGTGGGGTTTTCACTAAATGACTTGTTATGATGTCTAGTTGGTCCTAAATGAAAGTGGGGCAGATCTGACGTCCAATATGGTTGTCATGGCAGCCATCGTGAAAATCTTGGTATCGGCATGGCAGCCATCTTGAAAATCTTGTTATTGCAACTCTTCCTGAATGGATGGGCATATCAACATCGGGTTTTCACTAAAAGACGTCCTTATCATGTCAAGTTGGTCTTAAATGAAACCATTCTGATCTGTTGTCCATCGTCCGATGTCTGTCCGTCCATTAGCACAAATTTGTTATCTCTACTCCTCCTAAACTACTTTCAGGATTACCTTGAAACTGTGTGTGTGTATATATATATATACACACACACATACATACATGCACAACATATAGATTAAGATCCCTGATCATAACTATCAAGCCACTTAGAACATTTTCCATGGCACTTTGAACTGTGACTTCCATTTGTGTTTGGAAGAAGTCTCATCATACTTTGTTTCATTGTCTTCTACACTTTGATGAAGTTTATCTGGGTCTATCTACCTGGGTTGGAGAGTGGGTAGTGTTAGAGGTGTTATATATTTAGGCACTATGTGGCTTGTACCTGCCTGTGCAGGTGAAGGTGTAAAGAAGTGGGGTCTTGCTTGACTAGCACTACATGTACTTGGATTTTCATTATCTTGATTAATGGCATTGTCTTCTACAATTTGATGAAGTTATTTTGGTCTACCAGGGCTAGAGGAGAGGGGGGTGTTAAGTAATTAGGCCCTGTGTAGCTTGTGTCTACTTGAGCAAGGTTATGGGCCAAGCTGAGGATGGCTGTGGTGACAGAGCTGGTGTTAGATCTATTGTTTGTCTTAACACAATTCAAGAAATCCATTATAAGTCCAAGCCAAGAAAGGACTGCCCTGAAATAAAATAGTATTTTGTTGATGGGAATACAGTACATTTAACTTTATTTTCATGTGAAGTAGTGATTTTGGACACATACCCATGTTGCTATGAGTATTTGTAGAGTTGGAAATTAGTCCTAGGTTCATTCATCTGCATCACTGATGAGTTGTTCCTGACATGGATAGGGATACTGTCTTGATTTTCTTTGATGTGGATAAAATCTGGGATTACCTTTCTGTATGAATTTACTTTCACATCATGAATATCCTCTTTGGTGAATCCAGAGAACTCAAATAGACTGGATCCATTGAAAATTTTCTACAGTATTGACATTGTTAGATTTATCACCATTTGATTTGTATGCAGAACTCTGGTAAGTATTTTCAAAAAATAATAAAAAATTTTAACAGCATCGGTCACAATGAGGATTTACCAAAAGCATTTAAGTACTTAGATGAACAATATCCATAATGAATAAATCCTAGATGAATGAATAATCATAGGATATTCACTGATTTGACAAAGTACTTCAGAGTAATTGTTTACCTGGCCACCATCTTGCAGCATGAATGAAATGATGCAAAGCCATGTGTTTTCATCATTCAGAATGGTAGACATGCTTAAAAGGAAGAAATGGTCTTATCTTGATTTTCTGGAAATTCTTTTCTCCCAGTAGGGTGTCAGTCCCTTCTAGGAACTCTTGTTGCTTTATTAACATGTTTTTGTGACACCCTGGCACAAAATCTTTAGTCCTAAGGTTTTTTTGTGGCATAAAATATCCATAGCAACGATTCCTAATATATTGTTCATTGTTTTCTAATTGATTGATAACATCCACATTCAGTTTTGACTCTTTGGAAATTCCCAAGCATAATATAACATTTCCCAGGAGTCAGATTTAATGTAGCTTGAGCTTCGATTAGTCGGTATCCTTTGCAACTCTTCATCATTCTGTGGACTTGTCATCCTGGTCACATGATATGCCTTGTGATCAAGCCGATTTTATTCATTGATTACAGTGTAAAGTGGCAACTTTGTGGCTTCATGTAAGACAAACTCTTATTTTGTAAGTGAGCAACAATTTGAAATTTATCAAACACTACTATGACCAAGTATTCAAAAAGATCTCAGATGGTGTTTCTCAGGAACGGGATAGCAAAGAAGGATATTAATTTTATGATATTATTTGGAGCTCATTCACAATGGTGGATTTACTTTTCTCTTAGCAACTTCTGTTAGTCTTGATTGTTCACATTTGCGATAGAAAGGACACAGTTTGTATTGCTTTGTCATGGCATCAGCAATAGATGGACCGCTTTTTTGAAATGTCGTTGGCCACTTGACTCACTCTGAGGCAAACCAAGAAGCAACACTGGATAATGGAGGGTTTAATGCATTATAATATTTAGTAAAGTTTACTTCTCACATGACTTTGTGAATTATTTGAAAAGTCAATATGATGTAGATAGTATTTGAATAAAACAAACTGTAGTAAACCTCTTCTCAAAGGCATTGCAGTATAACTGTATTTAGATAGGTTTCAGTTCCAGTCAGATTTACCTCTTGTTGAAAAAAGTTGTCAGCCTTTTGGGGTTCACTTTCTGTTGAACTGTTA
The DNA here is from genome assembly GCA_029931535.1 of Margaritifera margaritifera. NCBI lineage: Eukaryota > Metazoa > Mollusca > Bivalvia > Unionida > Margaritiferidae > Margaritifera > Margaritifera margaritifera. The sequence goes on from JAQPZY010001606.1 coordinate 4,799,270, forward strand.
CTGATAGGAATAGTGATTTATAGCAAATTGTGCACGGATGCCATAGATTTATTCTGCATACCATCTGTACTTGCTTATAAGTCAAGTCCAACTGCAAACTGCACAGACCTAGATATGCTGGTACATTATATGATGTGCCAGCAGAGCTGGGTCTTTGCAGTTTGTTAAGAGTAATCAGTAGAGCAAACAACATAGACCCTGATCTGCTGGTGCACTATGTGATGGCAGATCAGGTCTATGTTGTTTGCAGTTGGACTTGTATGCAAGTATATACAGTATTGTCTGTTGGTGATACACTTATTTTTTCAAGACATACAAGCTACTAGAAATCTTTTACTTTTTCATGGAATCAACTTATCTCTTATTCCTATATAGTGACACAGTTTGCCTATGTGATAAAGTCATGTGGGATACGTGTATCTCATTGCCTATGTGATAAAGTCATGTGGGATATGTGTATCTCATTGACACTGATTAAAATAGTGACACAGTTTGTGTTTTGTGATAAAGTCATGTGGGATATATGTATCTCACTGACACTGATTAATTTTTCTTGCAGTTTTGGTATTAATAGGACAAACTTTACCTGCCTATAAACAAAAACATCCTTTCTTATGGATTAAGAAACTTTTACAACACTGCTTCAGATTGATTTTGAGGTCAGAAGCTCCAAGGATTAGGTCATTGTGACTGAAAGAAGAAAAATGGTTTCTGCACAATAACTTGAAAGAACAAATTGGTTTCTGTACATTATCTGCAATTACTAATCTTTGAGGATGGCTTGCACTTGGGTTAAGAAAGAACACTACCGATTTTGGAGCTGAAAGGTCAAAGTCATTGTGACTGAAAGAAGAAAAATGATTTCCGCACAGTAACATTACTGGTTGTTCTGCATCACATACCTGGACCAAAATTTGTGGATGGCTTGCACTTGGGGTATGGAAGAATATGGAAGAAGCCTAATAATTTTGGGGTCAAAACATCAAAGGTCAAGAACACTGAAAGAAGAAAAATGTTTTCTACACAATAACTTTAGTTCTAAATCACTGACTGGATAAAACTTTGTGGATGACATATGCTTGGGGTTAGAAAGAAGCCTGTTGATTTTGGGGTCAAAAGGTAGAAAGTCAGGGTCACTGAAAAAAAAAGAAAAGTGGTTTCTACATTCAGATTTCATTTATCTATGTAAAAGACTACATGGAACATACCATTTACAGTTCTTTTTTGTTTATGTTACCATGGTAACAAAGTATAGCACAAGTAGTAGTTAATTGGGAGTTAAGGACCATGAGTAGTATAAAAATTGAGAGTGATGGACCATAGGGTACTTTTAGTTGGAGTCTTTACATAAGCATTGTACTGGGTTGGGTGTTGGAGGGATGTCACTTCTAGATAACTCTTGCTAAAGAATGCTTCTTGATGTTTGGATAGCTGTTGACCCAATGTCCAGCCTGTTCTGAAAGTTGATTACAAATGCTAGCTGTCATATAAAACTATATTTATTTTCAGCCCTTAGGGCAAGCCAGCCCCCAGGACTACTCTGTTCTTCTACAAACCCAGGACATCAGCACTATGGACCAGATTTTCTCCACCTTGGACACAAAAGTTCAGGACAAACAGGCAGAGGAGAACCCAGAGGTCAGTATTGCTAAACTGGGGTCACAAGGACAACAAAATGTGCACAAATCTTATTCACTTTTATAGCACTCTGGGTATTTATTATACTCCTTGAAATTAGGAAATTGCTAAATATTTGTTAAAAGTATTCTGAATTTACTCATTTGTGGGGAAATTCATTCAGATAAAAATAATATGATTTACAGCACCTGTGCACATAATAACATACTCTACCAAATTTAAATTACTTAAGGAACTTTGCACATCGTAGAATAAACCATATCATTTCCACCATTTTTCTATGTGTTGCATACCAATACAGTGAAAACAATAAAAACCGAAAACCCTTGGGACCAAATTTAAATTTTGGTTTTGAGAGGTCTTTGGTTTACTGAGGGTTTCACAGATGTGACAAAATATGTCTTTTTATAAGTGCTTATGTGACTTGAATGAATGAATGAGAGAGAGAGAGAGAGTAATTGAAAGCTATTTTTTTAATAACATTTAATGAAAAATTAGCTGAACAACATGTTCCGAGTGAAAATCACATCTGGTCACATGAATAAATACACTTGTTTCACATAGAAATAAAGTCCTTGTCTCAACAAACATTTAAGGAATGAGATACTTTTGTAACTTTACTATAAGTCCATTGAAATTATGAATGATAATCCATAATGTTTAAATACTCTGTATAATTTATAATGTTCCTATGCCAAATTCTTCTCCTAGTTTCTTCAGTGTAGGTTTTGGCACAGATTTATTGTCTTTGATCAGACAAATTTTATCCTGTGAGGACAATTCAATCCTGTGACACATAGCTGGTCGTACTGACATCTTGACATGCAAGTGAAGACATATAACAGTCATGGCTACTTAAATACATGTATGTAATGATTTTTCTCCTTTAAAAATCAGTTGAGTGAATCTGACTTTTAGAATACTGTGTTGTTGGTCTGTCAGCAAAGCATCAAAAGCAATGCTGCATGCTTTGTTAATAAAGCCCAGGTGTTTAATTAAAAAAAAAATGAAATACGTTCTGTGGATCATTTATACAAACAAATAGCATCAATCACAATTAGATAATAAGGAGATAAACATAGTCTATCTTAAATGGCTTATCTACAAGCATTTAGTTATTAATAATTTACCTTAAAAGCTGGCTCTTTTGTATGGTGCAAAGACTTTGGATTAGCCTTCTGTTGGCCCTAATCTGTGTCAGCGCGTGTCAAGTATTGTTTTAACTCCTTAACTACTAATGCTACTGTAGTGGCTCACTACTCTGCCTAGCTGCTGGGTCACTCCTGCAGCTGATTTGGGGGCTGACTACCAGAGCCTGATTCTGCTGCAGCCAAATGATAACTTTTTAGCTGATGATTTGGGGATATGGTCTAATTGTTTTACGTATTTTCTGTATAATAGACTGATTTAGAGACTTAAACCATGCATATATAAAAGCTATAACTACCTTACGTCTGTTTTATTCTTTTATCCTGCTGACATCCACAAGACTGGTATAAAATCCATGAATAGAACACAAAACACTATTTGTAAACACTACAATTTATGTCGGTCTTTTATACAAAGATAATGGTCAAATATATATATGTAATTACTAATAAATGTTTAACTAGTCACTATATTCTACTACTTCTTAAGTTCTGCATGGTATTTATAGAATCAGTTATGCTTTATACACAGACAGGCATTGCACTGTTTGTCTATTTCTTTCTTCCCCTCTATCTAAACGAAAGTTGGGCCGACACTGTCGGTAAACACTGACTTTTGGAGCACGTTGCTCTCTTGTCCACACTTCGCCGTCTTCTTCATCAGATTCTGTCTCAATTTCAGACCGCGTTGACAAAGAAGATAGTTCAATGTCACTACCAACACTTCTTAATTCAATATTGTCAAGTTCGTCCTCGGAAAAACCTGAAAATTCGGATTCTCGATCGCTACCATAAGCAAAAACCATTGTTTCCACCGTCAACTACTAACACATGTATTTACTAACATGTGGTACAAAATTGTTAAAAATCCCTGGATTTAGTAAGAACAATCATTTGTTAACTCTAATTTGATTGGTTGAATGTCCTTTTACTTCCAATTATTGACCAATAAGACCTATTGTAACATGAACATACAGTGCGGATCTATCCATCATCAGGGTACAGGGAGCATAACAAGCAAGTGGATATATCAGTCACTAGGAGTAGTAGTGCTTTGTTTACAAGAAGATTTATCAGTCACTGGGGAGGCAAGGCACATTTATGCAGCGGATATACACATGTCAGTCGAAGTTAAAGAGTTAACCTCATGTGCCCTTGGAACATTTTCTCACATAAGCCTACTGCAGTATTTGCCAACTGTAAATAATCTGGTCCAGTGTGTGTCAAGAATTTAGCAGCTAATATACATTTCCAAGTTTGAAGTGAGTTTTGGTTTTATAGGGTTTTTTTGGTGTAAAATTGAAATTTGGGATCAAAATTTGTTTAATTTTTCAGAATAGCGGTTTTTATGGCTAACTGGAAAAAAATGATATTAAAGAAAATTCAGTCCCCCCCCCCCCAATCTAGATCTTGAGGGGATTCTGGTTTACAGAGGGTTCGGTTTTTAAGGGTTTCACTGTATTTTGTTATGCCTTAATCACAGACAGGCTGCACCCAATGTAAAAACACGTTTGCTTGATGGTGTGATTAATGACAGTTTTCATCCACCTGTATTACAAATCTTACAGGAGATTGACTTTTCAATGAGGGCTCCTTATATTCCCATGGATGCAGAAGATGATTTCTCCCTGATCCCTCCAACTTCAGATGCCCTCTTTGACATGAATGGAGATTTAAATCCAGGGTAAGTATGAGACATGTTCTTCACTTACTGTGAATTCTCTATTTTTCATAGGGTACCAATTTTCATGGCTATCTTGGCTGCTACAAACAATGAACATAAGGACCAAATGAAGAGTGATTCTTCCGTGGAAACAATAGGAACCCAAACCAATTCATATAATTAAGTTCCAACAAATATGTCATTTTTCACAAAGCTATGAAAATTGATACCCACATAAATGAATTAATATTTTCATGGCATCTGAAACAAGTTCACTGATCTTTTATCTGTGATAACAGGGTCAAAAGTCAAAGGCCATGACAAAGATTTTTTTAATTGCACTTGTGAACATGTTAACGGAGAAATATTTGTGTTATAAAATTTGGTATTTTGGAGTTTCTCAGGAATATCTTAGATGGTTTCAGTGCTTAGCAGTTAAAAAGAATAAAAAGAGGGAATAAGTGGAATTCTCTTGGATTCTTGGACATTTTTTTTTGGCTTGTAGAGCATCAGTCCCTTCGAGGGACTCGTATTTATCTTGCGCAGTGTTTCAAATATGATAAAACTAAAATAAAGTAGATCAGTTCAACTCACTTTATATAAATAAACAGAAAATATTGAGACTTATTATGACCACTTTATGAAAGATGTAAACCAGAGAGAGTTATTATGACCACTTTATGAAAGATCTTAAATAGAGAGACTTATAATGACCACTTTATGAAAGATATAAACCAGAGAGACTTATAATGACCACTAAAAGATGTAAACTAAACTGGAATTTTGTGTTTGTAAAACATGTATTCCCATGCTTCCTAATTTTACCTCAAAGTCTGAGCCTCTTGGGTCAGTCCCTGATGGTAAGGACTGCCCCAGGGGCAAATGTCAGTTGGATATGTGCATTTGTGTTGTCATGCCAAGTACATGGTGTTTTTAGTGGAGGGGTTAAGGATGGATGCTGGAGCCATTGTCAGTTAAATGTATAAATCTGTATTTTTATGCCCAGTGAATATATATGGTTATAGGGTGGTGGTCTCAGCTGTTTCCAAGTTATGATCCAGGAACTATATCTCTGGGGGTAGAGATGGACCCCAGGGTCAATGTCATGTGCATGTATTAATGTGTTTTTTCATAACAGTTAGTATATATATGGTTATAGAGTGAGGATCCCAATTGGTTCAATGTTATGACCTAGGGGTCAAGTTCTCAGAGGTACACAAAGACCTCTGGGCATTACACAGGTGGCAGTCTGATGTGTTGACACATGGGTTGTCCATCACACATGCCAATTCTACCTATGGAGGAAAAATCAAAGTTTCAAAAGTGTTGCCACAATCTACAACAATAGGACTATCATTGACCCACGTTTCATGTGTCTAACTTTAATAGTATTGGAAGAGTTCAAGGACATTAATTATATGACCGTATATACATACAGATGAATAGATGGACTTTATCACAATATTCCTGTGCATCATTTAAAGCATGGAGATAAAAGCACCCATAATGGAGTTATATATATACACTGTTTTTTTCCACAAATTCTTGCTTGCATATTTGAATAAGAACATAAAGTGTGAAAACTAGAATTCTGTGTTGGTAAAACATGTATTCCCATTCTTCCACATTTTTACCTCCACCCTGAAGCCTGAGCCTCTTGCATAAATCCCTGAGGGTAAGGACTGACCCATGGGCAAATGTTATTTGGATAATTGCATTTGTCTTTTCATGCCCAGCAAGTATTATTGAGTGGAGATATTTTATTCTTTCCAAACTATAAACCAGGGGCTATGTCCCTTGGTGGGGTACAGATTGTCCCCAGGGCAAGTGTCAGTCATGTGTATAAATCTGCCTCTTCATGCCCAGTAAGTGTATACATGGTTACAAGGTGGGGATCACAATAGTTTCCAAATTATGGCCCAGTGGCTAAATTCCTGGGGGTAGAGGTGAACCCTGAAATCAGTTTCATTTGCATGTATAAATTTGTCTTTTCATGTTCAGTAAGTATAATTAAATGGTTATAGGGTGGGAATCTCAATAGTGTCTATGTTATTACCCATGCACTAAGTTCTTGGTGGTAGGGAATGACCTCAGGACATCACCCAGGGGTCTAAGTCTGAAGTGTTCACACTTGGATCATTGATCACATGGACCAATTTTCAGACATGTGAGACATACAACTTGGGAGTAATTTTAAGTGTAAAATCACCCCTTCCTCCCTAGCCCCACCTCAAGGAGTGTGATCAGAATTTTAGAAAAGTTGGCACAATCTACACCCATGGTACTATCATGAACCCAAGTTTCATGTGTCTAGCTATAACGTTGTGGGAGGAGTTACAGGACATTATACCCATAATGAAAGTACTTTTCTTATGAATGGATTGTATCTAATGGTCATCATTTATCACATAATTGTACAACCTTAGTGTCTAACCTATGTTGTTATGTGTACTTTTGTATGATAGTGTGTCATACAATGATTATGACATGATATGACAAATCGAAATATTAACTGATCAGTTTAATTCACTTCTGTTTTCTTTTAGTTTATTTGGAAGGACTGAGAGTGTGTTTGGTCCTAAGGACAAGCTTTTTGAAGAGCCACCAAAGAACAGTCATCAACAGAGTCTGCAAGACATGTTGGGAGAAAGTCCAGCAGTAGCAACCATTAAGAGTCCCCCTGACATCTTTAATCTCCAAATTAAGCACCCTCTAGATATGAACAGCCTGGAAAAAGGGCCTCCGGCTCCAAAAGTTCCCAGACTGGCTGTTGCTGCTAAACCAGTTTTGAAAGGTATCACCAGTTTGATAATTTGTCACACAGATTGTGATGTTATAAATATATAGACATCCAAGTTTGATCTCACCTATGAAGTACATTTGAGATTTGGGTACCACTTTTCTGAGTGTGTTCTTCTTGTTGTTTTGCTGTCATTATAGTTGTGGCATTAGGCTTCAGTGTTTAGTTTTTGTAGTTATGGCTCCATTACTCAGAAACTTTTGCAGACAGTCATGAAACTTGATGCTGCATTCTTCCTAAGAAACACTATTCACTGTAGGCAAAAGTAGGTTACTCTGGCTTGAGGTCTATGTTTTATACCTAGCTTAAACTGCAGGAGTGCTTGCCCTTCAGGCTGTATAGAAACTAGTTAACTGTAGGCTCAAATCTCCAACTTTGCAGCCATCTTTTAATGTAACCCCTAATGTACAAAGCATTAGGTTCAGATATGTGTTGTGATGGTGATAATGAATGTTAATCATATGTCAGGTGGTAGAAATATGTGGTAGGACAACTTCTTGAACCCAAGACTTCCCTAATTCCAGTTGGGTACTCAACCATCTGTATTCCAAGTTTTGACCCTGCTAGGTTCCTGTAACATATTACTTCTGCTTTTTAAGATACATTCCTTTATATTCAGTAAGCATGGTCATGTAGACCTATCTAATTATAAGGGTGGAGCCATGATAGCTCATTGGTAGAGTGTCAGACTCATAATCCTAAGGTTAGATGTTAGATACCTGTCCAGGCCAGCCCATGTCAGCTGCCTTGGCATGTTCTTGGGAAAGGCACATAGCTCCCATTTCCTTGGCATAATATAACCATTAATGTGTTAAAAGTGGCATTAAAACCAGCAGCAACAAAAAAGTAAACATTTGGTTAAAGTCTCATCAAGTATGACAGAGGTCTATGCTGCCACAGAATTTTGGGGTGGGGGGGTGGAGAATAGGCATCGCTAGATCAGGGGCTCAAACTGGGAACCTCCTTTACTTTTGCTGGGTCCTCTACCACCTGAGCCGTCAAGGTGACATCCCTAGTCAGTTCCTGAACAAATGTTCTAGGTCATTAACAGCAACAAAAGTTTGTCATCGGTTGAATAGCTGCAACAAAGCTTTTCTCTCTTTCCAGACAAGATTCCATTTTTTATTCCATCTACCACAGCCAGGATCAACAACAGCAACAACAATAGGGGTGGAATATATTCCAGTGTATTGATGAATCTCCTGGTGAAAGGGGAGGATCTAACTCATGGCTACAAGGTGAACAGTAAGCACACTCCCACCACCTGTCAGCAGGTAAAAACTTGGGGGGAACTTCATCGTCATTGCTTCAGTTCTATTAATAGATAGCAAGACTGATAGAATCTATGTTGGGGTAGGCACTGGGACAATTAGTTGATTTTGAGGCTGGGATTTCCTTGCCAAGCACCTAGATTGTTTATTTTTCTCGCCCATTTGTTCTTCAAGGCGAGAACAAAAAGTAATAATATGTAATTCTGAGACTGGAATTTCCTTGCCAAGCACCAATATTGCTTATTTTTTTTCAATGATTTGTTCTTCAAAGAGGGAAGAAAAAAGTAACTATACAGTAAACACATTGTGGGTTTCAGATTGACCAGTCAGTCATGTGGATGTGGACATGGGTCAAAGGATTGAGTAGAATTGGATGTCCTAGGTCTGGTGAGTGTCCACTAGATCATAGAGTGCATCCACTCAGTATCACAGGACTCTCACGGATTTTAATGCTGATGTAGTGGGTTGTATGGCAGCCATCACTAATTATATATCACCTGCAATGGTAGTTGACACACTCAGCAAACAGATACAAGACACCCTGATTCCTAAGCATGACCATGGCAAGAGTCAATTTCATATCTGTACCCAGTACAACCTCCAGTAACATTGTTTGTGCTATTTATCATTGGCCAAACTGAGGCACATGTATAGATCATTTTCCTACTTCTTGGAAATGACTGTATAATTCTGGCTCATTCTTGGGTAGAACATTGATAGGTATATAATGAAGACATCTACCTCCAGCCAGTTTACCCTGGCAAGTCACATGGAAAGCTTGTTCCTAGCTGTAACTTATTATTGAACATCAGTTTGAAATTTAGTCATTGAGGGAGCAACTCGGGTCTCGGGGACCAACTAAAACTAATGATGCCAGTACACAAACACCAAGAATGAACATCATTTTGGAGTCACCTGCTGATGAGCCTAATGAACCAGAAAACTGTCCTGCCCACATAAGTGCTCTTGATGACAAGGGAATATCTACAGCTGGTCGGTCTGGTAGTGCACGCCTACCCCAGATGATGCTCTTGATGACAAGGGAATACCTACAGCTGGTTGGCCTGGTAGTGCACAGCCTACCCCAGATGATGCTCTTGATGACAAAGGAATATCTACAGCTGGTTGGCCTGGTAGTGCACAGCCTACCCCAGATGATGCTGTTGATGACAAGGGAATACCTACAGCTGGTCAGCCTGGTAGTGCACAGCCAAACCCAGATGATGCTGTTGATGACAAGGGAATACCTACAGCTGGTTAGCCTGATAGTGCTCAGACTACCCAAAATGATGCTGTTGATGACAAGAGGAATAACTACAGCTGATCAGTCTGATAGTGCTCAGGTTACCGTAAATGATGCTGTTGGTGACAAGGGAATAACAACAGCTGGTCAGCCTATCATTGTACAGCTTACCCCAAATGATGCTGTTGATGCCAAGGGAATGCTGGTCAGCATGGTAGTGCTTAGCCTAACCCAAATGATGCTGTTGATGACAAGAGAATACCTAATGCAGAAAACAAATACCACCCTTGTCACAACCAAGATCATTATCACCACCAGCAGCAAAAAAAAGAATAAATGTGCACATATTTCTCAGTGCCCTTGCAAGACCTTCCTATCCTGGTAATGTGAAATCAAAAAGAAACAGAAGGTCAGTTAATGCAGATCAGAAAACTCTGATTATAGGTTCTTCCATTCTGAAGGGGATAAAGACCAGGAGACTTTTTAAAAAAACAACGTATATAAGGATGTACAGGAGTGCCAAAATAACCACCATATTTGATGTACTTGACAAAATGGTCCCCTACCATAAAATCATTGTCCACATTGGAGGAAATAACTAGGCAGAGTCACACTATTAACAAGATAGGGCAGGGCTATGAGAGCCTATTCTCTACATTCCAGGCCAGTGCAAATAGAGATACACAGCACATCATGTTGAGACTTCTGCGAAGGGGTGTTGATGCAAATAGAGATGTGCATGGTTCCTCATGTAGGGACTTCTCATAGGGGTGTTGATGCAAATAGAGATGTGCATGGTTCCTCATGTAGGGACTTCTCATAGGGGTGTTGATGCAAATAGAGATGTGCATGGTTCCTCATGTAGGGACTTCTCATAGGGGTCTTGCTGTCTGTCCGGTGATTAAACTGCTGCAGCACATGTGTAAAGACTTTGGACTGTTATACATTAATCAGTATGAAACTTTGGACTGTTATACATTAATCAGTATGAAACTTTGGACTGTTATACATTAATCAGTATGAAACTTTGGACTGTTATACATTAATCAGTATGAAACTTTTCTGGATGAAAATGGTTTTAAAAGACATGAACAGTTCCATTGTGACCACATACATCCAAGTGGAAATGGAAGAACAAACTTCCTCCACAATATTGATGAGCATGTTCCCATCTTGAATGGAAGGAGTACTGGCTACTGCTTCAACTATGATGAAGACAGTCATGCAAATGATGTTTGTTAGAATGGGAAAAAGATTAATTGTTATCCATGTGGAGTCAATGGATACATGGAAAAACTTGGCTCTTTATACTCTAAGGAAATGGCAAAGAAGTACCATATATACTCACGTAAAATCCAGTACCAACTGCAAACTGCATAGACCCAGATCTGCCGTTGCATAATGCGCTGGCAGATCTGAGTCTAAGCAGTTTGTAGGGACTAATCAGTAGAACAAACAACGTAGACCCTGATCTGCCGGCGCATTATGCGACGGCAGATCAGGGTCTATGTTGTTTGCATTTGGACTCCGCTTATATGCAGGTATATATGGTAAATACCCAAAATACATCTGTAGTATTGAATTATTATGAATCTCAATTACTTTTCAGTATAATCAAAGATGTGTATTAACTGCAATGAGACACCATGTCAGTGCTCTGTTGTTACTGATAATGCTGATTTAATTGATGTATCTAATGTAAATACAACAAGTTTTGAATATGATGTGAAGATTAACTCCATTGAGGCCCAGGTTAATTCTGTCTTAAGGCAGTGTAATGAATTGGTTGCTGCTAATACTAGATGTGCATGTGAACTTTGTATACATGAACAGACTGAAATCAGTACAAATGGTTGGTGTGGATAAAATAACCAGGCAAAATGTATCAAAATCATCCATACCAGCTACTTGTGATCATAATAAAACTTGGCAGAAAACGTCCATTTCCCACACTCTTAAAGTAAACATATACAAGATACAACTCAGAATAGCACTTCCTCATCACTAAATGCTTTTGCTGACAGTGAAGCTGAACGATTAACACCCCAGATTCACCAACTACAGTGACACAGCATCTGTTGGACTTGTCAAGAAAGGTCTCAGAATTGAAACCTCAGTATCCGGCATATCCTACCAAAACTAGATGTCAAACTTACACATCATCAAAGACAATCTTGTAGCATTTTATATTTGTGAAACTTTTCCAAATGCTAACATAGACGGTGAAGCTTTTCATATAGATGGTTGAATTTGAACATAAAGATCATCTTAATCAAGAGGGAGGGGGTATTATACTATGCATAGATTGCATGACTTAGAAATAGGTGGTATTGAATCAATTTAGATTGAAGTTAGCCAAACCGATACCAACACTATTCTCATATGCTCTCTGTACAGACTTCCCTGCTCCATTATCGAATGGATAGATAAATTTGATGTTGAAATCAAGAAGACTTATACTGTTGACAGGGAAATAATTGTAACGGGAGACTTGATATGGATTATATGAAAAGTCCATATAAGAAATGGACTGAAACCCTTGAAAAATACAATTTGGTGCAAGTTTTAAACCACCAACACAAGTTACTAGTTTCCAGCTATTAGCGACCGCTGTCCTGTATGTATAACAAGACAATTACCACACAAAACCAATAATGGTCTCCACATGGAAATCAGAGATAAGCATTTTTAAACATTTAATGAAGAGGTCTTTCGTAATGATTTAGAAAATGGTCCCTTTCACACTGTTGAAAACCTTGCTAAAAAATTAATGAAGTACCATATATACTTTTGTATAAGCTAACACCAACTGCAAACTGCATAGACCCAGATCTGCCATCGCATTATGCACCAGCAGATCTGGGTCTATGCAGTTTGTAAGGACTAATCAGTAGAAATAACAACATAAACCCTGATCTGCTGGCGCATTATGCAACAGCAGATCAGGGTATATGTTGTTTGCATTAGGACCCGGATTATACGCGAGTACAGAGGATATGTTCATAACTGTGCTAAATATCCATGCTCCAGTCAAAAACAAAAGAAAAAAAGTCTGCATAAACCAGAGTGGATGACAGTTGAAGTAAATGAAGCAAGACATAGGAGGGATTACAAATTCATAAACTAAAAGATTGGGAACAATACAGGTTTTGGAGAAACAAAGCCAGATATTTTTTTTTAATAAACAAAAAGAAGCACTATATGGAAGCAATACAGAATCATAGGGGAATAATCAGAAATTTGAAAATATTTGAAATAGAATATGATGGTAACATAGTATCTTCATTAGATGTTATTTCCTCAGACTTTAATACTTTCTTACCGAAATTGCTGTAAGAATAAATGGCTCCCAGAAGAATAGCTCTTTACTGAACCAGTCAAAACTTGAAGACCATATTAATCAATACTTCATGATAAATAATACCGTATTCAAAATACAGTGTGTAGCGAGTCCAGGACACTGATATTTTATATTTGCTTTTAAAACTCAGCACCACCAAATCGTGAGGTCTTAATGATATTGGGAGCTACAGTGGCTCAGTGGTTAGCATGCTGGACTCGTGACTGAAAGGATGCAGGTTCAAATCCTACTATTGGACCAGTCTGGGTTGGCTACAGTGGTGTGACCTTGGGCATGGCACTTTATGCCACTTGCCTCGGCACTAAATAACCTAATTGTGTTGCTGTGCCATAAAACATTAAACCAAACCAAACCTTAATGATAAAGGCCTTAAATTTAAAAATGCACCACTTATAATTTCAAAATCATTAACACATCTTGTGAATTTAAGTATTGATATGGGTACATTTCCTAACACATTAAAGGAGCAAATGTATTCCCTATTTTCAAAGGTGGATCCAAGAATGATCCAAGTTAAGTCGTTTACATTAAAGCCAAGGTATTTCCAGTAGATGGAGCAGCCTGATGTACATGATTAGCTGCAGGGTTGTGAAGCAGATGCTCCCACAGGTAAAAAAAAAATGTCAGTACGTCTATACTGTATAGACCATGCAAGATACCTACTGCTTTAACGGCTACAATTAAAATAAAGGGAGATGAATCACAGTGATAGAATTCTCCAAATCGTACAAATATCATACAAGTAGAGTATAGATATTTATCCTTTTTATATTATGTGCTAAACATTACACTATTATGAATTATGAACAGAAGTGTCCTTACCTTATAAATGTGTGTATTTCATATTTTGGTTGGTATTTAGCATCTCAGCAATTTGACTAACATTTAAAAATAACATATAATGTAGACGTTATTATTATTATTATTATTGCAATACAACAAAAATAATTCCTGAAAATAAATTTAAAAAATCAGATAAATATATAAATTATGGAAATACTTTCTTGATTTCAAAATCTGATTAAATTTCTTAATGTTTAAATTAGGATAAAAATATCAGACATCATTTTATATTATTATTTATATTTTTATTTAATTCTGTTTAATTCATCATTGATTTGGTTGTTTTTTTTAAAATTGTCGTCTGAATGTTTAAATTATTACTCTGATTCTCCATGCTATATAATAATATTATGTATAAAATACCTCAGTATAAGGCAGGTATAATCATGGATCCAATTTCATTATATAATAATATTATGTATAAAATACCTCAGTATAAGGCAGATATAATCATGGATCCAATTTCATTACATAATAATATTATGTATAAAATACCTCAGTATGAGGCAGATATAATCATGGATCCAATTTCATTGTATAATAATATTATGTATAAAATACCTCAGTATAAGGCAGGTATAATCATGGATCCAATTTCATTATGTAATAATATTATGTATAAAATACCTCAGTATAAGGCAGCATACCTGCCAAATTCCCAGACAGTGTTAGGGTTTTTTTTAGACTCAAAAAGTGTGTTTGAAATCCCAAGCAGTGGTCAGTGCAAATGACCTTCCCCCAAAAAACATTGTCCAATAGAGAATAAGCTATCTTTTCATATAAGCCTATAGAAAATGATTGGTAATTCAAATCAGAATAAAAGAAATAACTTGTCTGTTTTCTTTAAAGCATTTAATACACTTACAAATACTTGGTAGACTTAGCGTTGTCAAATATCATCACAACACACATACACATACATGTATTTGCAAACACTCACATAATCACAACCACACTGACATTAATTAAAAATGTCCACCAAGTTTCTGTCTTTAAAATCCACTGGATGGCAAAATATAGGCAGAATTAGATGCAGTCTTTGTGGCTCTCACTAGTTTGGTAGGGAGGTATTTGAAGGTAATGCAAGTGTCATTTGTGTTCATCTTTGCACTCATTAGAGACTGGATGGTACTATTGTGCAAAATTCCCACCTGGATTCTCTGAGCAAATCCTGTTCAGAACCGAGTTGTTGTTGACAACTGTAACATTAGCATTGTCAGAAATGTATCAGATGCAGTTTGACCATGAGATATACTTGTCTCTATAGAAAAATGAATATACATCACATTTGGGACTGACCTTTTCATTGGGGGAAAGGGGGGGGGGGGAGCAGGGAACATAATATTTTCAAGTTAAATGGGGGCCTGACAGGTAATACAACAGTAATAAACGCCTCTGTCCAGTACAGGTGTAAACACTTTATCAACACAAATCAGCTGAAACCGAAATAATCATGCTTTGTGTTTTATATATGGAGTAAAATTCAACTTCAAAGAAACATTGCCCCTGTTCACAAACTTGCCAATAATCTTTAATACAGATGGCTAAAACATTCTCATTCAAGGCAGTGATTTGTAATAAAACTTTTATTCTTCAACAGGCATCTCTTTGATTTACCTATTACTTGAAACGAATTGGGTTGTTCCACTTTGTGAACTTTACCTATGCAAATTAGCATAATGGGTTCCCCAACAGCAGTCTTCAAAGGACTTAACACATCACCCTAGCTGTTGTCAGCCAATTAAGTAATATGTGAAATGGTGGTTGTTTATACCTGACCACCTTCCCTTTTAATTGGCTGTGTGACAATAAGCTGTATAAACTACCCCAAGATCAGTTTTACATGTTCTCTAAGCAAGACTGTTTACTGTTTATACATGCTACATGTTAACAGGCATATATTGAGGTGGATTTTTGTTCTTTTTCCCCGAAGATTATTGAAAATTGTGTTTTTCGAAACACGACCATGGCAGTGGGTTTGGGAGTAAAAAATCATGTTTTTTGCTTGACAAGTGGTGTTATGGCAGGCAATTATAATCATAGATCCCATTTCATTATATAGTAATATTATGTATAAAATACCTCAGTATAAGGTGATTGTACCTATAAGGTTGTCCACTTCTGTGGCTTCAGTTTTATAGAGAGGGAGTATTTTATTTGCATATATTAATTTAAATAACTTAAAATATGCATGTGTGTGATACAGTGTTTGTCATAAAACTATGGCTGAGATAGAAAGAGATAGAGTGGCAGAAAGAGAGAAGTCTCAATGGACTTAAATGTTTGTATGCAACTTTGTGATTGTGTATGCGACGGCAGATCTGGGTCTATGCAGTTTGCATTTGGTATAGGCTTATGCGCGAGTATATACATTAGCTGAGGGTCTTGGGGGAGAATATTTGCAAAACTAACTGTGTTACCCTCTTGAAATAAAGAATTATTATTATTATTATTAGGTCACCTGGTTGTAAGGCCAATTAAGTTTATGGCATGGCCCTGTGTCCATCATGCATCTGTCCGTTAACAATTACTTTTACCACTGGAGTCCATATTTCTGGTCAGATTTCAATCAGA
Organism: Margaritifera margaritifera; assembly: GCA_029931535.1. Taxonomy (NCBI): domain Eukaryota; kingdom Metazoa; phylum Mollusca; class Bivalvia; order Unionida; family Margaritiferidae; genus Margaritifera; species Margaritifera margaritifera. The sequence continues at coordinate 4,815,811 of JAQPZY010001606.1, forward strand.
ATATGGGTTTATATCATGAAAATATTGGATGAGTATGATAATGAGCAAGATCCATGCACAGTAATGGGGTTATCTTGCATCTGTTTGGTTAACTTTCTTACCACTCTGGACACTGTATTTTGGATCCAATTTTGATCAAACTAAGAATATATGTTTATACCATTAAGGTCTTGAATAAGTTTGATAAGAGACTTGTGAAAATGCCAGAAGTAAAAACCAATGATTGTTCATTGTGACTTGCATTAGTTACCAGTCATCTCAATTCTGTTAGATCAACTGGTCCTAAAATGTAAGTATAAACGTATGCAATAATTCTGTCTGCAAAAAAAGTGTTGGAGAACTATCAGTAATATACCAGTATCTTCTCCTTTACAGGGCATGGTGATCTCTACCCCAGCTACCTTAACCCAATTACTGCCACGTTCAAGCGGTACTGACTGTGGTGTGCGTCTGACAAGAAACGAGTTGCTCTATGCTCTTAAGGGTAGCAGACCAGTTTCCATGCCAGGCATTATTTAAATAATTTGATGCTGCAGTTTTTGGATCAGGAAATTTTTAAAAAATACAAGCCTTGATTGTCACAAATAATGCTTTGGGCAATTAAACATATATTTGTCGAGACATTTTTGAGATACACCTGAAAATACATCAAAATAATGTGTAGTTTGTCTGACATACACTGTCATTGTTATTACTAATTGCCTGTGTCAAATGTTGTACTTTGTTAGACAAAATCGATGTCATTTTCATGTTTTGATGTTGAAAATACAGTAACATTAGAACATAATACTTCATGTTTGACTGAATATATGTTTGTTATCAACATAAATCTTCTAAAGATTGGAGTGTATATAAACTTGAAATGTATTTTCTCCTCCTTACTGATGTTCTGTTTGATGCTTTTTTTTAGGCCAAGGGATTATTTACTTGTGGGTTTGTTTTTTTGTTTTTTTTTTTTGTTTTGCTTTTATTGATCCGTTACAACCTATATATTTCTGTTAGGTTGTACAAAGTCTATTTTATTTGCTTCACTTTACTTACATTGTAGAGCATTTAGAATATTTAATTATTTTAAGTAATATTTAATTAGCAAACTTTTTGACCTTAATTCTTGGAATAAATATCATTGTTATGCCTAGTATTTGGGAGAGTACTCAAATAAAATGAAACATGTCTATTTGTATCTTTGAAACTGAAATTCCACTGGAGGAGCTAATACAATTTTTGCCTTGATTCTCATGATATTCATACCTGTCAATTTATGGGTTAAGTGAGCATACAAGAAGAAATAATATTCAGCTGGGTATACCAAATATTAAGACTACTTTTTTAAAAAATTTCAAAGCAAAAAAATTTACTCAAAAGGACAAAGCAAGTTTCCTAGAAAATGCCACATTGAACATGTGAATTATTCTCAAAGTTAAACTCTTTAATTGACATAATTTATCAATAAATTGAAATTTTTTTTTTAAAAAACAGTTGATGAAATATTTTGTTTCAGCGAGTTATGGATAGTCCTGCAGCATTAGGTTAGGAAATTTTAGAATTGCAGAATTTTATGTTTTCTTTTGTAAATCCCTGGCTTTTATTGGCCTGTCATTTTGTACAGTGATCACATTTGTTTTTCAATATAATCTTCAGTGCTTGTTTCATGATTTTATGTGATAGCTTTACATCAGTCTTATGAAACCTTTTAACATGTTTTTGTGTAGTATGCTTATCTGTTTTATGACAATTTTTATGTCTTTTTTAAAAAAAACTTGTAGCAATAAATATAATTATATTCTCTAAAACTGGTTACTTCCTTGAAGGTTTCAAAAAAGAGCCATTCAAACATGTGTTTATCTTCAACTTTATTTATCTAATCTGCAATCATCTTTACAAACTGAATTTTTCTGTATTCACAGGCCTACTTGCCAATACAATTATCCTCAAATCTGATATGAAAACTTCGAATGTATTTATGTCCAGTTTCCACTCTCCAGATCAAAATATCTTTTGGCAGGTCCTTCGCATATACTAGCTCCAATTTAACAAGCATTTTATATTTTTGGTTTTAAATTAATTTTTATTTTTTTTGCAAAACTTTCTTAGTCATTTTTAAAATGAAACTTCAGAAGAGGTTTCCTAGCTTGTATATGTTTTAAATGCACATTTCCTTTTAATTAGGATTCTGATTAAAGTATTTATATGTGAAAATAGGTAACTTTATGGCTAGATTTTGTTTTAAAACTACATGCAGAATTTTTAACATAAAGATGCAATAAACATTTTTCTTATTACCATACAAATTTGTTTACTCCAGATGTTGAAGGTGAGGGGACCCTCAGAAAAAAGTTTTCTTGTATTATGCTCTCAGATGTGAACAAGTAGATTAATTCAAAGAAGTTCCAGTTCTACATTAAAGATGTTTGTCTCCAGCTCTAAACTTTGCAAATGTTGTTCCTCAATTTGAAATTTTTCAATATCTTTCTTCCTGTTTTACTGTCCAAGTAAAATACAGGGTTCCTACACAACCAGGAAAAAATAAGAATATGCTCCTGACCAGAAAAAGCGCTCTAGTTTGATTGCGGGTTTGATTTGTTGATATAAAATATCAGAATTTGTGGAACTCTACAGTCACTTGATATACAATTGCTGCATAGATCACTTTGGCCACTGCAAAATCTCAGTCAGCACCTTGTTCAGTCAACTAAATCAAAATCAGTTTGGATACTGGAGAAATGTCCTCCAAGATACAGTCCAAATAATTCTCTCGTAGCTCTTTTCAAAACAAATGCAATGTCAAAATAAAGTGGGAAATGTGTACTGCATACACTGGCAGCCTGGAAAACTCTAGTTAGTGCTGTAGGTAGTACGTGAGGAAAGTTTCAGGCTATTTATAAAGTGATAAACAGTTCGTGCAAGGTTCCATAAAAAGTCACAATTTCCAAGGTTGCAAAGTCACTAATATCAGTGCATTTTTAAAAAATCTATTAAAGTCCAGTGAAAATGAAGCATAACTTATATTTCAATGCATTTCCTGTTCAACTTTGTATGTAGCTCATTTGCGATTATTATTATTGCTCAAGATGATCCCAGTTTTGAAGCACTATTTTGCCAAGGCAGTGCTGTTACTGTTTTTTGGAGTAGGCTATGTAGAGTCCTCCTTCACATAGGTCACAAAAAACATTCAGGATTAGATTTATCAGTTGCAAAAGCATCCAGACTGGATGCAGTTAAGCATAGTATTACAAGGTTAAATCTACAGTTATCCTGTTCAGTTTAAACGATCTACTGTATGTGGAGGTTTTTTTTTTGCAATATAACCATCCATGGGTTATTGTCCCCCTTACAAAAACAGCCTCATTTGATGTGGTGAAAGACTCTTTCTCACATTCCTATATCTGTATGATCGTGTTTCCCACTGCAGAACACTGGTGGAGGATATCTCTTTCATCACATGACAATCTGCTGTGAGCATTGTGCACACAAACTTGCAAAACTCCCCAATTTCCATCATCACTTGAGCATTCTTTCACAATAATCAAGATAAACATTAATTGCAACACATTTACATCCTAAAATGTTCATCAGATGGAGTTAGTCTTGAAAACAGGACATTTTGCATGGATTGATCTATCTACATGTGATACATCTTCTGTAGTCAATAGTCAAAAAGCTACTGTTGTAGTTGTTTTTCTTTAAAGTTCACATTCTGATTATTATTTATGAAAGGAAGATAAATTCTAGATCAAAGTTGAATTAGAGACGATATCATTTTTTTTTGCTGTCGCATTAAATCTTAGGGATAATAGTGGACTTCATATTTTGACCTGTTCACATTTAATATTATTATGTAAATTGTATGCATTTGGATGCTGTGTATTGCCATTACCTTAGTGGTCTCAACCACTGTTCTTTGAATACTGATATGTGGTTAAAATGTCATGTAAAGTTTACACTAAATTTCACAAAAGTTTTTCAGTGTAAGCCTAACTTTTTATGCTCAATCTTATGGTGAGGACATTTTCGATGGGTGTTTTGCTGTTTGAAAGTTGCATCAGTATTTATAACATGTCATTCTGACTTCAACGCTCATTTTTCGTTAGGAATGTGAGAAAAATATTCCTTCATTATGCATCAGTGTTGGATAGGAAAATTCCACCCTGGAAATGAGAATTTTGACCAGACGTTGGCAAATCCTCATGTCCAGTTCAAATTCTGACCAAGTGGAATTTTCTCATATTACTGTTTTAGTCTAAGTACACCACAATTTTGAATTAAAGTTCAAGTCACTATACTTTAAAAATCGGCATACCTGTGTTGAAATGTTTAATGAGAAAACCTTCAAAATATTTCAAATATTGTGCACATAAATATGGTCAGGACTTCAAAATAAGGTCTTAAACAAGATGATTTCATGAAGGATCAATACAGAGTTTTCATCTCTGCATAACGATAGATCACCTCAAACTTGTCAGATGTAAAAACTGTCTTATATGTGTGTTTAGAGCATGATCTGAAGTCTAATTCATGTTGGAATTTGGCTGTTTTGGGAGAGTCTCAAAATAGAAAAATACATGCTTTCTGTGCCAAAAATGTTGTTGATTCATTTAGTTACAACCATAGTGATCCTTGAGAAAATCAGTTTCATCCATAAAAAAAACTGGAATTTTTGTTTCAAAAAGTTTGGTTACTCTGTAAATAGCCTTTATATATCTTTTGAATTTAAAGAACGGCATTCTTTGCCAATATTTGATAGACTTTATCGAGGTTGGATATACATTGAATATACATGCATTGTTGTTTAGTTTCAGGAAAAATTTCTCCATTTGGTCTGTATCCAATGAGCAGTTTTGTGCATGTAATACACCGTAGCATTTTGTAAATTTATATATAGTAATTTTGAAGATTTGTGACAAGAGACTGACCATTTAGTTTTCGGAGCCAGGGGATTTTTGGAGAACAAAAAATTACAGCTCTCAATAGCTTTAAAAAAAATAAATCTTTTTATTATGTCCCTTATATTAGCGGATAAAAATAAATGATCTCGAAGTAAATTAAGAAGAGGAAAATAAATCCCATCTTGAAAGAAAATCCTAGGCCCTTCCCCCTCAAATTAAATGGTCAGTCCCATATATATGTGACAAGCATTATGGAGAATGCAGTGAACCCTGAACGAGCTCAAATCAAAACTGTAGAGCTGTATTTGTTCCATGATTGTGTTAATGATATGTTGTTTTAAGGTGTTAGTGTGCCATATTTCGAGTTCAGTCTATCTCTATATTAAAACTATTCTACTTAAATTATTAAAATTTCTTACATCAATTTAAAAATCCGTAATTGTGCCTCACAAGCAATCTGTCCAGTGGATATCAGGTACAGTTGTTATCAGAGTACATTGAAGTCAGTGTTGGGAGGGGATATAGTGTTTTGCCTGTTCATTCATGTGTTTATTCCATTCATTCATTTTGTTTTGCCCTCAATTTTTTGGACACGTTTCCCCCAACACACATGAAAATTGGTTTGTGGATGCATCTCAGGAAGAGCAACTCAACCATACCAAAACAGGTCATTGTGATCTAATTTAAATTCCTGAGTAACTTTTGTATTTAGAGCCATTCATTCATTATGCCCTATTTCACTTGCACATGCACGTATGTAATGCATCTCAACAAAAGTAACTCAACCATATCAAATCCAGGTCACTGTGACTTTTGTTGCATGCTGGAGTTAAACTATAAAGTTTTCTTAATATATTTGTGCACATGTGTACTTGCCATCCAAACTTGGATCCATGGTTTATTCTAAAATAACTCTACCAGACATTTTTTATACACCAGACAAAAGAAAAGAAAAAACGTATTTCAACTTGCAACCCCGCTTTATCAGTTACAATTTGGCAGATAGCATTTGATAGTGGTAGGGCCTTCACTCATTTTATTGGTAAATTTAACCTGCTATTAACAAAGATCAGAAATCATTCATATATCTAATAAATTTAAAAAACAGCATTCTTTGAGAATATTTGTCAGAGTTTATAGCCATTGGATATACATTGAATAGACATGAATTGTGGGCCAGGATATGTTGCAAATTTCTCCATTTGGATCTCTATCCAATCAGTAGTTATGTATATGTAATGCACTGTAGCATTTTGTAAACGTATACATATTAACTTTTTAAGATTTGTGATTACCGTATATACCGATAAAAACTGCAAACTGCATAGACCCAGATCTGCCATTGCATAATGCACCGGCAGGTCTGGGTCTTTGCAGTTTGTAAGGACTAATCAGTAGAACAAACAACATAGACCCTAATCTGCCGACGCATTATGCGACGGCAGATCAGGATCTATGTTGTTTGCATTTGGACTTTGCTTATATCAAGTACATACGGTATATCTGCAACAAGTATTATGGAAAATGCATTGGACCCTACTCAAGTACAAATCAAAACTGTAGAGCTGAATTTGTTTCCATGATTGTGTTAATGATATATCGTTTTAAGGTATTAGTGTGACATATTTCAAGTTCAGTCTATTCTAAATTATTTAAATTTTGTACATTAATAATAAAATCTGTAATTGTGCCTTGCCACCAGCCTATCCAGTGGATATCAGGCACCATTATTATCAGGGTATAACTATATTTGAGTCGGTGCTCTTGTTACCTCCTCACCAAGTTAGGAGAAATTAGTGTTTTGCCCATTTGTTCGCTTGTTCATTAGCTTGGATCCCATTTCACCTACACTAATGAGAATTAGTATATGGATAACATCTTGGGAAGAGCAACTCAACCATACCAAAAGTAGGTCAATATGACCTAAATTTTCATGCTCAAGTGACCTTTTTTTTTTAAAAAAAAAACTATTTGTTCACTACACTTAAAATGGTTTGGATTATGTTTCATGCACACTCATGAATATTGGTATGTAGATGCATTTCAGTGAAACTGTCATACCCAAACTAGGTCACCATGACCTGATTTTCATGCATGTGACATGTATTTTAAGCTATTTATTTGTTACACCCTCAATATATTGGACTTTTCCCATATATATTTGTGAAAATTAATATGTAAATGCATCTTAAAGTGTGTAAACCAACCATACCAGAAGTAGGTCATTGTAAACTAATTTTCACACTTGAGTGACTTATGTATTTCAGACATTCATTATGCCCTTAACAGCTTTAACCCTGTTTGACCTACACTCAAGAAAATTGGCATGTAGATGCATCCAAGTAGAGTAAACTCGGTGATATTAAAAGTGGATAAACTTTTTCCTAAATTTCAATTTGAATAACTTGTGTATTTTCACCTATTCATTCATTGCATCCCAAATATGTGAGACCCTATTTTACTTAAACTCATGAAAATTAGTATTTGGATGCATCTGACATAGAGCAACTCTAACTTTTCAAAACTTGAGCAATGTGACCTAATTTTCACACTTGTGTGACATCGTTTTCAACTGTTCATTACCCCCTCAAAATCCGTGTTCCTATTTTATTTCACCTACACCCATGAAAATAAGTATGTGGATGCATCTCAGTGAGAATAACTCATCCATACCAAAGTAGGTTACTGTGACCCAATTACAGTAGCGACTCGTGTATTTTCAGCTATTCATTTTTTACACCATCAATAAATTGGCCCCTTTTTTTTTACAGACACTTATGGAAATGGATATTTTGATGCATCTTCACACTAGCAACTCAACTATACCAAATATAGGTCAGTGTGACCTAATTTTTATGCTCGAATGACATTTTTATTTTGTTTGATCTTATGTGTGTGAGGGTGGCTATGAAACATTATGTTTGCTTTCAGCTTGTTTCTTTTATTCATTAAATATATGTGTGTGGAACTTTGATCATGATGCCACATGATTCGTTCAGGACAGCTGATATGTTTGGATTATAATTGCATTGCTAGAAACTCTCTCCACAAGTTTGGCACCGTTATTTCAGTTTAGGGCACATTCTTTGGAGCTACAATATCCTGTGGAATTTTACTTTGCTTTCGACCCCTCGCAGACACAGTTCTTGGACAAAACATGGATACAATTATTTGTGTATTTAGAAAAAATTGTATTGCAGTCTTATGCATATTACTTCCTCTCCTATTCTTTTCTAAATATTAATTATTTTTTATCAATGGTGCATAGGTCAACATTCTACACTGGTTTGTTTCAACTGATGTGTATGGTGTAAATGTTATTGTAAATTTATCATGACAATAAAAATATATATTGTGTACAGCACTACATTTCCCCACACTTGCAGCAGTATGTCACAAAATCTAGGTACAGCACTATATTTCCCCATACTTCCAGTAGTATGTCACAAAATCTAGGTACAGCACTGTATTTCCCCATACTTCCAGTAGTATGTAACAAAATCTAGGTACAGCACTGTATTTCCCCATACTTCCAGTAGTATGTCACAAAATCTATATACAACACTGTATTTCCCCATACTTCCAGTAGTATGTCACAAAATCTAGGTACAACACTGTATTTCCCCACACTTGCAGCAGTATGTCACAAAATCTAGGTACAGCACTGTATTTCCCCATACTTCCAGTAGTATGTCACAAAATCTATGTACAACACTGTATTTCCCTACACTTGATATTTTTGTTTCGTGCAGCCATGGTCGACTTAAGTGGCGTTTAAACATAAAAACTTAAATAAGTTTTTACATAAAGAACGGGTCAATAAAGAAGTGACAAGAAAACTCTTTAAAATATTTGTTTTCTAATTACAAGGACTTTTTATCCTGCATATTGTGAAAGAACACAGTTAATGAATGGATTGCAAAACATAAAACCGCCGTGGTATTATATAGGTTCGTAGTTGTGTTAGTGTTCGCTGGGGTATCAAATTGTTTATTACCAATCCTGGTGGAATCAAATGATTGTCCACAGTGTTGATGTAAGGGTGAACTTTATCATGGTCCAATTTGTCCTTGAATGTGGAAAGTGTATCGTGAATATTTTCACAGGAGAACAGGCCCTCCTAGAATTAGGTAATAACAAAAATATTGTTATTGCTATTGTAATTATGAACACTGATGATTACATCAAAGAAGCTTTAAGACAGTTAAATGACGAGAATTATTATATTAAAACAAGGAATGACCTTACCAAGACACCTTTAAATATGGTTAAAAACCTTGAACTTCAAATTCACAATAAAGGGGAATTAGATGATAAAGTCTTTCAAAACCTTATCAATGACAAAGTCCCAACTCCTAGATTCTATCTCCTCCCAAAAATACACAAGAGTCTTATTCCTGGTAAAATCCCAGGAAGACCAATTATTAATGGAAACAACTCACCTACTGAAAAAATCAGTAGTCTAATTGATGAACATATAAAACCAATCGTCAAAATTATTCCCTCGTATATTAAAGATACCATGGATTTTATAAATAAGATTCAAGCTATCGATAATTTACTGGACAATTTCTTTTTGGTCACAATGGACGTCACTTCCTAATATATTAACATACCCAACCTCAAAGGTTTAACATCAATAGCCAGAACTCTGGCTGCAAATAAACCCAAATATCGTCTCTCCAATCAGAGTATCTTGACTTTATTAAAACTGGTGCTACACTGCAATAATTTTACCTTCGATGACTACCATTACCTACAAATTGGCGGCACTGCTATGGAAACCAAAGTTGCCCCGTCCTATGCCAAAATATTTATGGGTGATCTTGAACGTAAACTGCTGAATTCAGCACCATATAAACCTTTTATCTATCTGAGGTTTATAAATGACATCATTATGATCTGGACAGGATCTGAGTTGGAATTAAACCAATTCCGTCAATACGGTAATAGTTGTCACAAAACTATTAAATTTACAATGGAATACTCAAAGGAAAAATCGCATTCCTTGATACTACTGTATTTCGGGAAAATAATAAAATATTATTTGATTTATACTGTAAACCTACAGATAAACATTGCTATCTACATTACGATTCCTACCACCCTGACCACTGCAAGAAATCAGGTCCGTACAGTCGACTGCTACAAATTAAACATATCTGTACTAAAGAATCGGACTTCAAGAAACACGCTTCAGATCTCATCCAATTCTATAAAAGAAGGGGCTACCCGAGCCAAACTTTAATAGAAGCTTTCACTAAAGCAAAACTTAAAAACCGTTCAGATCTACTTAATCTGACTCACAAGGTTAACAAATCTATCAGTGTGATACCAGCAATCTTTACATATGATAAAGATAATTATTTTCTCCAATGTGTAATAAGATCTCTATGGCCTATTGTCAACTTGACTCAGCCAGAGACATTCCAAACAGAAATTATCTTAGCACAGAGAATTGGTTCTAAACTAAGCAACCAATTAATAAGAGCTAAGTTTTATAGTAAACACCCAGGTAAAACATTCGCAAAAAAAAGTACTCGATTGCAAGACTGTTAAATGCACATTTTGCACGAAAATGGATAAATCTAAAATATGTAGAAGCACATTTACAAACCTCAAATATACTTCAAAGTTAAGAGGTCAATGTACTACACGTAATGTTATTTATTTACTCACCTGCCACCTTTGTGGCAAACAATATGCAGGCGAGACCAAAAGGGAATTCCAAGTGAGAATTAAAGAACACTTAAGGGACATCCTTAATAGGAAGGAGACCCCAGTGTCTAAACATTTTAACCAACCTGACCACAACATTAATTGTATTCAGTATCAGATAATAGAAATCATCCAATCTGATCCAGATTTCAATAGTAGCATTAACATTAATCGGAAAGATGGAGAACTTTCTTGGATACACCAATTACATACTCTACAGCCGGTAGAGATCAACATCTCTGTTTAAACGGGAGCTCAGGCATTTCGAACTTAAATGAAAATGGTGCCCTGTAGACATCCAATATGGCAGCCACAATGAACATATTGAAGATCTTGTAACTAATTCTCCTGAATGGATGGTCACATTGACACGGGGTTTTCACTAAAATTCTAATGGCATCTAGTCCAATCTTGCATTCAGTATGGCTGGCATAGCGGCTAGTTTGTAAATCTTATTGCTTGAGAATATCAAAGATGGTTTCAACACTCCTAGACATTCTTTTTGGACAGTTGAGCATCAGTCCCTTCAAGAGGCTCATTTAAATTTTTTTCTATCAGTTTAAAGCTGTTCCCATATTAAAATGATGCTGACAGAACCTCAAAAATGGCTGCCTTAATTGCCATCTTGAAAATCGTTGTATGGCTGCTTCTCTTGAATGGATGGTTGTATGAACATTGGGTTTTCACTAAAACATGATAGCAATATGTAGCTAGTTCTGAATGAAAATGGTGCTCAGCTGACCTCCAACATGGCACCATAACCATCTCGAAAATCTTGTTATCACTACTACTATTACATGAATGATGGCATTGACATAGGGATGTTCACTAAAACACTTCTTGCAATATTTAATTGGTTATGAATGAAAACGGCACAGATCTGACCACCGACATATCCACATTTTCGTGAAGTTTTGAAATTGGGACCTAATTGACCTTTTAGCCAAGTCAATGGTCATTGCTTGCATTTTTGTACACCACTGAGCTTATGAACACAGTGACTTATATATATACAAGTGCATTTAGATTAGACTTTGTATTTACTTGCATTATAATGAATAAGTTGATAGTTGGCACTCTGACATTGATTTTAAGTTTAAAGATCTTGACATGTTTTTAGCTGTACTGGCTTGTAACCATGAGAAGAAAAACAAATATGAATTGATTTTTTTAATTTAACCCAGTTTGTTGATATCTATGAAGAATATCTTCAATGATACCACTTCAATAATTTCGTTTTTTTTCTCTCCAAAAAATAATTATTTATATATTTAACCAAACTTAGCATGTGGTTATATCTGGACATTGCCCGAGACATATTCAGTGATCTTCTATCCAGGATATCAGGTTTGAGGTCAAAGGCCAAGTCAAAGAATTTTGTACTACACCTACATGTATCTTGTGAACATGTTAGCTCAAACATACCGTATATACCCGCTTATAAGCCGTGTCCAAATGCAAACAACATAGACCCTGATCTGCCGTTGCATAATGTGCAAATCGGGGTCTATGGTGTTTGATCTACTGAGTAGTCCTTACAAACTGCATAGACCCAGATCTGCCTGTGCATTATGCGACGGCAGATCTGGGTCTATGCAGTTAACAGTTGGTATCAGATTATACGCGAGTATACATGGTAAGAATTGTTTTGTTACCAAATTTAGTATGTCACCTTTCTCAAGCATAGGAGATATTGTTTCAATACTCCGCAGTTTAAAAAAAAAAAAAAAGAATTTATCTTGGATTCCTGGAAACTCTTTTCAGTCAGTAGGGCATCAGCTCCTTTCAAGGATTCTTGTTTGCATTTAGTTCAGTTGATCTGACACTGTTGTACAGTCATGAAACTTGATGGGCGTATTTATTTTTTATACTCACCGCAGGCAAAGGCAGGCCATGGTGACCTACTTTTAATTTGCACCTTTTATGTTTTATCTTGCTGTACTTCATCTTTACTTTCATTTGGAAGGGCTTATCTTCCTAAAGTTTCTTTTGCAATTCTTTATATTTACAATTTAAAACTAGACTTTTAATCAGTACCATATAGCAGTATTGTTCTGATATGCTGGTAGAACCTAATACATGCACACATACATACATACTGAAACCCATGTATGTACAGTCATGAAACTTGATGGGTATATTTTTCTTGAATGGTACTGGTCACCAAGGGCAAGAGTAGGTCATAGTGACCTACTTCTAACACTTAAGGGATTATGATGTTCTTGAATTTAGCTTAGTTCCTTAAACACGTGTGTACAGTTTTGAAATCTGATATGTATATTTATAGGAATATTGATCACCTCAATGACCTACTGTTAAGGTTACAGTGATCTACTTTTCTTGTTCTAGTGACTATGCAAGAGTTTGGGATTATGCCATGATGATGCAGGCGAGACATATCAGAATTCTTGTTAGATTGTAAAATAACTTTTTTCAACCTTTAGGATTCAGACTGCCAATTCTTAATGGAGCATGGTACCAGTCTCAATGTGGGGGAACATTGGATTTAATTATTTAATACTTGCAGATAGGAGCCACAGGTTATACATTTTGCATGGAATTGTTCTTTTGTTTTTTTGGGAATAAAAAATTTCCAAGACTTTATCAGTGCTTTCAACTTCTTTACAGATTCTCTCTGGACAGGGCTTGCATATCAAGTCCACAATCAAAACATAGCTGTAAAATGTGACCTTGACCCCAAGCTTAAAAGGGTCAATGAATATATTGCATAATAAAATGTTTTAGTGTCATATTGATTCATCTGATGTATGAAGTAATTCCATCAAGGGTTTAGGAAATATAAGTAAATTAAAACTGTTTTAACCAAAACCCCAATGAAAATTTTCTCTGACTGTGACCTTGTCCTGAAGATCAAAGGGGTGAAAGTGTGTTCACAGAATTTTTGTGTTGGCTTTATATTGATTCACTCCAAATGCGAAGAAAATCCATCAAGAGATTTAGTAAATATAAACAAATGAATCAACTTTAACCAAAACTTTAAAACAAATTTTCTCTGAACGTCCCCTTGACCCCAAGATCAATGGGGGTAGAGTGCATGTAACCAAATTAATTGTCTTAGCTTCATAATAATTCATCCCATGTAGGAAGAAAATCCATCAAGAAATTTATAAGATATAAGCAGCTGAAAAAACTTTAACCAAAAGTTTCCATGGTGCAAATATTCTATGACTGTGACATCGAGTCAAAAGTCACAGGGGTGAGCAAGCATGTTGTAGAGGTTCATAATGATTCATTTCAAGTGGTTTAGGAAAGATTAGCAAACAAAAAAACTTGAACCGAAACCTTAACACAAATTTTCTCTGTTATCTTGACCCCAAGGTAAAATGGGCGAGCAAGCATGTTGTAGATTGAATTGTCTAAGCTTTATAACGATTCATGCCAAGTATGATAAGAATCTATCAATGTGTTTAGGAAATATATGCAAATGAAACTGTTGCCACTGCGATTGGAAAAGTCAGGGGTATGTCTTGCTTCCCACTAATGTAGGCTAGACAATGATGCAATAGAAATTTATAATAATGACAAATATGGGATTTTCAAGGATGGAACTTTATAATTAAGTTTAAACAGAAACTCAATATTTGACCTTTAAAGCAATGGTTGGATAAATGCATATCAGATAATTAAGACAGGAGTACACATTTAAAGTACTAACTTTAATTGAATACAGTGACTTCATTTATTTTCGTGGATATAAATATTTGTGGTTTTGCCAGAAATGCCATTTTAGGTGGTACTACAATGCATAGATTGGGGAAGACCTTCTTTTTTCCACTGAAGGCTCATTTGTTCATTGGGTCTTTAAATTAATGGTTATTTGAAACGTCAGGTCCACAAAAAAATGGTACGACATGAAAAATAGTGAATTAACAGTATAATGTTTCTCTCCTGCCAGAGTAGTAAAACAATCTGATAAATAGAGGTCAGAAAAAAAGACTTTTTGTTACTAAACTACTGATATTAACTGATTTTTTTAACATTCTGCAACATTCATAGCACAAGAACTGTAACTGGATAAATGTTAAACTAGACCAGACTGCACTAAGCTACTAAGGGTTGTTCCAGCAAACATGCATGGGATCCTGGGAAGGCACATTTATTGTGGAGAGGTCACCAACAGATGCAATTTAGAATTTTGTTCATTTTGATATGAACTGAGTAAATAAAGTATCCTGGCATATTTTTTAAAAATTGCCTTCCCTGGGTACCATGTTTAAATTGAACGGCCCTAAATTAATTCGGGCTCACTCGACAAAGTCAGCAGAAACCTATGGTGATCTGTCAACCAGATTTGTTGGAATTTAACCTAATTTGGTATGCAGCTTTATACTGATGAGACCTTGAAAGAGTTTGATTTTCAGCCTTCTCTGTCATCATTTAGAGGATTTATGGCCCCTGATTGTCCTCACAACTTTCATTTCCACAGCTTTACTTTGCATTTCAACCAAATGGATTATGCACCTTTATACTTATGAGACCTTTAATGAGTTGTATTCAACCCTTCAGTGTCATCCAGCTTTATACTGAGCACTGTAATCAGTTTACTTCAAGTGCTGCACATTAATGTGTAGGAGACTTATGTCCCCTGATGGCTCAACCGCCTGAATCACTTCTGCAGCATTACTTCACCAAAGATTGTTGGATTTCAACCAGATTTGACATGCAGCTTTATGCTGATGGGACCCTTACTCAGTTTAATTTCCAGCATACTGCTTTATATTTATGGATCCTTGAATTAGTTTAATTTACAGTATTCCACATTATTGTGTACATGACCCCTGATTGCTCAGCCTAATAACTTTGGTTTCTGCTGCATTACTTTATCAAAGGTTGTTAGATTTCTACCAAATCTGGCATGCAGCTTTATACTGATGAGACCTTGATTGCATTTTATTATTAGCTTTCCACATCATGATTTATAAGAGTTATGGCCCCCATTCGCCCTTCCTCCTAACCATTGTTTCCGAAGCATAACTTTACTAAGGAATGTTGGATTTCAACCAAATTTATTATATACCCTTATACTGATAAGACCTTGAACGAGTTGTATTTCCAACTTTCCTTGTCATCATTTAGAAGAGTAATGACCCCAGAATGCACATTTTTCTAACTTTGTTTCCCAACACAAGTTCCTCTGTTGAAGGCCATGCTGAATGAATTGTAGTTGGTGGGGCCGTTTGCCATGTGCCCATCACCAACAGCTTTAATTACCATTAATTTTCATTACATTTTTCCCCTCCTATCACAGAATAAAGCAATAGTTGCATAAATGAAGTCAGATAAATGAGACTAGATTGTAATAAACTACTGATTTTAAAAACTGAATGCCATCATACTGTTTACCCTCCTGGTCTAGTATTTAAACAACGGAAAAAAAAGTCAAAATAAATGTGACTAGACTGTACTCAAAACACTGAGACCCTTTATGGTAATAGTCAAAGGTCAAAAGTTGCCTCATGCCAGTATGCATACTGCAAAATCATAACACTTTGTTATTATGAATCGGGGCTCAAGAAAAAATTTCCCAAGCACTCGTTTCTGGGACGAGTGAGTTGCAACAGTTACTCATCCCTGTTCTCATTGTACTCAACACAGTATACTTCTCCACGACACTCCGTATGCATTTACTAAAGAGCCTCATGCAAGCTTGATAATAAAATGGGTCAAAACCATACAAATATTACTTTCTAATACATGGCTCCTAAGATAAACATATAATAAGACAATGTTTGTAACACTAGAAGTTGCAGTTCCACAAATAGCCCTTGATTTCTTAGTGGTATTCACATTGTCAGTGAAACATTTCAGTAATCTAGGTGTCATAATTTTTTTTTTCAACAAGCTATCACACACTTTATGAGTTAGATATGGGAGAAGTTAAGAGACGGAGAAGTCAAAATTTTAAGATTTTTGTCTGGTCAGACATTGTTACACTTGCCCCAGATAACCAGTATTTTCAAGACGGTACAGCTTTATTAATACATTGTCACGCCAAACTAAAGATGCCAGCAGATATTTATATAAGTATTTAATTACTTTTCACAAGAAAAATGTCAGTAACTTGCATTTAAAAGAAGAATTCCAACCATCTCAATTTCCACCAACTTTCATACTTTATGATCAATTTTGGTCAAACCTCCATTGTAGAGGGCTACACATGGGCACCATAGAAAGGAAGATTGCTGATTGGTCAAATGAATTGGAACATTTCTACGCCATTACCCCAACTAGATTTCGACCAATCAGCGGTTGTCTTGACATTATCTGCTTTATAAATAGATTACAACAGCATACATTGTGTTAAAGTTGGTGGGAATTGGCTAAGACACTTAAAATAATCATTTCGAATGTAAGGTGGCAACATTTTTCTTGTAAAAAGTAATTACATACTTATAGAAATATCTGCTGGCATCTTCCCTTAGGCATCACAATGTATTCTGACCAGATGAAAAATCACATAAAATTTGACATTCTCTGTCTCTTAACTTCTCAGTGGTCTGACTCATAAAGATTTGTGATCGCTCGTTCAAAGGGAAACTTTCTCCTCATCAAAATGATGCCTAAAATACCGAAAATTGTCTCTGTAAATACGACATGATTAAGAAATCGAGGGCTAGGTGTGAAAGTGCAATATAATATGTTCATAATATTTACCCATTTTAGTATCAAGCTTACATCAGGTAACTGTGTAAAGAGAACGAAGTCATTTCCTTTGCTATATGTTCTATACTAACAACAAGTAGGCAGATTATGCAAAAGTTACTTATAACTGACCCATGCCAAATGTTAAGCTATGGTGAACTTCGATGCTTGTTATAAGGGTAGAAAATACACATATTTATTCTCAAGGTGCAAATCTGCATCTACTCAGCCCAGGGATGAGTATGTAGTCAAGTTTTACTCGGACCAGCAAATTTTAACCTAGTCAGGATGAGTGGTTTTCCTGAGCCCTGATGAATGCTTTGTTACTACAAATGCTTACTATGGACCTAAATCATTCACTATAGTGAGGGACCACTGTATGTATAATTCTAAATCAATACATTTTGATGAATTCAGGGAAATTCAGTTAATCTGCAGTATAAAATTTTCATGTGCTCATTGGCAATATGCATACTTTTCAAGTATGTTGCTATTATCATGAATTTCTTTTTCACCTTTTTCACTGTTGGGCTGAATTTGTCAAATTTAATGCTCATTCAATTTTTGTGAAATATGTTTTTTTGCCACTTAGATTTAAAGTGAATCATGTAGATGCCTAAGAGAACAGCTGTGGGTCAAGGTTAGAAGCCCAGGGCATGCTGGTCTGGGTGCCAGGACTCTGTACAGATATGCCAGCCAAGATGGTAGCTCGTCTTACACTCTCCTCTAACCCCAGGTGAGGGTGTTCTGCTAGGTAAAATGCCAGGGAGCCAATGAAAGCATCTCCTGCACCCTGCAGAAAAGTAAATATATGTACCTAATTAGTACCAAAGGAAAATGATAATCTAAACTGTATTTTTTACATACCCAGGCTGGTTCCTTCCAGTCAGAGGTCTGCAATTTTGTGCCATGTGCTGTTTTCAAATATATGACCTACCGGTTTCATTTGTATATAGTTGCTGTTTATACACACTTGTTTTAGGCCTTATCATGCAAGTAGACAAACAGAAAAAGATGTGTATGCATGTCTAGTTGCACATGTACATTACAATACATAGCCCCAAAACATTACAATTATAGATAAAGATGTGTATGCACATGTACATTACAATGCATAGCCCCAAAACATTACAATTACAGATAAAGATGTGCATGCAATGAAGTCTACTTACATATATACATTACAATGCATAGCCCAAAACATTACAATTACAGATAAAGATGTGTATGCAATGAAGTCTAGTTACACATGTATATTACAATGCATAGCCCAAAACATTACAATTACAGATAAAGATGTGTATGCAATGAAGTCTAGCTGCACATGTACATTACAATGCATAGCCCAAAACATTACAATTACAGATAAAGATGTGTATGCAATGAAGTCTAGTTGCACATGTACATTACAATGCATAACCCAAAACATTACAAAACTCTAAACTACTGTTTATACTCATAAGTCAGGTCCAACTGCAAACCGCATAGACCCAGATCTGTCTTTGCATAATGCACTGGCAAATCTGGGTCTATACAGTTTGTTAGGAGTAATCAATATAACAAACAACATAGTCTCTGATCTGCCAGCGCATTATGTAATGGCAGATTAGGGTCTATGTTCTTTGCAGCTGGTCCCGACATAAGTGAATTTATATGGTACTCAAAACAGCTAAATGACCTAATGAAATCTTAAGGTGTAAAATATAGGTCATAGTGACCTACTTTTGATGGGATGGTGCTGTACTCACCAAGATCCATTCACACACAAAGCTGCACTTCTCTGCAGCCAGCAATTCCCCAGACAAATGCAAAACTTAACGAAAGTCACTGAGCTGTGAAATAA
The DNA here is from genome assembly GCA_029931535.1 of Margaritifera margaritifera. Classification (NCBI taxonomy): domain Eukaryota; kingdom Metazoa; phylum Mollusca; class Bivalvia; order Unionida; family Margaritiferidae; genus Margaritifera; species Margaritifera margaritifera. Next base: position 4,834,921 of record JAQPZY010001606.1, read on the forward strand.
TATCACACTGGCCTACTTTTTGCTTGCTGGTGTTCTATTCACAAAGACACATCCACCAAGAAAGTTGAATGACTCTGCAGCCAAACAATTCCTGGAAACTGACCTACACATAAACACAACTTGGTGTGACAAACAGATTGATTGAAAAGGGACATTGTTAAACTATATGCCCCTTCCTGCCTTCATGTTCAAAATCTTGCCTTATGTTCCAGTGAATACTTGAACTTTACATACCAAGTATGATCCCTATCTTAGTTAGTTAATTTGGTAAAGGACCAAAGTGGTTAGAAATGGAAGAGGAGGAGGTGGGGAAGAGGGGAGTGAGAGGTTATACAAATAAATTAATGTCTGAAAATGAATATGTTTATATGAATGGGATTGATTGACTGCTGAAAACTGTTGCCTCTTTTATAAAGAGAGCAGAATTTCTAAAACACTGAGTGTTGTGGACCCAAATGTTTTGTTCGAGTTTCCATTTGTGTGAGTTTTCCTGGTTGGGAGTTTTCATTCGTGTGAATTTTCGAAGCTGCATGCAAGAAGTTTCACTGACTACTGCATCACACTTTTGGTGGTTATGAGACTGCAGGCAACTATCAACTGTCATCTTTCAAACCATCATGCACCATGCCAGATGTGAAGCTACCAATAAAATAACTATAATTCAGGTAGGAGTTCCCAAACTTAATTTAGATTTGGGAATGACACCAGTGTTATACGACTGATATCACTGACAAACCAATAGGGAGAAAGAGATTTAAATAGTTACATTCCAATGATACTGGCTTGCCAATTTAGGTCAGACATCAGCAAAAGAAGTCTGATGCTGGGACCGAGTAAGCCATTTGAGTGATGTTGAGTATCTGAGTGATTGATGTCCAAGTTATCAAAGGTATTACCGTTGGTATGTTTTTTCTGCATCGATAAAGTTGGCAATAACTGTAAAATTCAAGTTTTATTTTTATAATTTTTGCCATTCTTTAACATGTTAAATAGATACACCACCATTTTGCCCTGATCATTTGAAGAAACATTTATAAGGAAACTATGTAATAAAATAAGTGTGGATCTGATTGATTTTAGATGAAAAAAGACTTTATGTTTTACAAAAGATGCATTGCAAATCACATCTCCTGCACAAATACAATATAATTTGCTGAAAATAAATTGTTTAAAGGATCATTATTTGTATACTTTCAAAAACATTATAACAAAATCTGAATGTAGTTCATCATTGTCACTGCTGAAAAGCAATACCTACCTCTATCTTCTAATGCAAGTGAGACAGAAATAAATAACACATTCTTACATTTAAAAAAGGGAGATAACTAAAGAAAAATAGTACATACTGTTGTGTCAACAACCTTGACCTTCTGAGCTGGAACATGCTTGACCTCTGGTGTATCTATTGTGGCAATGACTGACCCCTGCTCACCGAGAGTGACAATAACTTTACCGCAGCCTAGTTTCAGAAGCACTTCAGCTGCCATCTTTGCCTCCTCAATGGATTTTACTGGGAGTCCTGTCAAAATTTCTGCCTGAATTTAGAAAAAATTTCAGTATAAACATAACAACATTTTGTAAATGACAAAATTTTAATGAATTTAAAAATATTTTAAATTTAAAGTGACAACTAAATTAGCCAAAAATGTGTCCCTGTTGGGAGCAACATGGGTTATTTAATATGCAAACGACAAATAAGCTAATACCAACAATTTTAAGCAACTAATATTAAGAAGTTGTGAAATTTTATGATGCTAAAATATCCTGATTACAACAGCAAACAAGAGTTCTACGAATGGCATGATATGCCCATCTTGTGATCTATTCCCAACTAATGACCTTGACCTTGGAGCTATGGATTTCACTACTGTATGATAAGGTGTGGATCTGGATAAAGCTTGATCAAAATATCTGTAGGGGTTGAAAAGTGATGTCATGAATAAGGAAACAGGCCATTGACTTACATTATCCTTTGTTGTGACCTTGAGTTTGAGACAGAGGGTATGACTGAATTGCTTGACTCTATCAAGGTAAGGGCCACAGTTGCATTAAAATATCTTCATGGGTACAAAAGTTATAGCAATATATGGATAGAAGTCACCGATTTTCATTTTTCCTTGCGATGACCTTGACCTTAAGGCAGGGGGTCTGGCTATGGTATGCAACACTGTCTATACATGATACATAACTGGCTAAAGTTTCATTAAAATATCTTCAGTACTCTGGACATGGACACAAGTCGCAGAATTACAATTTCCCTCGCTGTAACTTGGACCTATAGGCTGTGAGCATGGCTATGATAGACAACACCATCTAGTCATGATATATACTTCAACAAAATTTCATTAAAATATCTGAACAAAGATACAAGTCACTGAATTACATTTTTCCTTGTCATGACGGTGACCTTGAGGCAGGGGACAAGGCTATATTACGTCATACACTGTCCAGCTATGATATATATATATATATAGATACAGGTAAAATTTCATGAAAATCTCTCCAACTATTACAAAGTTCTGGGTTGGACAAGCAGATGAACAGATAAATTTAAAGACGACACTATAATAAAATATGCCAGACTTTAAATAAGCACATACAAATAGATATACATTTGCAATTCCAAGAGACCTATAATGATTAATCTTATGTGCAGCTATGGTGTGAGTAAAAGTAAAATTTGTTGCAAATTATGTTTATCCAACAATATTTACCCTGATCACATTAACAACACTGAAATAAGCTCTGCTAACTCTCGAATCCAGCCCTCCCATAATGACAAAATATTCATCTTTTTCATCTATATAACTTATTGACAAAGGGAAGGAACTATTACCCATTACCTCCCCTTACCATTTGCTAGGTGGCTACACATCAACTGGATGTTTATCAGTTTTGGCTGAGCAAAACATCGACAAGGATGCTCACATTTGATGGGAGGTGTTGGAGGGTTTAATAATAATGTGAGCAGGTAAGTATTCTCAGAGAAAAATAGTTTACTAGAAACTTTACTTCCTTTCGAATACATTTCCCAATCATATTACCATTAAAAGAATGAGGAATAGAAGGAGGAAATGCATGAGCATCTAACCTCTACAATGGGTACCCATCGAAGGATAAATGCCATGAGTCCATATATAAAGGATAAACCGCTCAACTAACATGAAGGCAGTGCAACCGATGATCACATAACACATGATGTCAATACAAAGATAAAGAAATGAAAGACATTTTCTTGCTAAAACAAATCTGGGCAAATCCAGCAAAAGTACTACACCCACAACCATGGGGATATTGTGCTGATGTCAACTAAGCTGACGTCTGGGCTGCAGCCACTGGACCCAACAAGATTCAATTCTCGTCTCTGTCATGCTAGTTCTCTGAGATAGAAACTTGAGAAGATTTACTGTAGATGCCAGTCAACAGCTTCTATAATGTCTCAAATTGAAAGATAGCATATTAACGTGAGACTCACAGAGATCGCTCTAATCTCATGAGCTGAAATTTTCATGAGGTTGTATCTGGTTGTGTGATACCACAGAGTACACTGAGTGTATTACCCATTTCAGCCACAATAGAATGGCTTGAGGCAATATATCCTCTTTCCCCAGTCTTCACTGAAGAAAGAGACATTGTCAGGACCCACAACCCTTCTCTGTGCATTTCAAGTAGTGCTTGAGAGCACAGACTGGGTTTTGCATTGCTGCCTCTCTTGAACTTTTCAGTTCTGTCACCTCATTTTTTTGTATAATCCTTGGTAACAGATCAGTAAGGTTGGAGGGGGCAGCCCCAATCCACATCCCTGCAGAAGGTTTTTACTGTCCTTCACCAACAATGAACTTACTATGTGCTTTTGAAGACTCTCATCCATATACACTACAGTCACTGTTGATGAGGTTAAGCTGAACAGGGCTTATGTTGAAACCTAATGGGCGAGCACAGAATTGGTATATAGTATTGAAACCAAACAAGGAACTTGTGTGAAGGTAGGTAATTATGCGCTTGGTAAGATCTAAACTAATCGCAAACTGATTCCTTTTTGACAGATATCCTTAACAACCATGCTGTTTCCATTTTGAGCCCGGCACAACTATGTACTTGTTGAGCCTGCCTAAATCTATGACTGGCCTGAGCTTTCTTTTGGCTTTTGGGACTAGGAAAATCTGGAACAAAACCCTGAGAGTTTGGCTTTCAAACTCTCCACTGCTCGCTTGTCGAGTAGAGAGTAGATCTGTTTCTGCACGATTTCTGCCTTCTCTGTATTGGATAGAACAAATTTCACAGAAGGGGAAGATTAAATTGGAGGTACCGGGATAAATTAAATCTGAAGCCCCTTTGAAACAACTTGGATCACCCATTCGTTTTGTGGAAGAATATTGATCTGTGGATGCAGAAAATGAAGGAGTTTGGCAATGGCAGGCCGATTGTTCGAGAGTTGTGGGCATGGTAAGTCAACAGCATTTGTTGGGAGGCTTCGGGAAGGAGAAACCTTGCTTCCTATCCCCTTTGTTAAAATGTCTCCTACATTGCTAGGCCTGTTGCTGCCTGAAATTAGGTTGAGGCTGAAACTGCGGCTGAGACTGATGTGGCCTAAATGCCGGAGGAGGTGGCAAGGTAAGTTAGACAGACAGCTCTTGTGCTGCCTGCTTCTGTACATCCTCAATTCTACCTCCAAACAGCAATGGTGTACAAAAGTGCATCAATCACAGAGCCAAGGAATGATGAGGCTTCAGTGATGATGAGTGGAACACAGCATCTTGTCTCACCAGGTCCAAATTCACTGAAGCCCTGTTAATTATCCTGGCAATACATGCTGTGGACTCCCACACATGATCATTGCTGGATTTTTCAGTAAGAAGAAAAATAACTAACAATACCAGATCTAGCACATAAGAGGTAGCACTAATTTGGAGGTGGAGTGGAAAACCTGTCAATCTACCTTATAAAACAGCAGGATTGTAATTTTCACTGCTGCAATGTTTTTGTCCAAGTTCAGTAAGTCAGTACTGTTTGTGTTCAAGTGAGTGCAGTACCAGCGGGATGAGAACGATGCTGGTAACTGACTTTCCAATAAGAAAGAGTTCCTGCAACCAAGATCTTGTCCAACAGATGATTGGAGACCTCTCTGATCTTCAACGACTGCAGCAGTATACAGAAAGAGGGATGTTCATTCTCATCTTTCACATCTACTGAAGCCTTAACCATGCAGGCTTGGCTTGTACATGGCGGCAGTGGACACTCTAAGGGTGGTAAAATCCTGTAAATCTTTAAAATGGCTGCTTTGAAGCTGAATTTCATGCATTCCATGGTAGGGTTGGAATAAGCCAATTGATTAAAGTTGTCCATACATTGACTGTGTGATTGCCCTCATCAGCATTGCTTCCATGTCCCACAGATCATACATGGCAGCATGGATGAGGAAGTGCAATCACTCCTGTGTGTTGCATGGTATCTACCCACTGTACAAGCTGTGAACAACAGGCCCACCAGTTGAACTGGCAGTCATACAAGCAACATGTCTTGTCTTGCCAATATGGACAGCTGGAAAGTGTGCCAGAACAGGCAGCTGGACAGTTGGCTTGGTAGCTGGCTAGATGGTCAACTCAACAGAAGGATGGGTGGAACAGGCACCATAATGGATAAACAATTGGGGTGGGGCCATCATGGTGTCACTGACTACGCTTGCTTTTGATGTCTTCAGGTGAAGGTTCAGTATGTCACTTTCCATCAATTCTGATTAAACCCATCTCTCTTTACTCTCTAAGCTTTTAAGCTGAACTGTGAACCATAAACTTTCTGACCACTCTGCACAGACACTGCCCAGTGAAGTAGATGACCATTTAGCGCAGACAAGGCACATATCATGAGTGTCCTTGAATCTCTTGCACTTTGAACATGTCATCAACATGTTTTAACTGAAATGACAAAAACAACAGAAAACAACTTGTAAGTGTTCACATATAACAGTTATAACACTAGTTTGTAAACAAGCAAGAAATACAGGCAGTGTGCAGAAATAAACAACCAACAATGAGCAGCAATGATACATTGTTGGAGCACAAGGTCTGAAAAAATGAAGTTGACAAAACTCTTAATAATTCACACAAATACTGATAAAAGATCAAAATAATTGATACCAACATGTGACAAATACATTCATAAACAATGCTATACTAACTTTCTAGTTGGACAGGTAGAAATAATGCTATTTTCAAGGATATCAAGAGGTAATATACAATAATGTTGATAATACTGAGCTTAAACTGGTAAACATACATTTGATGTGTGTGTAGCCAAGTAGCGAGTTGTAAGGGGAGGTAATGGGTAGTAGTTTCTTCTCATTGTCAATATCATCTTTCCAGGAGGTCTCAATTCAAGAGGTAATGGAGTGTACTTCCCAAATGTTAATGTGATCGGGGAATGTATTAAATGGAAAAACCAGTTTAAACAGTTGTCTTCTATGTTTCTTCTCAATATTTTCATGTGCAATTTCAGTCAACTACAGAATAATCAAGGGAATTTTCTTTCACAAACTGACACTACTGTAACCTATGCCTTTCTGGACTGCAAATTTTTAAAATGCTACAATTTTCCATCTAAGTAGACAAAATTGTACGTAATTTGTAGCATTCACTTAAAATGTTTAATTTCAGTTCATAGAGTAGCATTATACAGCCCGCAAAATAATAAAAATGATAACAGTGTGCCAAAAAATTAAAGATAATAAGGTAAATTATATTTTGTGAAATGATGGCTTACTGTTAATGAACATGTTTCATAAGTGTCGTGTTTGATGAACACAGATCAGAGATTCTATTTATTGCATTACTCGATGACATTACTGTATGATATTGCTAGACATTATGTAACATTGTAACACAATATATTATGGCATGATGTTATAATGCTAATCAATACTTTGACTTACCTCAGTTTCATTTGGACAGATGATGTCTGAATAAGTGTAGAACTCGGTTTCTAAACTTGCCAATCCTGGAGCAGGGTTAAAGATAGTCAGCACTAAAAAATAAAAATCAAAAATGTAGCAACCAATGCCACATTTATCTAAGTATTTTGCCAGAAATTGGCATGCAAAGAAGCCTGCTTTAATGCACACAAACTATAAAGCGAACCTTTTCTACCATAATTTTGTATGATACCAGGAAACTTGATTATAACACGTTTCACTTTAACATTAATTTGGATATAATACAGTCGTGGTGGGCACTGAAAGATTTACAACCTCTTCACCAACTGATCCAGACAGATTTTTGAAATACTGCAAAGCTTTACTGACTCAGAAAAATAGTATTTTTTTTGTTAATGTGGCAAGATGTATTGCATTCTTGAAACAAGAGTCACTCGAAGGGACTGACACTCCATTGCCCAAAATGAATGTCCAGAAATTCAAGATAACTCCATTTCTTCTTTTTAACTGCTGAGCATTGAAACCATCTCTGATATTTTCAAGTGATAAGATTTTCAAATTAGCCACTGTGGTAGCCATACTGAATGTAAGATCAGCACAATTTTCATTCAGGACCAACTAGATATCATAATTAGTCATCTGATGAAAACTCCAAGTCGATATAACTTTCAATTTAGGAGGAGTAGCAATAACAAGACTTTCAAGATGGCTGCCATTGTAGCCATACTGGATGTCAGATTGGTGCCATTTTCATTTAGTACCAAGTAGACATTATAAGAAGTCTTGTGGTGAAAACCCAATGTTGATATGACTTTCTATCTTGGAGGAGTAGCAATAAGATTTTCAAGATGGCTACTGTGGTGGCCATATTGGATATCAGATCAACACAATTTTTATTTAAGACCAACTAGACACCATAAGAAGTCTTCTAGTGAAAACCTCTTGCTGATAGAGCTTTCTGTTCAGGAGGAGCAGCAATAACAAGATTGTCAAGATGGCTGCTGTGGTAGCCATATTGGATGTCAGATTTGGCAGAATTTTCATTTAGGACCAACTAGACACCATAAGAAGTCTTCTGGTGAAAACCCCATGCCAATATGACATTCCATTCAGGAGGAGTAGAGATAACAATATTTTCAAGATGCCTTCTATGGTGGCCATACTGGATGTTAGATTGGCACCATTTTCATTTAGGACCAACTAGACATCATAAGTTGTCTTTCAGTTAAACCCCATGCTAATATGACCATCCATTCCAGAGGATTAGCAATAACAAGATTTTCAAGATCATGGCTGTGGCAGCCATATCGGATGTCCAGGCGGAACCATTTTCATTTTGGACCAACTAGACATCATAAGAAGTCTTCTGGTGAAAACCCCATGTCGACATGCCTTTCTGTTCAGGAGTAGTGACAACAAGATTTTCAAGATGGCTACCATGGTGGCCATACTGGATGTCAGATCAGCACCTTTGTTTATTTAGGACCAACAGACATCATAAGAAGTCTTCTGTTGAAAACCGCATGCTGATATGACTTTCCGTTCAGGAGGACTAGCGATAACAAGATTTTAAAAATGCATGCCATCGTGCCCATACTGGATGTCAGATAGAGACTGTTTTCATATAGGTCCAATTAGACATCATAAGAAGTCTTTGAGTTAAACCCCATGCTGATATGACCATCCATTCTGGAGGAGTATCAATAACAAGATTTTCAAGATAGCCACTGTTTAAGCCATATTGGACGTCATAGCAGCACCAGTTTCATTTAGAATCAACTAGACCTTGGGATGAATGCATGTGTAAAGTTTCATGGCAATCCTTAAAATAGTTTAGGAGGAGTAGCAATAACAAACTTGTGCTAATGGACGAACATCAAATGATGGAAAACATACCATCCCATAAGCTCTTCTAGTCTATGACCAGTAGTGCTTAATAAATGATGTTTAATTTAAATATAACAAGTTCAAACACTACACAAGCTACTATTCTCCAAACAAAACCCATTTCTACTGCATCTTCTAATTTATACATAAGTGTTTCTCATGAAAAGTCTATGATACCTCCATGCTTTCTTGCCAACATTAGAGCTGCCAGTGTTGTCTGTGGATTTATTTCTAGCTGGCAGATAATGACCTTGGAGGATTTGATCACTGACTTGGCAGCATAAACATCTTCCTTTGACAACAGCAGATTAGCCCCTGGAACAATGACTATGGAATTCTGACCTACAATTATGAGAAAAAAACATTGTCTCTGATGCAGCAGCAACCTCTGTAATACTTTAATAATTAAATTGTTTTTTCCTTTTTTCATTACGATTTCCTGCAATCCGATTTGTCAGGCCCTTTTGAATTTCTTTGGTTTACACAAAAAAAATTAATTTGACTCTGCCAGCTGGCACTACATTTTGGCCCATTCATTGAGAAACATGGGTAAATAAACTGCAAGCTAAGTGACATTATGTTTGTTCATAGTGACAACGTGGGCAGTATGTCAGAAATTGCAGCTCTTTTTGTACAAGGTGTACAAATAATTAAAAAAATGAATGATGATACTTAATTAAACATAAAAAACTCTGAAAATATAAAGCTAAAAGTTAAATCAATGAGAAATTAAAATAATCCATTCAGAGAGACAGTGAAGCAGGAGTCCTGACTGTCAACATTGTTGGAAACCATTTTCCTTCTTGGAGTCTGACCATGACCTTTTACCTTTTCAACCCAAAATCAATAAGTGTATTCCTTATCTCAAATGCAAGCCATCTACAAAGTTTAGTTAGGGCATGTGGTACAGGAATTAAGTAGTTCAGTGGAAATCATTTTTCCTTCTTTCAGTCCCTGTGACCTTAACCTTTTGACCCCAAAATTAACAGGTGTCTTCCTGGTCTCAAATGCAAGCAATCCACAAAGTTGGGTCGAAGTTTGTGACAAATAACTCATGATATTGTGCAAAAAACATTTTTCTTCTCAGAGTCACTATGACATCATTCTTTGACACTGAAATCAATAGTAGTCTTTCTTATCTCAAATGTAAGCCATTTACATGGTCAAGGAATCTGGTATACAAGTACCATCTATACTTGTGTATAAATCGATACAAACTGCAAACTGCATAAACCCAGATCTGCCATCGCATAATGTGCCAGCAGATCTGGGTCTATGCAGTTTGTAAGCACTAATCAGTAGAACAAAGAACATAGACCATGATCTGCTGGCGCATTATACGACAGCAGTTCAGGGTCTATGTTGTTTGCATTTGGACCAGACTTATACACAAGTATAGACGGTAGTTATTTTGTGGAAACAGCTTTCCTCTTTCAGTCTATGTGGCCTAGGCTTTTGACCTTTTGATTCCAAAACTGATAAGTTTTCTTCCTTGCTACAAATTCATGCTACTTAAAAAGTTTTGTAATGGTGCACTGTGAAGAACTCGAGTTATTGTGAAGAAACCAAATAGGGAACACAGATGGACAACATCATAACATGGTATGCTCCACCCTATGGCTGATGTATACAAATAAAAGGTCAATCATTAATTGACTTCTAGTAATAACTTGTTGTGTTGAGCCTTTAACAACCTATTCATTTATCCAGTGATTTAGTCCAATTAAAAATTATACATAGGGAATAACTGTACTATGTTTTCAGACTTGCTGATGTATATTGGTGGTTTTACTATCCCATATTTAAAGCATTGATTAGCCATAAAATTGGTGACAGTATAACCCAGGGCTCGAAATTAGCGGTAGTCCGCTAGCCCGAGGCTAGTAGACTTCCTGTCGGACTAGTAACTTTCATAATGTAATAGTCCGATGGGCTAGTAAGTTTCGGTTATCAACAGTCAGCGTTTGTTTACGCCTCTACCTAATAAAGACTTGACTTCAACAGATGTTCTGTAGAATCAAGGCAGTGACCATTGTAAACACAGTCATAAAATATTAGCATCAGAAGATAAGTCAATTTCTGTCTCGGAAAGGTGCGTTTCTATAACAAGAAGCCATCAGATTTTGCGCATTTCGCTTAACAGCGACAATTATGGTCCTGTCATTAACAGCGAAAGTTTGGTAATTGATCCTAATTAATCTGATAACGTATGAAATGAAAAATGACGTGGAAATAGTCAAATGTTAGTTGTTAAGAGATTTTTATTTCCAACAAATTTATGGCATTCTACAACTTTATATGTGGAAAGTTATTCAGATTTAAAATCTCTCCCCTCAACCATAAATAAAAACAATTTTGTTTCTTGTGTTTCTTTTGGATCATCTGATTGCAACGCGCGCTGTTTTAGAGGGGCTGAACTTCACTATATTAGACATGGATAGTGAATCGATCGTACTTTTGTTTTACTTATATCTTTTTCTCTTCATTTTTCTATTGCACATTATATATAATATATAAAATTGAGAATAACCTGTTTTAAAGCATCTCTATCTCTCTGTCTCTCACACGCACGCATACAACATGGAATCCAAATCATAAGTTCGGTAAGAGTTTACGTATTCCCTGATTGCCAAGCTTTCTGCAGTTAGCGACCTCATCGTTCACACCAAGTCATAAAGATGTGTCTTCCGTGAAAGATTTTTAATGATTCTGATAATGTTTAGAAGAATTTTTCACCAAAGTTAACATTTAAAAAGTAACGCTAGAATGCTTATTAATTATAACTAAATGTTACTTTTTCAGTGCATGATACGATGACATTTTTAGGAAATATTCAGAAAATATTAAAATTTGACCATTTATAAATCTACACATACATAAATTTGGAAAAGTTCATAAAAGTAAGAAAATTAATACGAAAACTGTGTTAGACGTAGCGTCATGGAGCAAAAAGCACGAATGAATATTCCCACCATTGGGCGTGAACTCCCGACCTTGTGTTCCAGGGTCAAGTACGTGTGCGTTTGCGTGTGTGTTCGTGCTGGTATGACACTTTATCCACTCGACCACAGTAACAAACTACAAAGTGGTATACCACACACAGAAACACGACAAAAACTATTCAAAGAAATTAGTTTGTATGTTTGTTTGTTTATTATTTTTTTTTGTTGGTCTCGCTAGCCAAACGCTTAAACAGACACAAACGGGAAACTGCATATTTTACATTTGCATCTAAAAAAAATATAAGAATTAGATCAATGTTACGATTACGTTACTGACACACCATTTCCATATAACTACTTTTTTCTATGACGATAAAAATAGTTTTTATATTTTTCCTTACAAGAACGAACGAATACATTGAGGTCCGATTAATTAGGAACTATTACCAAACTTCCGCTGTTAATGATGAGACCATAATTGGAGCTGTTAAGTACAACGCGCCGAGTCAGATGGCTTCGTTTGATAGGAACGCACCTTTTCCTAGCTGAAACTAACATTACCTTCTGATGCTAATATTTTATAACAGTGTTTACGATAGCCACTGCTTTGATCCTGCAAAACATCCACTAAAGTCAAGTCTTTATTAGGGAGAGGCCATTTAATTTTAAGGGGCTGGGGGGGGGCAGAGGCACATGCTTTGAAACATGTTTCTTGCTCTGATTTTGTTATATAAAGGACACTGTGCCATTCCTTTTCTTACTTTAAATAATCTGCGTCAGCTGTACTGTAACATCTCGTATTTCAAAACGAGGCACAATTCCCTCCTTGCAAGACAGGCAAAATGTGGCGTTTTATAGAAGGTGTTCAGCCACCGGAAAAAAAAAAGTTGAATGAAAATGACATAAAAGAGAGGAATAACTGTTATGATAGGAAAAAGCGTAATCAAACGTTTCAGAAGACATGGTCAAAAGACAGGGAATGGCTGAATTATGATGAGAAGAACGTTATGCGGTATAATTGGGGTACGGAATTCGCAAAAACAAACACAGAGAAAACATCCAGACGGGTAAGGAGACCAGAACAAACCCCATATCGACCCAGAGTGCAGGTGGAGGACAAGAAAGGAGACCTGGGTCCCTTTCTGGAATTGGATCCAGATTATCTTGAGAAACAAGGAATGTGAATTGACTGATTGATGATTTGAAGCAAGATTTATACTTCTGTACTTCTGCATTTCATATGATAATGCTATTTATGAAATAAAATTGTTGTTAATCTCAATACGAGTGTGTGACATTGTTTTGTGGACAGGACTAGTAAAGATTTGGCAGGACTAGTAAATTTCTCAGTATACTAGTCCTTCTGGCTACAAAGAAATTTGTGTTAAATTCGAGCCCTGTAACCACCAATATATGTCAGCAGATCTGAAAAACAAGAGTCCCTTGAAGGGACTTATGCTCTACTGGCTGAAAAGAATTTCCTGGAATTGAAGAAAAGATCATTTCTTCTTTTTTAACTGCTGAATGTTGAAACCATCTCAATATTCTTAAGCAATAATAATATTTTCAAGATGGCCACCATAACGGTAATAATGTAACATCAGCACCATATTCATGTAATACCAACAAGACATCATACAAAGCCTTTGGATGAAAACCCCACGCTGATATGACCATCTAATCAGGAATAGAAGCAATAACAAGATTTTCAAGATGCCGCTCATGGTGGCCATATTGGCTGTAAGATAGGCACCTTTTTTATTTAGGACCAAACTAGACACCATAGTATCAAATAGAAGGCTTTCGGTGAAAACCCTATGTCAATATGATCATCCATTCAGGAGTAGCAACAACAACATTTTCAAGATGGACACCATGGTGGCCACACTGGATGTCAGACCAGCATAATTTTCATTTAGAACCAACCAGACTCCATAAGAATTCTGGTGAAAACCCCATGTCAATATGACTTTATGTTTTGGAGTAGTGGTAACATGATTTTCAAAATGGCTGCCATGGTGGCCATATTGGATGTCAGATCGGCACAATTTTCATTTAGGACCAACTAGACATCATAAGTCTTCTGGTGAAAACCCCATATAGATCTTACCATCCATCCATCCACAAAAAGCAGTGATAAGTAACTTTTCATGATGGCCACTATGATGGCCTTATTGCTGGTCAGACCATCACTATTTTCATTTAGGACCAGCAAGACATCATAAGAAGTCTTCTGGTGAAAACCCCATACTGACATGATTTTCTGTTCAGAAGGAATAGTGATATCGAGATTTTAAAGATGGCTGCCATGGTGGCCATATTGAATGTCAGATTGATACTATTTTCACTGAGGACCAATTAGACATCTTAATAAGTCTTTTAGTGAAAACCCTATGCTGATATGACCATCTGTTCAGAAGAAGTTCTATAACAAGATTTTCATGATGGCTGCTGTTGCTACCATATTGGATTTCTGAGCAGCACCATTTTCATTTAAGACAACTCGACCTTGGAATGAATGTGTGTATAAAGTTTCATGGCAATCCTCCAAATAGTTTAGGGGTAGCAATAACAAACTTGTGCTAATAGATGGATGGATGACGGACAACAGGCAAACCCATAGGCTCTTATGGTCTATGACCAGTAAAGCTAAAAACATAGTACAGCTACCCCTACTATAACACAATTTGGAAAAAGTTGTCAAAGTAGCTAAATTTCTAATTTTCTGCAGAACCATGACACCCTAATGGCACTGAAGTTTCCAACTGAATATCACTGATTATGCTGATGGAAATTTGACATCTGACCAATCAGAAAGCTCTTTACATTCACAGCTGTGTTAGAACAGATTTTAAGTTCATTATTTCATGAAAAATAAAATATACAGTGAAGCTTCCCAAAAACAGATGTAACCTCTGTAAGCCAGGTGTAAACTTCTGTAACCAGACATTTTCTATAGACTGGCAACATATTTTGGTCCAAAAAGGTCATTTTAACACTAGCCAAATCTGTTTATATTGACCACCTTTGCATGAAATGGCTACCAAATTTTGTTTCAACAGTGTCTGGTTAAGGGATGTATTACACTTTGTCACAATTAGCCTTTTGTTATTACCCCAGCTGAAAACTTCAATGTTCCCTCGTTACATAATATCAAAGTCAATTGGCACTGATTAAAACAAGAATCAAATAAGCATGAACTTTCTCTGGTGGACAATAACGATTTCCTTATTCCCCATTCTGACACTGTTTGCATTAATAATGCTTGTCCATGTATCAATCCTCATACACAATTTAAGCTTGTGATTTCAGACAATGGACTGTAATTGAATGTGGTGTTTACATGTGCAAAATCTCAAATAATTTTATCCATACTTGGAGACAAACCAGGAGGTCCAGGCAGTAGAACTTTAGGTAATAAATAATAGAGTGAGGTTTCATTGCTGCAGATTTCTACCATATTTATTCATGTGTAACATGGCTCAAACTGTGTACAGCATGGACACAGAACTGCTGTTCCATAATGCATCAGTCAGAGTCTATGCTGTTTGCTTATAATCACTGTGAAACTAACAATGCAGACTCAATCAGTCGGCAAATTCTGTGACATCAGATCTGGGTCAAAACTGTTCGCTATTGGATACACCAGAAAATAGGACAGACTGACACAAATATTTATTATCTATAACAGGTTTACCTGCTTCTTCAACGCATATAGGCGCTACTCCTGTAGTGCTCTGATCTGTTATGGTCACAAAGTCTGAAAAAATTATCATCAACTGTAAAAACTAATGCTACATGTAAACTAAGCTGCTAGTTGATTACCATATATACTCACGTATAATCCGGATCCAAATGCAAACAACATAGACCCTGATCTGCCATTGCATAATGCACTGGCAGATCTGGGTCTGTGTTGTTTGTTCCACTGATTAGTCCTTACAAACTGCATAGACCCAGATCTGCCTGCGCATTATGCGATGGCAGATTTGGGTCTATGTAGTTTGCAGTTGGTATAAGTTTTTTTACGCAAGTATATACGGTATTCAATTCAATCAGATTGTCTTCATTTTCATTAAGATTAAACTCCCCATAAAAGGCATGTGTTATCTACTGGGTCAACCTTCTACCTAAAGAGCTATTTACTTCTGTTTATGCTGTTTTTTCCTGTTCTAAATAATCAAAGAGCCCAGTCCAGCCCGTCTTCAGCAACCACCTGTGGTGAGTGAGAAAAGTCATTCTCTAAGAATGGCTGTTGCTTACTGGGGGTAACTGAAATTTATTTTTACTTATAATTAGGTTTAAACGATCTTAAAAAAGTGTCTGTTTAAGACAGGAGGTTGTTTAATACATTCTACCATTAAGATTGTAATTTGTTACATTGTTCTTTTTTCTTCAGTTGAAAACAAAAATACACTTTACCTAAAGTGTATTTTGATTACAAATTTATTCCAATTATGATTAATTTTAACACACAAGGTTTCATAAATTTAAAAAAAATTCAGAATCTATTTTTGCTATACACATTTAATTGAGGATGCAAGGCATAGGTGGCTGACAGTAAATTAAGGGGAGATATATCTGAAAGACAATAAAGTCATTTAAAGAAAAAAAACTATTGATACCCTTTCTAAAATTAGAAAGTAAAACCTTAACTGCAATTTACAAAAATTATGCATTTGATGGCCTGAAGATACATGTAAACATTCATGAGAATATGCCAAATCATGAGCTTGTGAACCAAACAAGAACAGTTCCATTAAACTATGAATATAATTTTCTGTTCACAAGTAACATTTTTTCCTGCTCTAAATAAATGCTTTACCTGTATTTATTCCATTGTCTTTAAAATTCTTGATAAAGTTCTCACCAAATGTGTCTGCTCCAACCTGAAATGTAAAGTGCAACAATGAAATATGTTACAAAAACTAATGCTTTGAATACCTTTCAAAGTATCACTATTAATCCCCTATCTACAACAAAGACTCTCAGTAGAAGTTGGGAATGTTTTGAATTTAAATGCACTATGTCCTTTTATATCAGTCTCATCTTTTATGATAATAGTTATACAAAATATCCATCCCAGAAAAACTAACTTTTCAAGTTAATATTGTTGTCCATATGAACTTAACCTTTGATTTTATGGTCATGTGATCACACTGTAGGTTCTTAAGTGTACCTTTAGGGTCACAAATTTTAAAGATTACATCATACTCTAGATTTCTTAACCACAAAACTGCTCCACGTATGCAACTGCATTTTTGCATGCACTTCATTTGATTACTTAAAGATCAAAAGCTGCAGCCTTTCATTCTAAAACAAACTGTTTAAGGATGATCACTTGTGTCTAGTTGATCTAAAACTGTTTAAGGATGATCACTTGTGTCTAGTTGGTCTAAAACTGTTTAAGGATGATCACTTGTGTCTAGTTGATCTAAAACTGCTTAAGGATGATCACTTGTGTCTAGTTGATCTAAAACTGCTTAAGGATGATCACTTGTGTCTAGTTGATCTAAAACTGTTTAAGGATGATCACTTATGTCTAGTTGATCTAAAGCAAACTGTTTAAGGATGATCACTTGTATCTAGTTGATCTAAAACTGCTTAAGGATGATCGCTTGTGTCTAGTTGATCTAAAACTGCTTAAGGATGATCACTTATGTCTAGTTGATCTAAAACAAACTGCTTAAGGATGATCACTTATGTCTAGTTGATTTAAAACTGCTTAAGGATGATCACTTATGTCTAGTTGATTTAAAACAAACTACTTAAGGATGATCACTTGTGTCTAGTTGATCTAAAACAAACTGCTTAAGGATGATCACTTGTGTCTAGTTGATCTTAAACAAACTGCTTAAGGATGATCACTTATGTCTAGTTGATCTAAAACAAACTGCTTAAGGATGATCACTTATGTCTAGTTAATCTAAAACTGCTTAAGGATGATCACTTGTGTCTAGTTGATCTAAAACTGCTTAAGGATGATCACTTATGTCTAGTTGATTTAAAACTGCTTAAGGATGATCACTTGTGTCTAGTTGATCTAAAACTGCTTAAGGATGATCACTTATGTCTAGTTGATTTAAAACTGCTTAAGGATGATCACTTGTGTCTAGTTGATCTAAAACAAACTGCTTAAGGATGATCACTTATGTCTAGTTAATCTAAAACTGCTTAAGGATGATCACTTGTGTCTAGTTGATCTAAAACTGCTTAAGGATGATCACTTGTGTCTCGTTGATCTAAAACAAACTGCTTGCGAATGTTGGAGTAATGAGCTTTTTGAAAAATTTAATCTCTACATAGCTAAGGGTCCATGCAATTCAAAATAACTTTAAAATGTACAGCATTTTCTTGTGCTCCTCTTAGCTGATAATCTATCTCCAACTAAGGGCAAAAGTATTCAATTACAAATAGTCCATAAAATCTCCAACTAAGGGCAAAAGTATTCGATTAAAAATCGTCCATAAAATCTCCAACTAACAGCAAAAGTACCCTATTGCAAATAGTCCATAAAATCTCCAACTGAGGGCAAAAGTATTTGATTACAAATAGTCCATAAAATCTCCAACTAACAGCAAAAGTACCCTATTGCAAATAGTCCATAAAATCTCCAATTAAGGGCAAAAGTATTCAATTACAAATAGTCCATAAAATCTCCAACTAACAGCAAAAGTACCCTTTTGCAAACAGTCCATAAAAAGTCTCAAACTAAGGGCAAAAGTATTCGATTACAAATAGTCCATAAAATCTCCAACTAACAGCAAAAGTACTATATTACAAATAGTCCATAAAATCTCCAACTAAGGGCAAAATTATTCTATTACAAATGGTCCATAAAATATTACAAATAGTACATAAAATTATATCCAAATAAGTATTAAAATTTTTATTAAATTTTCACAGACTTAAGATCAGAGATCCCTCTTATCAAATAAACAAAGAATAGCATTATGTTGGAGAGTGCATTTTTCAGTATGGCATTATTAATGATCATACTGATTTTCTGCAACAGAAATCCTGCATGTCCAAATTATGGCAGGTCATACATTGCTAAAGATTCCTGAATGTCTCATTTACTTTTTGTTAACACATGATTGTTACTGTTTTGATTACAATTATATACCATATATACTTGCTTGTAAGTCAAGTCCAACTGCAAACTCCACAGACCCAAATCTGACGTCGCATAATGCGCCGGCAGATCTGGGTCTGTACAGTTTGTTAGGAGTAATTAGTAGAACAAACAACATAGACCCTGATCTTTCAATGCATTATATGATGGCAGACCAGGATCTATGTTGTTTGCAGTTGGACTCGACTTATAAGTGCATACCTGTCAACCTCCTGAGACAAAAACCTGTACACCAGACCAAAAAAAACGTACAAATTATGGGATTCCCATAAGAGTTGACAGGTATGAAAATGTATTAGATAATTACTTATCATTGTTACTGTATGGATTAGTAAATTTATTGGCATTGTGCAACAAAACAAACCCATTATCCCTGAGGCATTATGTACCATGGGTTAAACATAGTTATTGTTCTACAGGTAATAAACCTCTTTGTAGATGATAAATATTGATTGTGGGTGCTATATGTTCGGTACATTGAATGCTCTTTTAACGAAATCCAGATGGCTGCCTTTTATTTCCAAACACACCTGTGAAAGAAATCCCACAAGTTACGTTATTAACAATTATCACCTAGACACCTTGAAATTGCCGACCTGCATCAAAACAATCTTTCAGCAGTCGATTGTTTTGAGTCGGCAAGCTCTGCTTACTTTGAAGTTACCCTCGGCTAGATGGGGGAAAAAAAACAAAAAAAAAACAGAAGAGAACCACAACATATAGATCACCTTTATTTAAAAAATATCAACATATTAATCACTCTGACTCGTATATTGCAACTTGCTTGTTATTTTAATCCTTCCTAGGCTTACGAACAACACAAACCCCCATATGGAGCCTCTCACTCTTGTTGCTTTAAGACTAGCCATCATACATGCATTTCTACTCTCGATACTAAAATGTTTCTCTTATAAATATCTTCAGAATCATAATTCCAAAATCTTTTTATTTAGTTTGTATTCATATCTTAATTACACTGAAATAAAGCTTGCGTGCGTTTGTATAGTAGATTTTAGTGATCAGTGATTAGCAGAGGGTTAAACCGTGGATTGATAGATTACTAATATGGCGGTTCATTTGGAAAACACACATACCATCGTGGCTCTAATACATGTTTGGCTGCGTTTTCTGATGTTCCGAAAACATGCAGTAAATATGGTACTACGCCTACTGATAACCTGATTTTCAGTCGACCAGTAAGGGGGCAGAATTCTATGCTTGAATAAAGAAATAAAACTCTCAAATCGGCAAGTGAAAGACACATCAATATTTCGGGTAATCTAATAGGTGGTTCAAGCGATTCACGTTCTATTCTCATTGTATCTCATGAAGAAAATAAAAATCCCAGTCGAATCCTGATCTTGGCGAAAATCGCTGACATTTTTTTTTTTTTTTATAAAAATATTAAAAAACCGTACAAAATGCCTGTACGGCCATACACTGCAAAATCCCAAAAAAAAACGTACAAATTATGGGATTCCCGTACAAGTTGACAGGTATGTAAGTGAGTATATATGGTTAGTATTTTTCATGATATAATAAGACACAGAATTCACAATCACACCATTCTATATCCAATTTCTCCACGAGTTCATAACACTGTGATGCACTTTGGTAACAACTCATGTCAATGATGTCATAATGTAAAGATCACATCATTTCAAGCTGAGAAGTAAACATTCATTTTACCAAGGTGAACATTTTAAAAATGCTAAAACATTTTTTGAAGAACACTCTGCGTTACCTATGAACCATGCTATGATGCATGTCATATGATTTTAAAATCTTCAGCACCAAATCTTAACCTTACTGACGATGACTCCGCCACTGCCAATGTCAGAAAAGTGACATCTAAATGTCTCACTATCTGATAAAACAAAAAGCTTAAAGCCCGACTATTTACAACTGATGAACCTCTGAAAGACCTTTGCCACCATTGCAACCTTGGCCCCAAGTCTGGCTGCCATCACACACTGGTTAGCTCCCTTGCCACCAAAACCCAGGGAAAACCTGCTGCCCTGGATTGTCTCCCCTGGCTTGGGCAAGCGTGGAACATAGCTATGTAATAAAAAAATGTTAAATATGAAAATTTGGGCATATATTAGATTGGCAATATTTTGAATAAAGCTTAAAAGTTCAATAAAAGGAACAATAATGTTTTTGAATAAAAGTAAGTACCTTAAATATTTGTAGAAACTTTCTCTTTGCATAAATATATACGTATGAGTACAACTGCATCCCTCTTCCTTTGATCAAATTATGAAATGCCTCCCTCAAATACTTTAAAGTCAGATGTCAGGATTCATCAGTAATGTCTATTTTAACTTAAATATCTATCATCTAATGGAAAAAAAAATAGGAAATATGTTAGCGGCAAATTGACATACAAATTTCTTCAACATCACACATGTAAAAATATCTATTGAAATATTTATTCCTAAATTCAACTTTAAAACATATGCTTTACATCAGTAGGCAAATCAATAAGTACCATAAATAATGACACTGACCATTATTAGTAAACTGATCACATTTCCAAAATTGCAAATTCACTTTTATAAGCTTATTCATGGGATATAAATTACTGCCGATTTTGTGTTTTCTAAAAACTGTAATTTGAAAGACCCAACAATAATCCATCCAAATCCACAATTTGAAAGACCCAACAATAATCCATCCAAATCCACAATTTTAAAAACCCAACAATGATTCATCCAAATCCACAATTTAAAAGACCCAACAAACAATAATCCATCCAAATCCATAATTTAAAGACCCAACAATGATCCATCCAAATCCACACATTAAAAAACCCAACAATGATCCATCCAAAACCACTAATTAAATACAGAGGAAAATGTAATACATGTATTTTGCTAAACCATAAAAACTAAAATCCAGGAAAATAAATGAATTCACAATATACTTTTGGGGTTTGTTTTTTTCCCGCTAAGACTAGAATATGATTATTCTTTTCCAAAAAGTCGAATTGAAAAGGACGTAAAAAAAAAAATCTTACTTACAAATATTGTTAAGAAAGATAGTTCCTTAAAATAATTTGGATGGGTATCTATATAATTCAATACTGTTCTTAATGTGATCAAAATTAAAGAATCAAATGTTTGGTTTTATGGAGTTTAATGCCATTTTTTCAGCACATGATAGACTATACATGGCGACCAGTATATTTTGGTGGAGGAAGAACCTGGAAAGACCCTGGGAAGAACCACTGACCCATGGGAAGCTAATGGCAAGCTTTCTCACATACCCACGTTGGTCGAGCTGAGGCTTTAACGCATGCATACAAAGGTGAGATGTACGAGTGATCTGTAAAGGTGAGCACCTTAGACCACATGGCCAATCGGGGCCCCTCAAGAATCATCTGACTGATTAACTTAAATAATAATTTTGTAAAATAAAGTTTATTTCCTCCTTATTTTGATTAATGTAAAAAAAAACAATCATTTTCCTTTCTTCAATTACAGTGACTCATTGAACAGTAAATAAAATTTGAAACTATCTTTCATTCTTTTTCTAAAATTATTGAATGTAAGTCAGTTTCCAAACATAATTCATGTGTTATCTTAAACCCCAACATTAGAAGCTCTGCATAATAAAGGACTTCAGCACCAGTAACCAGGACTGCATTCACTGCCATTCAATATGATCGCATTATGCACTGTTAGTGGAGAAGAAAATTTGGTTCTACTGAACAGCCAGTCTTCCTAGGGGAATTTTCAACATGGCGGATAATGCTCTTATCTAGCACAGGATTTTTGTCCTCTGTTTTTAAACTATGTTCTTCAAAGATTAATAAATAAATACTACTGTATCTACTGTATAACCCGATACCAACTGCAAACTGCACAGACCCAAATCTGCCAGCAGATCTGGGTCTATGCAGTTTGTAAGGACTAATCAGTAGAACAAACAACATAGACCCTGATCTGCCGGCGCAGTATGTGACGGCAGATCAGGGTCTATGTTGGTTGTATTTGGACTCAGTTTATAAACGAGTATATACGGTACTTGCTTTAGAAAATGTATACCTAGTAATACTGTCAAGTAAATTGGTATAAATACATGCAAGGATAACAACTTTCCAGGCAAATTAACTTTGAATAAATTGATATAAATACATACCAGGATAACAACTTTCCGGGTAAATTAACTGTTGAATAAATTTGCATAAATACATGCGAGGATAACAACTTTCCAGGTAAATTATCTGCAGATATTTGTTCCCCTAGTCTCTGTTTACATGTCTTAGTTGATAAGCTCTTATGCAACTGAAACAAAATTTACATCTGATGCTCATGGCAAGCTACCTCTCTTCACTGTTGAGTTTACCACAGGGCTAGAAAATTCCAGTCATCCTCTCGCATTTATGTGTGGTGGCTGAAGAAGGGCAAGTCAATTTTTAAAGATGCTTGTTGAATTGGACAAGTGGAATTTTGTCTGAGTAAAAATTGATGTAGAACTACTGATAGTCAAACAAGCCAATTGCCCTGCAGGACAAGTAACCAAAAGGAAATTCTGTGAGCCCTATACTACCATGGCAACCCATACAGTATCATTGTCACCCTAATGCACAGACTGGCAGTAGCATTGTCAACCTAATGCAGAGACTGGCAGTTTGTCTCTACTGAATTGCAATTTGTCAGTACTGAATGGCGTGTACTCTTGTGGGAATTTTCAACTCTGTGAATAAATGTTTGCACTGAGCTGGCATAGCACTGAATTTTCTGATTTTTAAACCACAGTTTTCAAAGATTAACAAATAATCATTACTTGCCATTAAAAAATGTATATTTAATCCATATTGTCAGGTCAATAATGTCTTAATTCACATCAGAATAGCAACATTCAAGAGAAATCAATGACGTATCAAGCTTCTGCAAGTAACTCTTTATATGTCTCAACTGGCAAGCTCTCTGGTGTGTAAACAAAATTTGCATGCATTGTTCATAGCGAGCTACCTCTTGACAGCTTTTGAAACCTAATGCTGACCTTATTAAGCCCCGAGTTGCATTCAGTGTAGATGGCATTTTGCACTGTTAGTATGGAATAACCTAATGCTGGCCTTATTAAGCCCCAAGTTGCATTCAGTGTAGATGGCATTTTGCACTGTTAGTATAGAATAACCTAATGCTGGCATTATTAAGCCCCGAGTTGCATTCAGTGTAGATGGCATTTTGCACTGTTAGTATGGAATAACCTAATGCTGGCATTATTAAGCCCCGAGTTGCATTCAGTGTAGATGGCATTTTGCACTGTTAGTATAGAATAACCTAATGCTGGCCTTGTTAAGCCCTGAGTTGCATTCAGTGTAGATGGCATTTTGCACTGTTAGTATGGAATAACCTAATGCTGGCATTACTAAGCCCCGAGTTGCATTCAGTGTAGATGGCATTTTGCACTGTTAGTATGGAATAACCTAATGCTGGCATTATTAAGCCCTGAGTTGCATTCAGTGTAGATGGCATTTTGCACTGTTAGTATGGAATAACCTAATGCTGGCCATATTAAGCCCCGAGTTGCACTCAGTGTAGATGGCCTTTTGCACTGTTAGTATGGAATAACTAACAGACTCTACTGAACAACTCGTCCTATCGCAGAAATTTTCAACATGGTGCCCAAATGCTTGCAAATAGTTGGCATAGCATTAAATTTTCAGATTTTTCAACAATGCTCTTCAAATATCAGCAAATAAAGACTACTTGTCCTTAGAAAATATTTAATCCATACTGTCAAGTAAACAAGTCTAAATATTTAATCCATACTGTCAAGTAAACAAGTCTAAATACATGTCAGGCATATGACATTCACAGTAAATTAATCATGTATCTAGGTTCTTTCAGCCTATGTTTACATGTCACAGTTGGCAAGCTATTCTGTGAGTGCATCAAAATTTGCATGCACTGCTCATGGCAAGCTACTTTTCTCGACTGCTGGTAACTATTGCCATATAGTGCCATTTATTGGTAGTCAATAAGACAAACAAAGATAGGGCAAAGTTGGATTAAACATGTTTTAAACTTACAATACTGTAAAATATTGAACGTTGATATATAATTTATGACAATAAATCCATAAGAATTTATAAATTTTTGTATTATCTCAAAACAATGTAATCTTCTCATTATTATTTGTAGTACATTTTAGCTCATTTAATAATGATGCAGAAAGTTTCTCACGAGTAAAGATTTTTTTATGTACATCATAGTAAGTATTGGAAAAAGATAAGCATGCATGCCAAAGACATTTTAAAACCTTACTTAACTGGAAATTTCCTGTTATTGATACTTGTTTCATTTAAAAAAAAAATACAAGATATATGTATATAATCCATGTGTTGATAGTTGTTGATTTTTAATACATTATTTTAGAAATTCATTTAAAGGAGAACATCAGTAGCAAATTACACACAAGATACTCAGAAGCCAGAAAGAAAGAGTGGCTAGTTTAGAAACAATTTTCGGTGGCAATGGCATTGCAAATGCAAAAAATTCTGCTACTTCTGATGAAAGAAATGGAGAACTAAATGAAAAGTTCAAAGACCAGCCAAAATTTCTGAATTATTATGAGAAGTACATGCAGGACAAAAACTTAAAGAAAACTGCATTAACCATGAAGATAAACTGTGGACAAACAATAACATCAAGTCAATCAACCATTGACTTAAAGTTGCATGTGATTGGAAACCAATGAAATGTGATGATCTCATCAACTGATTGCATGAAACCAAGAGAGCCTAGATGGTGTACATTAGACAAGCTCTTTATGGAACAAGCAAATTTAGCCTCAATACCAAATATGCCAAATATAAGTTGTCTCATGTTGTTTGGCCTGCAAAATTCTGAATAAAAAAGGACATACTTCATACAATTTTTGAAAGTAGGCAAAGAAGTCAAACCAATAACCGTAACATCTTCCATTGGGGTCTTCTCAGTACCAAGGCTTCAATCCCTAATGAGATAGCCTAAGCAGAAGATCTGTTACATGGGGTCACAGGAGTTCAATTTGTGTGAACCAATGTAGCCATTTATTGGTTGCCATCCCGTCTCGTAGGATGGCACACATATGGAGATAGGGTTGCCACCTGAAAAGCTCCAAAATACGGAACACATATGTGAGACCTTAAGAAATTGACATCTTACAACACTAACATTTACTATTAAATTCGGAATGGTACCATTCAAATATGTGACAGGCGACAACCCAATTTTGAGTCACTATGTTAACTGTTTTGTATATACATTTGTATATGTATTGTATGTAGATACAAAGAATTTTTTTTTTCAAAGATGTAAATAACTACAAAATATTTTTATAAAAATATTAAATGAAAGGGAAAAAAAAATTAAGAAAAAATAACAAAGAGATAGAGAAAAAACTGAAATACAAAAATATAAATCATTTAATGTCTTTGCGACGTTTAGTAGGACCCTCTAATGCTAGCCTTACTGAATGTAGCCAGATATGGCTGCCAGCAGGTATAACAGTACCAACTGCACAACGCGGAAGGGGGGGGGGGGGGAGCTTAATGTGTAGTGAACACTGTCAGGTTTTTAAAAAAAGTTGAGTCTCTTGGCAACATGAGATTATGTTAAATCATATCTAGATCATATTTTGTATTTTTTAAAATTATTTTTTAAAGATGTGATACACATCATTGAAAATGGATCTGTTGTGACTGGATAACTCTTTCCCCTGTCTAGTTCCAGCAGAATTATCTCTCTTAAATGCGATGGAGTACCTGGTTCTGTCCTTGTAAAATGACGATCTAACATTGCTATGAAAATGTTGCATGCATGTTGAAGTAGGATAGAAAGTATGTTTATTTCACCAAACGTTAGCATTGAGGTCGATGGAAAAACAACTGGTACCGTGTTACCTGCAATCAACGGTGGCACTGCAAACGGTCGATAAAATTATAGCCAGCTTCCCTCCCCCCCCCCCCCCCCCAAGATATGTAAACAGTGGCTCAAAGAACCTATAAGTGTTGATGAGCAAAGTTAAACAATCAGAAAATTCAATGCTATACAAACTCGATGCGAATATTTGTCCACTATGTTGAAAATTCAACCGAGTGGAAAGGTCCTTTAGAAGTGATAGTTTGCAGTACTGAACGCCATTGTTATTTAATGCAGCTCCTGTAAATTCATAAATATTCTTGATGCAGTTATTTCCCCTTCTTTTAACAAATCTTATATTTAAAAAAAATTTTAAAATGTCTGTCTTGTTATAATGAAAATATCACCTAATAAGATCAGTATTGCATGATCCAACAACTGTCACACTTATACTCATCCTGACACAGATGTAGTCAGGTGCTTGCTCCGTTTACAGGTCGTTTTCGGCCCAAAACCAGTTCGACCCAGAACTATTGGGTCGGGATATATATCAACCGGGACTGTTCGGTCCAAATTATGTGGGTAGACCGGTCCCATGTCTTTACTTTGGACTAAAATTACATCCACGATAGCTACTCACGGGCCGGGAAATAGGTTAATATGTGGGACGTTTCAGCACACTGTATATGTACTTTAATACATTTGGAACAAAGTCGGCTATTTCTCTGGGACAATTATATGCCTCGGATGTATGTCGGCGCAGCACTTAACGGAAGAAAAAAAGGTCACCTTTTGTTCACCGAAAATTTCTCTGCAAAAGAAAAAAAACGAAACCTGATCGATTCGGACCACCTCAGTAGTATAGTAAAATAAGGCTATGAGCGGTTGGTCTTAAGTGCGAAAAGGACTTACCGTCTACGAAAAGGACCCAGTACGTTTTTACTAACAGTTTCAATCAATATTTCTATTTGACAAATGAATTTGTTGGTGTAGTAACTCATTTTACATACCATGTAATATATATTTTTTACTATAAAGTGTTAAAAATGTGTCCTTTTCGGATTTGGGCATTATTTTGATTTTTTTCATTTTTTTCTATACAAAAATGTTATGAGATTAAAACGGAAGATATTTACCAAGATTTGTATAAAGATTGTGAGATATTTGATTTAAGTGATTATCCTGACAATTCTGGACTTAAATGTCATGATTATAAAAAAGCAAGAGGCAAATTTAAAAACGAAACTATTTTTATTCCAATTAAAGAATTTATCGGACTAAGAAGTAAGATGTACTCAATTAAAACGGACGATGAAAAAATAAAGAAGCGAGTTCAAGGCATAAAGAAAATAATTGTGAATCATGTTATTGGATTCAATGATTATTGTGAGGCGTTAAAAAAACAAAGACAACATTTTGAGATGACTGTGATAGGAGTCAACAAGCATAAGTTACAAACTCAGGTTGTAAACATAATTGGATTGTCGGTATTTAATATTCTGGACAGGTGGACCCGATACGTTAGTAAGTATTATTAATAATTACCTGTGGAAGTGGGTTAAGTAGTGGTATATATACAGTATTTGGGCACTTTTTTTGATTTTGTCATTTTTTCAATATAAAAAGAAGGCGTTGAGGGACAGAGCAAGAGCGATGTCCCAAAATGACTTACTTTTTATACTGAAAATATGAAAAAATCAAAAAAGGGACAAAATGTTGTATATATACCACTACTGATCCAGTATGTTTTTACTAACAGTTTCAGCCAATATTTCTATTTCAGTGATAGGTGACGAACACAGGTTCGTACAATGGCCCTATTAAATTCCTATACATGTAGTTTTCATTTAGCATTAGGTGTTCGTGACCGCTCTGCGCGTTTAAGTTTCTTCTGGTTTGGCTTTTTTCCTGCTGAAGCAGATATGTGTACCATTCGCCTTGGTCTTTACCGGCGTTTGAAGCGTTGAGCTTTTGGTAGAGACGGTGGATTGTAAGAATTTCATTTTGGCTTGGTTGACGTTCTATTGGAACGAATTGATGTTTCTTGTCCACCTGTTTTTCTAAACAATATTGTCCTTGCCGGTTAACCACAGTTATTAATTTTCCATTCCTTTCAGTGGGGGTTGCTGTTTTTTCCAAGCACCACAGTCGTCCAATATTTCAGACCTCTTTCCATTTCTACGATTTTCAACATTTCTTGAATTGTCTATCACGAAGTACATACCGTCTTTTCTCTCTGTCGGAATTGCCTCCATGATGGTATATGGCCCTTTGAAAATATTTATCATTGCGTTTATGTCCATGAATTGGTTACAAAGTGATCCTATGGTAAAATTTGTATCGTCGACGTCGCATTCTTTTGCAGTGTTTAATTTATCATTGTCACATTCATTCCTAGAACTTTCATTATTTGCATTTGCTGCATTTTTTACCTCCATGCTTTCATGTTTGTCACTGTTATCAGTTTCATCCTGGATAGATGACTGCCCACAAATGGATTCCTCCCTAATTGTAGATAAGTTGTTCACATTCACAAAATAAATGTAGCCATCTATATCTGCAGTATCCACGGGGACTGAAAAAGGCACAGTCTGGGCATATCCAGAGAATGCCGCCGTTTTGTAACCATTCTCTTCGTGGTCTAGATCGTCCGTGTTCGAACATTCAAATCTATCTGGTGACAAATATATAGAGTGTGTTTCAGAAATAACTGCTTCACTTTGCTGCGTTGCTTGTTTTTCGCATGTATTAGGTTGTAGCTGCTGCTTTTCGTTTACCAATGGTACAAAATGGTTTGGAATCCATTCGCGTCTGTTGCTGCAATTACCAGAAAACAAGTTTCTGTCAGGCTTTACTGTATTTGTCCACATTATAGTTATTTTCCCCTTTTCTGTGTCTGTACAGGGCGGTATGAAAGTAGTATTCAAAGTTTGGAATGCAATGTGTTTGCTGCCATTTATATTTGGGTAGACCGATTCTATGGCCAGGTTGAGCACATTTGACAAGGCGATGAATCTCCAAACAGATTAATAAGTACCTGGTTTGGCGCGGTCCATACAATCTTTGTCAAAATCCGGAGAAATCAGCTCCAATCGTGGATATAGGCGGTGCCGAAGAATTCTATGCTTATTTGAAACCATTTCTAAACAACATCTATACCTTAATTCAACTGCCATCGATTCATTTACAACCAAGCATGTAGACACTGAATTAAAAAGACAATTTCCATCACCAGTACTTTTCAGTGCAGTTTTTGTGCAGCAGTGATACTGTGATAAAATGAAATTCGACACGAAATCCTGAGCATACTGATGAAAGTCTGTATGTATTGCAGATTCAATGCGAACTTTCCTCAAGAACATCACTTCTCTGGCCACTGCTACTTTTAATCTCTTTAGCCCTTGTTTCGCGGACTGCAATCAAAGATAAAAATATAAGACTGTTTAATCAGCTCTAAAACATGACTTAAAATTTTACTTTAACTATTATACGTAACAAATGACAAAAATTCCTTTCATGGATTGTTTCATCTATATGTTAAATAAAAATTATCGATTTGGGTGACGCACGTTATATTAATGTGTTATAAAATTTACATGAAAACTTGCTATTAGTGACGATTTTAGTTTTACGCTCATACCGATAAGAGAGCCCCCCCCCCCCCCCCCACACACACACCTTAATATGAGATACACTGTATGGGGAAAAAAAGGATGTGCGTACCTGTTTCAATCTTTCTATGCCCATCACATAGTCGAACACTCCGTCACCACTACTGCGGCATTGAATACATATGTAACCAAGCGCAATGTTCGACCATTCTCTGCTTTCTGGTTTGTCTATGTCCTGGCAACTGTAGTGAACCCATGCCTTACACATCTATGTAGAATGGAAAATTTTAAGTAATATTATATATAACTGCAAGACAATGGAATGCCATATATTACTAATTGATTAGTTAAATCTTTGTAGCCTTCTAGTAACAAGCCAATAATCACGGCAAATAAATTGTAAATGCACCCTGATAATAATCAGCGTCATGATCTGTTGCTATACTTTAATTTCTTATATGTATACACAACACAACGATTCAGACACTTAGGTAAAATTATAGCATCATTTTTATTATATTTTAGAGCTTCTTAACTCGAATATCAGGTTAGATGGTCCGATGCACCATTACATGAAAAAAATATTTTTCTTTTCTTTACTCTGTTGAGTTGCCTCAAGAAACATTCTCTTAATGTAATAATTTCATTGATGCAAGATGACAGAATAACATTATTACACCCTTACTGCAAAAATGGCTAATCAACTAGGTAATAAGGTAATAAGAAAAATGCACATACCTCACAGTAAATACAATCAGTCTTACAATCATAAGAACATACAAAACAAGTATACTTCTTCGACATTTTGATGATGAACGCATAGAATGAATAAAAGCTACAGTATGCAGACCGTAATATATAACTAGTTTTCTGTACATTCAACAATTATCATTATCTTTTAATTTAAACACAAATTGGCATCATCGCCAGCAAGTGTCCAGACAGAAACTTGGTCGCTGTCTTGCCTTGGAAAATATGCAAGATCACTTATAAATATGTTCATCGCGAACCAGGCTACGGCAATCCAACCCTAAACGCTCTATCAAAAATAAGGCAACTTGTATCAGCAATTAAACGAAAGAATACTGTATAATAATGTTCGACTTTGACTCAAGAAGAATATTGATCGCATATAAGAACGCAGAGAACGCTTTGGTTAAGTTTCCACCAGAGTGGTACTTATAAGACGTCATGGAAAAGACAGCAGCGATCACATCACTCAATGGCGCCTACGGATTTCTCAGGAGTGCCCTCAGAATAATATATCAAGCGGCCAGAGAAAATCCAGAAGATTTTGATTTTTATGCCGATATCACCATCGAACAATAAAGATCTAGAAGGCTACTAGGAGAAGAATACAACAAACAGGGCCACAAAAAATCTCTATACGATTTTGTCAAAACCAGATTTTATGGCAGTTTGGTGTAGGCCAGATTTGATTACAGTTTTCATGTAAGCAATAAATATAATGTATGCAAAAGCAATTATTGCAGCATACGAAGAAGCTCCTTGTGTTTACTTTCCACCTGAACTGTATTTTCTATAATATTAGGCGCAAGATGTCATTCAGCTCTGCCTTTGGATTTGAGAGTGACGCTCTTGACATCACTTGGAAACTAGCAGAAAAAAAGTAAAGAGCACTTTTATTGTTATGCCAAAATAGTCATCTAATTAAAGCGAGCTCTGATATTTTTAGATGAAGAATACGATAGAGTTGGTGGCGAGGCGGTGTTTACCTTAATTACACTTTAAGACGTGCTAACACAAGCGTGTTTTTTTTTTTTTTTTGTTGTTTATTTTTTTGTTTTTGTTTTGGTCATTTGATATTTTTTTGCATATATTTTTTAGTATTTTTTAATGCACATTGGACTTAAATCTTCAAAGATGTTATCTACAAATCCGGAATTCTTTAACTAGATCAGCCATGTTAAACACAGCACCTCTTAAGTAGGTCTTGATTTTGATTTAAAAGTTTTGTGTACGTGATGTAGCGTATTTACACATCTCCCGCTTGTTTTGAATTTTTGGCTCCAGCTGTATGAAAGCGGCTTGTGCTGAAATTTCAACGCCAGAAATAATCAATAGAAATGGATTTAAAAAGGCGTAGTGCCAGCAACACCTGCAGCACTTAATGTTAGCGGAATGGCAGATGTCAAAACCAACAAGCGCTTTTAATATCTGTAAGACCGCTTGAAACAATAGGTCCGTTTGTGATAACAGTAGTAATATGCGATAAGTTCTTTGCACTATTCTTTTTCGAGATTGCTGCTAATGCGATTGAAGTCTATGATATCTTTCGTCGTATATAAGCCAATGCTATTTTTTACCCCTGATACCTTCTATTGATTTTAAAGTATATCGGAGGTAGTTTTAGCTGTAGCATGTCATGGTACAATGTTGTCGTGAAGGTGTGTTTTTTTTTTAAAGCTTTCTTTCGTTTCTTCTGATGGATCTGGCAGTTTTTTTTATCATATCCTGCAGCACGCACATAATTTGTTTCTGAGTAATAATAAGCACTTATGATTCCAATTCCATCATCAGGTTTTGAGTTAAGATAATCAATTGCTTTTGCAAGAGTTTTTGGATCATACCTATGCTTTAGGTGATATTTGATGACATAATGATATGCAGCAAATGTCTCTGCCAACACCAACACTATACAATTAACACGTCGTTAAATGACCAACAAACAGTTATCCACTATCCATCACCCACACTATAACATTAACACGCCGTTGGAGTGACCAATACCTCACATTATTAACCAACGAAAAGGGGTAGGAATATACACACTATACGCACAAACATGCTTATATACTATCATACATTGAATGAAAGGAGCGAACAGGGTAGGAGTGCTTACACATGTACCTAAACATACTGATAGACTATCACATAAGACAGAAGGGTGGAGTTAAAGTTTTAGTTTTGAAAGAGATACAAAACATGCAAATAGTTTACGTTCTCAATACCGTCTTCGTTTTTGTCGTCCTAGATTTAATTCTCTCACTAAACGGCTGCCTATTTTTCCGTGATAAACATTAGCAGAAAAGTTTTTTTGCAGAAGTATCCATTGTCAAGTGAAGCACATTTGGATCTTCAGTTTGTTACAAATTTGGTTTTGCGAAGATACAGAGCCTCCCATCTTTGACGATCTGTCAATCACTTTGAGAACGGAGGTTGTGGTCATATCTCTTGAATTGTGTTTGTAATTATGAGATTCCATAAATTAACAAGACATTTTATACACAAAAACAAATGCATTTCATTTATCTTTCATGGTACAACAACAACAAAAGTTGACATTTCAAAAAACAAAGTTCATGTTTTCTTTCTTTCCTTAGTGACACACAATGTCTTTGGCATAATCAGTTATCTCTTGTTTCCAAGTGTCGAATGCAAGGCTTTTCTAGTCAGGTATATCCTTCCAGTGGTATATCTGTTGGTGTATCCAACTTGCTATGCACATTTCTTGGTAAGTATGAAGAGTCAATAAAGTGCGATGAATGTTTTCTTCACACGAGTGTACAGAACTCGTATTCATCACTATTCGCAGCACTTTTAACACAATGAGGTTTTCGTGCACAGATTATGAGTTGGTCTTCATGTGTTTGCTAGTACTGTTCATAAATTGGTCACAAAGAATCTGCGGGTAAACGAAATTCAAGAAATGTAGTCTAACACACAAAATTCAAAGGAATCGTCTCTTTTTGTGGAATCGGTTTTCTGTTAACAGTTGTCGGGAATACACTAAGGCTTTAACACTGTCATTCACTTCCTTAAATGTAATTTGGTCTGCCATTGATGACAAAAGGCGTGGCATGAAAAGTCTTATAACTTGTTAGCAAAAGAGTCTTATCACTTGTTTGTCACTAAACATAAAAACAATACTTTCTATCTTTAGGCTTGTTCAATCTCTGTCTTTTTAGAGCGTTCAGATACCTTTCGTTCACAATTATGTCCCAGAGATACTAGTGAAATGGGTCTTTCATTTGAATCTTGACATACTTTCTGTAAATGAGTAATCTCAGTTCAGGAGGCAGCTTCTGAATGTGCTCTTCTAAACTATCATTTACAAAACTTTATTCTGTGCCACACTAATTTCAGATGGCGTGGTATCGAGAACCTCACATCCACGTAAGATTTTTGTGTCCGTCATAGTCTTTTCCGGGAATCAGCCTTCTTATACATCTCAGACAGCAAAAGTTTAAAAATGTTGAAATCATGTTTCCTTTGCGTTTCAATTAAATCTGTACAAAGTATCTGTACGTGGACAATTTAAAAGAGCACATAAGTGAGAAAGAAAAAAAAAATAGAGATAAAAGGAGGAAATTTCTGAAGCAGAAGAAGAACCCATTCCAGCCAAGAAATTCAAATCAAGACAGGCAGAAGAAAAATCAGAAGAAGAACCCAGTGAAGAAATTCAAAAAAGAAACAGTGAACAAGAAAAAAAACTGGACTTCTGTGATGTGTTTTTTAAAATTTCATTGTGATTCTTGTTCACGAGAATATACCAAAAACGTAAGTGTCTCTGTCTTGAATTTGCTTTTAATATGAATAAGGTAACACACACACAAACACACGCACACATACATGCACACACACACAGTTTATAATGGAGGGATTTGGTGTTTGTTTCATTTGGCATTCCTTTGAGGAATATCTCTTTTTCAAGATTCAAACAATTATGGAGTCTCTGTCTCTCTGGTCAGCAGTTTATAGAGAGTTATTTGATAGCCCTTTTTTAGGGACCACCCAATTCTCTTAAAAACAGAGATATTGCTCAATCATTACCAATCTGTATGTTTTATGTTTGTGTATGTCATATTGACTTGCCGTAGTCAAAACGCTACGTGAAAAAAAATTGAACAGTATACAAATATTAAAATAAAAATAGTATTTTGATATTTCTACAACATGATAAAATAATTCTTTACTATAATTGATAATATACAAAAAATAGATTTTTACCAGTAATAAACATTTCATGGCAAGTGATAGTAAATAACATTTGCCGTAGTCAAAATCATCCCTCTCTACCTATGTTTGTGTATGTCATAATGACTTACTGTACTAAAAATTTGGCGTGGTCAAATTGATTTTGTGAAAGAAAGAAATGTAGAACCGTTGTGTGTTTCTTCTTTTCTCCATCATGGATCTTCATAGGGTACATTTCACTCATCATATTAAATCTAGAGTTAAGTTTTACCGTTTTCAAAAGCTTGAATATAAAATTCTGCAACCGTACAAAAAGTCTTAACTTCATAACAAGCCAGGTCTGTCAGTGTCAAAATTTGTAACATTTGTAAGAAACTGATGAATGAAAATTTACCTGACTTTTTAACAATGAATATTTTTACAATACAACTTGCTGATAGTATATAGCAGTTTTAGTGACAGCATTAAATCTGGGACCGGAAAATAGAAGGAATACAGTATTTACGCTGTATCCTGGCAACTCAATAATGCTCGATTACAAGGATAGGATTCCAGTAGTGTGTGAACAGTATCCTGTATATTTTCTTTATCAACGCAGTCTTGGATTTCTATTAGAACATGTACTGACGGAAAAGGAGAAACCATGCCCGTGAAAAATTCTGAAAAGAAAGACAGTAAAAGAAGAAAACAACATGGACTTTTGTGATGCGTTTTTTAAAATTTCATTGCGATTCTTAGTCATGAGAATATACCAAAACAACGTAAGTTTTGACTTGTTTTTTTAAAAGTATATATAAGATATTCTAACACACAAACACACATGCACGCGCATTTTATGATGAAGGGACTTGTTTTTTTTTTTTTTGTTTTTTTTGTGTGTGCATTTGGCAATCATTTGAGTAGTATCTCTTTTCAAGGAGATCTAGCTGTACTAGGTGTACTCTGAAAGGGGCCTTTGGGTTTTGAAAGAATTGTGGATTTGACAACATCAGCTGTAATTGCCCTAAACCTTTATGCTGTACTGGTAGTGATAGTTCCCGCGGCTGCCCATCGTGATCTCTCTCTCTCTCTCTCTCTCTCTCTCTCTCTCTCTCTCTCTCTCTCTCTCTCTCTCTCTCTCTCTCTGACGAGTAGGTGATTGTCTCTCCAGTAAATGTGGATAGCACATGACTGGATGTTGGTCAGTCCAAACGGTGTGTTGGATAGCAGATAAATGGGTGTTGGATAGTAGATAACTAGGTGTTGAACAGTAGATCACTAACTGTTGGATAGTAGATAACTGAGTCAGTCAAAGTGTATTAAATCTATCAACGTTTATAACATTACGTTTTCCCTTGTCGCCATATAGACCCAAAATGTTAAACCTATAGACGTTTTCAACATTACGTTTTCCCTTATCCCCATACAGACCCACACTTTTAAACCTATGGACTAACGGCGTAATTTTAAATTCCCATTGTCGCCATAGAGCCACATCTGGCTAATGTTAATTTCCCATGGTCGCCTAACAGGCCCACAAACCTATGGACATTTTTAACATAGGATTTCCCCCTTGTCACTATAAACCCACAAAGATGGGGTCCTAATGTGAAATTTCTCCTTGTACCTCAAGTTCCCCTTCCCCCCAAAAATGACGGACTAATGTTAATTTCCCCTTGTGCCCTATAATCCTCAGACCCTATTTAACATAGGATTCCCCACTGTCGCCAAATCTCCCCACTATGCTGCTGATGCCAGTAATCCGTTTTAAAACAAGTACTACAGGCCGCCCTTATATAATGTTTGTAGCACTTGTTCGTTTATAAAACTGTGAAAATGTCATCTTTGACCCTTAATTGCACCACTAATGACAGGCGCAATTAGTTCCGGTCTCTTTAAGTTAATAGCTTTTGTTATTAGCTTTTAATAAGTGTTTGCAAAATAAACTGATACTCGTTAACGATCGCGAGTAGAATATTTTAAATACCGCAAAGAAATATTTCTGTGAGCTCTTGCTGGGAATAGTTGTATTTTTGTATTTAGATTGACTACTTTTCATTTTATTATTTAATATATTTCAGATTTGTTATTAAAGTTGTTAGAAATTGCTTTCACCATAAATAAATTGTGCATCGCCTGTAATGCCGCCGTTCGGCCACAGCAGTATGGGATCAAGTGCGACTCGTGTTCGCGATGGCGGCATTGTACCTGTGTCACGGGTAAGTTACCTTTAATAATAATAATAATAATAATAGTAGTAGTAGTATCCAATTAAATGACTGACTGATGAAAAGTGATTGCTATTCTATCTATCTTTGTTGTATACCAATGAAGTAGGCATAAAGTACCTTTGTGTAGAGTTAATGAACTCAAAATCCAAGTGTGATAGAGAAAATTGTAGCAATTTGATACAAACATAATAAACCCCATTATGCGTTTTCCAGTTATCCGGTTATCTTCTTTTATTCTAACATTTTGGTACTAATTTAAAGAACATTAACTGTTTTATCTGCTCCATGTTCCCATTTTGACTAATATATGATGAAAATGTCAGCAATTTATAACTTAAATCAGTTGTCAATCTACACTTTAACCGAAAATCAGTTGTTGTCTGAACTGTAAACCCCGTGTTTCATTCATAAAAGTGGAGTTGGCGAAGTTCAGTTTGTAAGAGAAAACTGCCATAATGCATACGAAATTTGAATGTTTTAGAAATGAAACACTGTTATAAAAATACAAAAATAATAACACAAAAAAAACTATTAGTACGCTCAGTTTAATTGTATTCCTTTTCTGGTGATTATTATTATTATTATTTTAGTATTATTATTATTAATATTATTATTATTATTATTATTAGGTATCAATTGTGGCGTACAAAGAGACTTATGGTTCCGAGCTGAACTTTGTGTGCGATCAGGGCAAACACAGGATTCTATCACTCGAATCAAATGAGATAATATGATGCAGCAGCTGATGATGATTTGTTGTTAAAAATAATTGTTAAGAATGTGGCCGTTTCAGCAGCTATGGTCAATATGCGCCTTCATCCACAAGGGAGACGAAATGAAGCAAGTCCCACTGGTGTTTGTTTTTATGACTAACCAATCCACTCAAGATTATGTTGCGGTAAGTCTATGTAAATGGAACTGATACAAATTTTACAAGAACATTCACTTGTATAATACGCGTATTTACACATTATATTAGCTATAGGATTAGTATATATTTGTCGTCATTTGACCGACACCAATTAATGTTTACATCATCGTTTATTTCCAGCTAATGGAGAAAATCAAGGAGCTGGTGGGAGATCCTGTGGTGGAAGTTGGAACCCTGGATTTTGAAGCAGGTTGGCTGTGATACCTTGACATTTCTTAAATTAAAAACATACTAAAGACTGAATAAAGCTATTTTGTATATTAAAGTACTATTCATAATACTGCTTGCACTATTTTCTTTTGTTATTAACTAGAATAGTTGTTTCAAAACTCTGAGCGGAAGTATTAATTTGAAAATTAATTGTATTTCTTTATCCAAACAGGTGCGTGGATCGTCCTTCGCCAAGTGTTCCCTGATATCAGATTAAAAGGTTGCATTTTTCACTGGGTTCAGTGCATCTGGCGTAAAGTACAAAATAATAGAGTTGCAGACCGCATACAATGAGAGGCAAGCTACTCACAAATTTATACGTAGATGCATGGAACTATCCTTCCTCCCTCACCATCACATGAGTACTGCCTTTGACGTCTTCAATGGGAAGGCTAACACCGAATAA
Source organism: Margaritifera margaritifera (assembly GCA_029931535.1). Taxonomy (NCBI): domain Eukaryota; kingdom Metazoa; phylum Mollusca; class Bivalvia; order Unionida; family Margaritiferidae; genus Margaritifera; species Margaritifera margaritifera. Next base: position 4,873,975 of record JAQPZY010001606.1, read on the forward strand.
CTGAAACGCCTCGTCGCATACGAACGAACAACGATGTGGAAGGTATGTATACTAGTTTTGTGATTTCTGGCAACTAAAAATACTCGAAGAAAATAAACTAACGTATAATCAATTTTTGTGTGCAATCATTCCAATGCACGTAAAATCAAGATAGATGTTATTTACAATGATGATTGACAGTGTTGCTGTTTTTACTTTTTATTTATTTTTACCACGTAAATAATATCGTATATAATTTCAGGAATGCACAGAAGAATTAATAAGAGGGCAGACGGGAGCGGACGAGGGTTTTCGTTCTATTGCCTTCTCTGCGCCCCGAAGCAGATTTCGCCAGCATACTAATGCACCTTGTATGCTCAATCGGCAGATAATCTGCAGGCTGCAGACAATGGTGAACATAATATCGAATCAATATAGCACATGGGGATCTGTGGACAGTAAACTCCTTCAGAGGACAGCAGCGATGTATGGGAACCATATGATAGGAACCACATAGTTATATAACCAAGGACAATTTCCAATATCGACTGATATGTGCTTTACTGTGTATTATTTGTATTAAAAACTTTGTTATGATATATTAAAACGTTGATTACAATTTTGTTAAACACAGTTCTGTTTTTAGTTGTTCAATATTTCATTTCACGATCTTTTATCTAGACACCTTTCTCTCTGTCCGTCTCTCAGAAATATATCTCTTTCCAACGACTTTATCTATCAGTCCATTTATCTGTCTATCTGTATCTATGTATATCTCTGTCTTTACTTTTATAACTGTATCTACATTCTAACTCTTCCTTTTTTCCCCTCATCTACATATCTATCTACATGTACTATTTAAATATATCTTATTTGATAACTTTAATTATCGGCATATGATTTTTTAAGGTGCAAACAAAGATAAAAAGAAAACAAAAGTTTTTTAATTTGTAAGATAAATCTAATGCTATTTCGCACAGTTGACAATTATAGAGTTATTCCATTAATATTATCATCATTATTCAAACATAATTATAAAAGTAACACAGTATATTCCAAGGAGAACATCATCATTACAGCAGCACACTATATCCCTACCTTTAGTAGCAGTAGTAGTAGAAAGAGTAATAATAATAATAATAATAATAATAATAATAATAATAGTAGTAGTAGTAGTAGTATTAAATAAATGAATAACTGATGGAAAGTGATTTCTACTCCATCTTTGTTTTATACCAATAAAGAATGCATGAAGTTCCTTTGTTAAGATTGAATAGACTGACAATCCAAGTGTGATACTGAAAATTGCAGTAATTTGATACAAACAAAATAAACCTAATTACGCGTTTTCCTGTTATCTGACTATCTTCTGTTTATTCTAATATTTTGGTACTAATTTAAAAAATAAACAGTAACTGTTTCATCTTATCCATGTTCCTTATAGGGTATTTGAATAATATATGATGCTGTCGGCAGTTTATAACTTAAATCATTTGTCAATCTACAAATTCCCCGAACAATAAGTTTTTGTCTGAATTTCCGTAAACACCATGTTTCATTCATAAAAGTGGGGTTTGTGGAGTTCAGTTCGTAAGAGAAAGCTATCATAATGCAGAAGAAAGTTTAATGTGTTGAATAAAAATATGGGACAAATACAGTGGAGAGGATCTGCAAACAAGTGATCTTAATAAGACAGCAGCAATATATGGGAACATGTAGGTTATATAACCAGGGTCTTTTTGCAATATCTACAGAATATTCTCGCATATAATTCGGGTCCAAATGCAAACAACATAAACCCTGATATGCCGTCGCATAATGCGCCGGCAGATCAGGGTCTATGTTGTTTGTTCTACTGATTAGTCCTTATTAACTGCATAGACCCAGATCTGCCGGCGCTTTATGCGACGGCAGACCTGGGTCTATGCAGTTTGCAGTTGGTATCAAATTATACGCGAGTATATACGGTACTGACATTTTATTACATAAGAGATTTCCACAATTTAATATTGTAACAAACAAGCATTACATTTCTGCATAGTGTGTGCTGGGCCAGTATGTGTATGCTTTAACTACTGTTTGTTTCATGAAGTCGGACTGGACAGGTATTTCTTTAGATGTCACCTGTTTGATTACACTGATGGTTGATCCAGTACTAACTAATATCTGTCTGGTCAATCCATTTAATTTAGAACACTTTTCATTTAAGTTGTTTTTATTTCAACCGCCCAAGCAACCCCCGCTTATTGTGGGAGGGGGTCCCAGAGTAAAGTTTTGCGAGGGGGGGGGGGGCGGTGCAGAATTTCTTGCTACGCCACGGATCAAAATACATAATCAGCTGATCGGCCACATAGATCACTGGCACTTTGTTACTCAAATTCCTCAAAGCTATACTGTGTATATATTGTTTGTATTATTGGTATTCATAAAAACATGCTTTATATTAAATAATAAAATGTCCAAAAATTGTGTTGCGTATTCACAATAATTGGATATATATCTATAACAACAGCATTTGCACATGATGGTCGACTATACTAAAACTAAAACTATGCTATGTCAGGAGAGAAGAATTACTTCCCTTGTGACTGATGAAATTTCAGTGATTTGCCCTATTGACAGTTGCCGAGTTCTTCCATATATACCAATTAATATTATCATCATTATTGAAACAACATTATAAAAGTAACAAAGTATGTTCCAATGAAGACATAATTAATAAAGTAGAACACTATATTCCTTAATAAAACGAATGTGGGCCGAAACGTTTGGGCCGAATCGTCCCGGCCTAGCTGGTTTTTAGGCAAAAATGACCCGGATCCCTTGGGGAACATTATGGTCTCTTTCCGATACGAGTCGGAGTCGTTCGACACTGCCAAAGAGACTCGATGCTTTCCACATCATTCTACCAATAGGACCATCTTGGCTATTCTGCGGGACAAAAATATGCCTCAGATGAAAGTTGACGCAGTAATGAAAACTCATACATTTGTTCGCCGGAAATTAGCGGCGATGGTGCATAGCGTTTTAACTTCTAAAACTTTATACCGAAGCACTTTCTATCGGTAACTGAGATAAGTGAAACATTTGTACCAGATTCTCGCATGGCGAAGGTCTCACGAGGTGCAGGTTGTTTCCGGCCGTGGCTGAGTCCGGCCAGGCTTATTCGGACCAAATTACACCCTGATTCAGACCAAAGCCAGACTGATTCGGACTATATTAACTGTTGATTCTAACCATATGAAATATTATTAATTTTCGTCTTGCATTTAAATGTGACACTTACATTTGTTTCAAATATGATATTTCTCATTATTTCCAGGTACGTTGAGCAGTTCAAAATTGCATTGAAGGAAACAAAGCCCCGATTTTACGCGAGATAATGGAGATGTTCTTGATACAGATTACATGAAATAATGTAAGACTGTTTATTTTGCATTTCCAATTTAATAGTGAAATATTTTCAAAGCAGCTCATTCACCTCTGCGCAGAACTGGAATAGTTCACTTTAATTTATTGAAAAATAATACAATTACTAACACTGAAACACTGAGTGTTTTAACGCCTTTGTTCGATTTATGTAGAATATATCTGTATCCTGTATATTGTACTATATACTAATTGTGCTAAATAAAACTTATGTACCAAAAATGAAACTGAGATCCTGTCAAATTTATGATTTAATTAAGTACAGTATCATACGGCCATATCCTGCTAATCTTATGGACCTCGTATTAATTGTAACAAAGAAAATGATAACGTAGCGAAATGGTGATGTTATCTCTTTAGAAAGATGAAATACATTTTACTAATCTTTGTTTAAAAGCGCCTATGTTATTTGTTTTCTCTCAGTTCATAATGTATCATTTAAATTTATCCAATGTAATCACGCTGACAAAATATCGCGAAAAAAAGCCCATGCAGTAAATTTTTTTCGTATATATATATATATATATATATATATATATATATATATATATATATACATATATGTCTGAGTATGCTAACGCTTTTGTTAGATTGTTTCGTCTATATATACTGGGCTGAGTATGTTAAGGCTTTTGTTAGATTTATGTAGAATTTATCTTTATAGTTAATATTGTACTATATACTAATAGAAATAAATAAAAGTTATATACTAAAATATGAAACTGGGGCCTGTCAAATCAATAAAATATCATATCTCAATATTATACGTCAGTAGTAGAGGGGGGTGACTGAGGGACAAAGGGGCCTCTATAGGGACGTACGGGAGTTTAACGTGGTGGGGCCTCTATAGGGACAAGTGGGCCTCTATAGGGACAAAAGTGCCAAGATTTATATGGACAAAGGGGCCTCTATAGGGACGTACGGGAATTTATCATAGCGTCCGTATGTAGTGACGAAGACAACGTCCTCTACCATCAAAACTGGGTGGGGGGTTTTGATAGTAGAGGACGTTGTCTTCGTCACTACATACGGGGGTCGTGTGTGTAGGACATGGCAATGATGGAAAATAATTAATCTTTCTTGAAAAATGGGTGGTCCTGATAAGGACCGTTGGAGGAGGATTATTATTTCCTCCAACATTGGGTGAAGAAACTTAGGAAGGTGGTGTGAGATCTTTTTTTCTTGGTTGGAAGTGTATTGAATCAGGTAGCCAGTCAGGATGTTTCATCCGCCTGAACTTATCCTGGATTTTCATCCAATTTAAATTCAGGCGTTCGAATTCCTTTTCTTTCCTGGCCTGTTCTTTCTTGGATCGTTCAAGAGCCCACAAGATCTTAATGTGGGTTACTTCCTTTTCTAAAACTTTCTTTAACAATACCTTCACCATGTGAAGGTTCACCTCTTCGCGCCTGACGTTACTGGCGGGTGGATAAATATAACAATCTTCCTGAACTCGGTTCAGGAAGTACTCCACCTCATCCAGTAAATCCAGGCTCTTCTTGATGAACCCCACACGGCAAGGGGTTGAGGAAGTTATTTGTCTTTCCTCCACCAAGACATCAGTCACCAACCTTCTCGCTGAAGTGAGAGCCGCTAGTTGGCTGGTGACGTATGGTTTGGTGGCAGGATATCTCCACCAATACTCCAACCTCCGCATCCACCATTCTATCCCAAGCTTCTTGTAACAATTCAACAGAGTTCATTCTTGTAGAGTGAAAGTGTGAATGGCGCAACCGTGGAAGGCACCGCTTTATATGCTATAAGCGCGGACGTGATGGAAAACATCCCCCTTTTTTTCCAAAAAAAAAAAACATGCAACACACTAATCTTTTTTTTATATTTTTTATCAAACATACTCTATACAAGCATACCCTCATTCATACAAAAAATATATATATGGCAATCATAGAAAATTAATCTTTTCTTTGAAAAATGGGTGGCCCTTAAAAGGACCTTTTTTTTTTTTTGCTATAATTTTAGCAATGACATCGTTTGTTAGGTCTTCTTCTTATTCTTCTACTTCTTCTTACTTCTTCCCCATATATCAGTACTCTTTTCAAACATCCTTGTCTTTCAATGTATATTCTTCTTTCCCAGTAGGCACTTTCATCAATTCTAGTGACTGCCCATGATGCTCTAACATACATGAGATAGTCAGGATTGAAGAGCATCCCTGACACAATGCTTGAAGCTTCTACTGTAGTCCACGTGATTCTTCTTTTTTTAGGTAAAGCTTTATGAGACAAGTGGTGGTATATATACCTTACGATCCGATTGAAATGCATCGAAATCAACTACCAATCCAATAGTGCGTTACAAGTGGGTCGGCTTTTCTTCCAATGACGTCATCTCGGGTATAAAGGTATCGTAGCGTTCGTAGGGTTTATTACTTTTTCGACAGCCTTCATGGAGACCGGAAAGACAAGTATGTATTGGAGTGAGCCTTCAATGATTAATGCTGCTGCTGCTGCTGCTTTGCTGAACTTCCGGCCGGAAGACTTTGATTTAGATTTTCTAAATCAAAATTTTGAAACTACTACTACTACTGCTACTGCTGTTGTTGCTACATCAGTGATGGATGAATTTAAAAAGAAACAACAGGAAGAGATGGAAAAGTTTTTAAAGAAACAACGAGAGGATGAAGAAATGTTTCTTCTTCAGCAGCAGAAAGAAGAAGAAGAGAGAAGAAGAAAAAGTGAGGAAGAAATCAGACAACAGTTAGAAGAGGAGGAGGAGAAGGAAACAGTAAAGGAAGGCAGTCCTGAAGAAAAATCGGTGAGTCTTTTAGAAGAGATATTATATGAGTTAAAATGGATGACAAACGCATATAAGTATTCTTTAACTCAGCCAAAGCGAAAAAGACCATCACGGGCTAAACATTCCAAGCCTACCAGTTCCAGTGAGATGCCACCACCACAAACACCACCAGTGACTACCACCATAAGCAAAACACCAGCAGTAGCAGCAGGATTTGGATTGGGTCGTGGTAAAGGACTACGACAATTGAAGTTGATTATGTAAAAACTTCATAAGTTTGTTTTTTCAACCAAACAAACACCCCAACGGTCCTTTTAAGGGCCCCCCAGATTTCTAGAAAAGAAATCAAATTGCCAAAAAATCAAGTAAAACTTAAAAAATCCCATTGTGTTGTATATAAGTGTGAGTGCGTGCGTGCGTGTATTTTTATATTCTAAAACAAAATAACACTAAAACACTTACTTTTTTTCCAGTCTGGTGTATTCTCTCCTTTTTTTACAAAATAATTTACCAATGAACATATAACACCACACTCCAAAAAAAAAAACAAAAAAACAAAGTTCACTTTCTGAAATTCTTGTACTTCTTGAATTGCGTCACAGGAATCATAGTTTCCTTTTCTTTTTCTTCATTCTCACTATCTCTCTTGTTTTTCTTGAATTTCTTCTTCATAGGGACCCTGATCGTCACAGGAATCATATCTTCTTCTTCTTCATTCTCACTGTCTTCGATTCTTCTCACTCTCTTCTTACTTTTCTTGATGATATGTTCTTCTTCTTCCTCTAGGTTTGAAGATCCTTCGGCTTCCTCCCTCTCCTCTGCTAGATTTTCTTCTTCTTCTTCTTTCTGAGAGCACTCCGAAGACCAATGTCCTGGTCCTTTACAATAATAACATATATCTTTTGTTTTGTCTCTCTTTTCTTTTTTTGGGTTTCGACGTTGTGGGCATTCTGGAGCCCAATGTCCTTTCTCTTGACAGATATAACAAGTATCTTGACTTTTATCTCTGATTTGATGTTGTCGTTGTGGACATTCTGGAGCCCAATGACCTTTCTCTTGACAGATATAACAAGTATCTTGACTTTTATCTCTCACTGTTCTTCCTCGGGCTAGATAATCCCAATTATACTCAGAAGGATGTCCTTTCTTAGAGTATTGATTTTTTCTTCTTCTTGACTCTTCCATCTTTACAGTTTGAAAGTTCAATCACCAAAGACTGATTCTGAAGGTACGAAGCTCTCTCTTTATATACTCACCTCTCTCTATATAAAGGTACCTGGGTTAAAAAAACTGAATCAGTTTCAAAGTAAACTTAAAGATGAAAAGATCACGCCCAAACCATGAGAAACCAGAAGAACAAGAAGAAACAAAGAGGCCACGACGACGAAGACATTCCGTACCTCCTGAAACACCATTAGATGAACTACTAGCTCAAGTCCATGCAAGTGACTTCGAAGAGGAGATGAGTGAACCTGAAACCTTGACACCTTCAAAACCACCCAAAACAAAATCCACCACTACCAACACAAAACCCCAGACCAAGAAACACAATCTAGTACCTTGTCTGCTCCTGAAAATTACTATCGGATTCGAGAGAGTCAAAAAATTACCTCTCGAAAATTTAGAACCACTGCCTACACTCACACTGTTCACTTCAAAGACTTCAAGTCCGAAGTACCTCCCGAGAAAGCCGCGGGGTTCATTAGCGATTTGTGGAGTTCTGTGTTACAGAACTTGAAACGGCAATGTGGAGCCAAAGAAGATGATCGTTCGAGACTGGCCATCCATCATGACAATTTGAAGAGTCCCGTTTGGATCGAGTTCAGCACCCCGGCAGAATTAACGCCAGACAAAGTCATGTCCAAAATAGAACATGTGCAACAATCCAATGACAAGTTTACCATTACCGATGGAAAGGCGAACTCTACATGACACACGTTGCTCCTCCTCGAGGAAGTGGACTAAAAAGAAAACCGTTATTGGTGGACGATCTTCGTACTACCAAACGTAGTGTCGTCCAAATCGACAATACTCAAGACCAGATGTGTTTGGCTCGAGCTATTGTGGTGGGGCGTACGTTTGCCAACAAGAACGAGAGCAAAGAATGGAAAAAAGCCTGGTTAAACATTCGACGATCGCAAAGACCCCAACAACGAAAAGAAGCAGAACTCCTGTTACAACAAGCGGGGATCCCTAAAGAGACCGTGTGTGGCATTTCTCAAATGCAGAAACTTCAAGATGTTTTGGCTCCTCACTATACTTTGAAAGTTCACCCTCAAGAAGTGCGCGGAGATATGGTGTTTCGAGGCCCCGATTTTCCCGAGGGAAAATACATTCACCTCTATTACCATCAAGAACATTTTGATACCATCACTAGTATTACCGGATTTTTGGGATACTCTTACTACTGTGAGAAATGCAACTATGGGTTTAACAGTAGAGAGAAACACATTCATTGTGGAGCAAGATGTCGGGGCTGTTTAGCGGACCAACCATGCCTTCCTGAACAACAAAAAAAAAAAAATCACGTCCATTGTGAGGTGTGTCGACGAAGTTTTGTCAGTCCTTCTTGTTACGAGCAGCATCGCAAGACACAAGGTCACCAACAAAAATGTGCTTGCGAGTTATTGAAATCGTGTTCTACGTGTGGACAACTAATTCGTACCAACAACCCCACGAGACACGTTTGTGCTGGCAAGAAAAAATGTTCTATTTGTCATCAGATCGTCGATTTTGATCATCGATGTTTTATTCAAAAGTTTGACAAGACAGAGAAGAAAGAAATAAAGAAGAACAAGAACAAGAAACAAGTAGATTTCATCTTCTTTGATTTCGAATGCATGCAAGAAACGGGCATTCACATTCCCAATTTCTGTGTGGCGCATCGGGCTTGTGATCAGTGTATTCAAGAATCGATTCATTTTCACTGTCCTCATTGTAGTCTAATTCCAAGAGGACGTGAAAAAATCTTTCGTGGAGTTAACACTTTGTCTGAGTTTGCTGAAAGGGTTTTAGACCCTACCACCCACGACAGTTGGAGCGAAGAAGACATTCAACGTTATGGAGATTGTCATCGGCATGCCACCGTCATAGCTCACAATTTTTCGGGATACGATGGGCAATTTTTACTCAATTATTATTTGAACCATGGCACCGAACGTCCTGAAGTCACCATGAACGGAAAAAAGCTCATCTACATGAAAGTAGGACAAGTTCAGTTTAAAGATTCTATGAGTTATTTGACCATGCCTTTGAGTCGCATGCCAAAAACGTTTGGCATGACAGAAATGGCTAAAGGCTACTTTCCTCACTTCTTCAACACGGAAGCTAATCAACATGCTGTCCTACCTCATTTGCCTGACCTTCATGATTACGACCCCGACGGAATGCGCCCCGATGAGCGAGAAGCTTTTCACACTTGGTACCGCGCCCACCAGACCGATTCATTTGACTTTCAAGAAGAGATGTTGAAGTATTGTCGATCTGATGTGGATATTTTAAGACGTTGTTGTGGAAAGTTTCGAGAGTTATTTCTCGATCACGGAGAGGTTGATCCTTTGAAAGATGCAGCCACCTTACCTAAAGCCTGTTCCTTAGTCTACAGGCAAAATTTCATGCCCGAGAACCAACTGGCCATCATTGACTCCAACACGTCTCTCTTTGCTAGTCGTCAATATTCGGTCAAATCTTTACGTTGGTTTCATTACTTGTGTGAAAAAGAAGACAAATGGATACAACATGCTAGAGACGGAGGAGGAGAAAAGAAGATTGGAGGTTATTCCGTGGATGGTTTTGATTTAGAAAACCCGCACACAGTATACGAGTTTCAGGGTTGTTTGTTTCACGGATGCCGTACTTGTTATCCTGATCGAGAGATGAAAGGCCCTTATTCAGATTCTACCATGGAACAGTTATACGAACAGACTTGCCAACGGCGCCTCAAGTTAGAAAGTCAAGGATACCAAGTGGTAGAAATGTGGGAGCACGAGTACGATCGACGTTTGAAAACCGATCCTGAATTTAAGAACATTACCCAAAGTTACGACGCGGTCGAAATCGAACCTTTAGATCCGCGCCACAGTTTATTTGGAGGACGAACCAATGCCACTCGCTTGCTGTACGACGTGAATGAATCCCAAGGAGAAGAAATCAAATACATCGAGGTGTGTTCTTTGTATCCTTGGGTGTGTAAATATGCTCGTTTTCCCACCGGTCACCCTGAAATTTTGACAGAACACATTGACGTGGAACACATTCGTCAATACGAAGGATTAATCAAATGTAAAGTCTTACCTCCGACAAACTTGTACCATCCCATCTTGCCTCACCATTGTCAAGGAAAACTGATGTTTCCTTTATGCCGGACGTGTGCCGAAACGTGCAACCAAGATCATCCCTGTCACCACACGAAGGAAGAACGGTCTTTGACAGGAACGTGGGTTAGCGCCGAATGGTTTCGGGCACTGGATCGTGGATACCGTTTGTTGAAAGTATACGAAATCTGTCACTTTCCAACTACAGCCCAATACCAAAAGGACGACGCCACCAATCATCCAGGCATTTTCTCGGGGTACGTCAATCAGTTTTGAAAACTGAAACAAGAAGCTGGTGGTTATCCTTCGTGGTGTCAGACTCCCGAAGACCAAAAACGATTCAAAGAAGAGTACCGTGACATCGAAGGCATCACTTTGGAAGAGGTGGAAAAAAATGAAGGAAAAAGATCATTTGCCAAAGTGATGCTCAATTGTTTGTGGGGAAAAATGGCTCAACGTACGATCTTACCCAAAACGGAATACGTCACCGATCCTTATCGTTACTTTCAACTAGTGGACGACAAAAGTATACTAGTCAAACACGTTGAAATCGTCCGCGATGATTTGATCATAGTCAATTTCGAAGAAGAACCCAAGTTTGTCAAACCTGACAAGTTTAGCAACGTAGTCATTGCTGCTTACATGACCGCTCATGCTCGTTTGAAATTGTACGACGAAGCGTTAGAAGTCTTGGGAGATCGTGTTCTGTACTTTGATACCGACAGTTGCATCTACATTCATCGACCCGGTTGCCCCCACCCTACCATTCAAGGAGATCGTTTAGGAGCCTGGACAGAAGAGCACCCTCAAGACACAGTTCTGAGTTTTGCCAGTGGTGGTCCTAAAAATTACGGGTACCGATACCGAGACCCGCAAGGTCAACTTCACACCTCCTGTAAAGTCAAAGGATTGACTCTCAACTATCGAACTAACCAAGTGGTGAACTTTGAGGTTTAAAAAATGCTTTACTGTCTGGACAAGTGGAAGACTTTCGAGTACCCACGTTAGAACCTCACAAGATTGTACGCCTACCTAATCATCAAATCGTTACTCGACCTGTACAAAAAGTGTACCGCATCGTGTACCAAAAACGAGTGAGACTTCCAGATCACACGACTTTGCCTTACGGACACGCTGATTTGGAGTATAAAAAAAGGAAACCCTCTTGAACAGAAAAAAAAAGACAACACCGAAGATGACTTCAACATTTGCCTTGCCTGACTATTGTGAGTGTGCCAGTCGCTTGAAGACGTTCAAAAATTGGCCTAAACACATGCCTGACTATTGTTATTGTCCTCATCGATGGAGCACATTCAAAAAAGGAAAAAAAACTTAAGAAAAATGGATTACCTACTTCCCACTCTTTAGCCAGAGCAGGATTTGTTTACTTTGGACAGGGAACCAAAGTACAGTGTTTTAGTTGTGGTGCCACTATTCGTATCAATTGTAAGAAATCAGCTCTCCTGGAACATGTCAGATGGTCACCAAACTGTGCTTACCTTTCTTTAGCATTTCCACGGATCACATTACAATACTTTTCGGATGGTACAGTCGACAGGTATAAAAAAGGAACCCCTTCCAAGCCTAACCCTTCATTCTGACTTTCAACGTTAACCAAGCAAGAAGATGAGTCTCGACTTGGAGTGTGATGCAGTACCTTGCGATGAGACGGATTCTGTACGGTTTGGCATTCCCGATTCACACGTTCAAACGGATTCCGTAGCTTGTAACATCTTGGATTCAGGACCCTCTCGAGGCAGTACGCCCTTTTTGCTTTAGTGGAAATACTAAAGGAACCTGTATTGACCATAACGACAACAAGGGAATAGGTATTGGTCAATATTCGCATGTCAGAATACCTGTGAGTTTACCTGGTTATTCCAAGTATGAAAGTCGACTCGAGTCATTCAAAGACAAGTGGCCAAAATATCTACAAGGACCTAAACCCGAAGCTTTAGCTAGATCTGGATTTAAATACGCGGGAGAAGGAGATAAAGTTCAATGTTTCAGTTGTGGTTTGAAACTTCACCAATGGGAGCCTACCGACTCAGCTTACATTGAACATGCCAGATGGTCTCCGCACTGTCAGTTCTTTCCTTTAGTGGCTTTAGAAGAGTACGGGTACGATGAACCAGATACCAAACAGAAGAAGAAGAAATAGTTTTTTAAAAAAATTCCATGTCGGAGGAGAACACTTCTTTAGAAGAATACATTGGTGGTTTACCAAGTTGCAAGAACGCATTTATCAGTATTTTGTCACTATCAAACCTAGTTTAGAAGATCGTATTCGTGTTTTACCTTTGGAGGTACGAGAACGTATTTACAAAGAATTTGTCCAGATTCAAGTGAAACGTAAAGAACAGTTACATCCTTTACGACACAAACATTTTAACCATTGATATTTGAATGTGATAAGACATTTGATTTGGGCTAAGATATTCAAATGGTCAGACATTCATGAAAAACTACAGGACACTTTTAAGAAATTGTCGGGTACCACCTACAATGTGGCAGTGGAATATAGAATTCGATGGAATGAAGTGAAGGAAAAAAATGTGACCAACAGACAAGAATTCCAAAAACTGTTACAAGAACTGTCACCTCAAGACGAATCGCCTTTACGTCGTTTAAAATTAGAGAGAATAATCACTAATACTTTTTTGGGATTTGAATTACCTACCGATTCCATTTGGTTGGTATGTGAGTATTTTGTCACCAAGAAGACGGACTCTTTAGAAGACCCTATTTGTAACGTGAAACTTCACTCCCCTTTGAAGTTGCAAGTTACCCGTGGTCGTAAAAGAGTATGAGTACAATGAGTCTCATGTTATGCCTCTACAAAAGTTGAAGAAGTAAAAAAAATTTCCATGTCGGAGAAGGATACTTCTTTACAATGGTACATTGGTGGCTTACCATTAGAGTTGCAAGAACACATTTTTCAGTATATACCAAGCTTAGAAGATCGTATTCGTGACTTGCCTTTGAAGTTGCGAAAACGCATTTACGATGAGTTTGTCCAGATTCAAGTGAAACGTAAACTTCAATTCATTCCTCGATTTGCGTACTACCGTGACTTTCGACATATCAGAAGTCTGATTTTGAAGAAAAACCATCACGAGTATCGTGAAGAACACAAAAGAGAGTTACTTCTTTCCAAGTCGGAAACTTTACCAAAGTACATTCGTGGCTTGCCTTTGGAAGTGCGCCAAATGATTTACCAAGAGTTGGTCAAGATCCAAGTGAAACGTAAACTCAAAGTCATTTCTCGTGCTGTACACTATGCTCTCTTCAAAAGTCATAGAAGACTGATTCTGGGAAACATCTATTGCAATAGCTACGTTCACGGAGACTTTCTCAAAAGGTACCAACCTTGGGAGCCTGGCTATAAAAGCATGCCACCCAAGATACCTACCTTAGCCATCGACCCGTATCATGTACCGGTATGTCTGGGCTCTACTCGTCACTTGTGAAACGGATTCCGTGGAAGGAAGTCAACGATCGTGTTCAGACTTTAGAGGATTATAAAGACTTGATACAAGAACTGTTTCCATTGAATTTTGGACGCTATGCAGTGTGTGTCTTAGTGACTGCTTATCTTGGAATTCGTTTTCCAGGACATTCGTTGTGGAATATTTTTGAGGACAAGTGTTTACCTTGGATTATTTTGGAGGACCCGTGGTTGTTTTGGACTCAATTGTTGAGTTCAAAAAAACAATATGACCCTTTGTTCTTCTTTGGACTTAGTAGAAGAAGAAGACTATAAAAACTTGATTTTATCAGTATACGAAAGACAAATTGTACTTAAAGCGTTGAGAGTGATAATGAAAATCAGTCTGGAACCTCCATGTGAAGAAGACATTCGTCACACTTTATCTGTCTATAAAACATTTCAAGAAGTGTGTATTGCTAGTGAGTTACACCAACAACTTTTCAATTGGAAAGATGTACGGCCCTGGAGACACCTTGGTTTCCAATCTTGGCTACAAGAAGTGGCTCAGTTTGCCAAAGATTTGGCAACATGTCCATAAGGGTTCAAAAGTGAAAAAATGGGAACCTCAATGGGAAACCCTGAAAGAAGAAAAAGAAGAACCTGACACCACAGAAAAAGATGGCCACACCACCGCCGTTGTCCAAATATCACTACCTCTTGAGGAACACAACCCTTCCTTACCGATGCCATCAGAGCATTCTTCTACCAAAACAAAGACGACCAGAAGAATACCACCCCAAGCAGTGCCTAGGCCTTCCATTTTTTCTAGGACACGAAAATATTGTTGTACATTGACTTGTTTATATGACAGTTTGATTGTTTCAGTAGGAGCCTTAATTGTGTACCTGATGATTTTACTTGCTATTTTATCACTCGTTGGCTTTAATGACTTGTAAAATATGTTTTTTTTGTTGTTGTGTTTTAAAAAATAAACGTGTATGAAACGTATAAAATGTCTTAGGTCTTTTGTCTTCTTCTCAAAAATCTTCTTACCTCAGTCATGGCTACATCATCTTCTTCTTCTGCCTCGTCTACCTCGTCTACCTCCTCTTCTGTGGTTAAAGTGATTGACGAAAAGTTAGATCGTCAAAGTTGGAATGCTTTGTATCTGCGCCATCCATTTAACATGTTGATTGCTGGACCGAGTGGTTCAGGTAAAACCGAATTTGTCAAACGTTTGATCGAACACAAAGCCGATTTGTTCGATCGTCCACCTCAACGTATCGTGTGGTGTTACAAAGAGTGGCAATCGTCTTACACGTTATTGAAAGAAAGTCAAGGAGAAACCATTTCGTTTGTGGATGGTATTCCTCACGAAGACGATGGAATCGTGTCTGACGTGAGTCAAACCCATTTGGTTATTTTTGATGACATGTTAGGAGAAGACGAAGAAGAAATTAAACTTTGGTTTACACGAAAAGGACACCATCGTAATGCTAGTATTGTCTACATTACTCAAAATTTATTTCAACAAAGTAAAGCCCATCGGACCATTAGTCTGAACGCTCATTACGTGGTCTTGTTTAAAAGCCCCAGAGACAAATCTCAAGTACAAGTGTTAGCCAAACAGTTAGGGGCTCCTTGGCTCAATTATGCGTACGACGATGCCACTCAAACCCCTCACGAGTATTTACTCATCGAATTAAAACCCACCACTCCTGACTTTTTGAGATTTCGTGCCCAATTGTTTCACCCTTGGGGTCAAGAAGGTGGTCCTGTCATTTACACGTCCCCTTCAGCCAATTTTTAAAGAAAAAAACTATAAAAACAACCAGCACGTCATTTCTGTCTCACACTCTTTCGAGATGACTTCCTTTCAAGCTCATCCTTCGGCTAAATTGATTCGTGCCTTGTATGGCATCAGTCGTGAAAAAAATGCACAAGTCCGTGTTCATTTGTTAGAAGCGAGTCTTAAAGAAGTGTTACGATGGTTTACTTTGACGGCACGTCAATTACTGCAAGGCATCATTCACATCCCTCATCAAACTCAACGTTTTTTTCAAAAGCATAAAGGAGCATTGTCACAACTAGCTGATCCTAGAATCGATTCACGGACTAAAAAACAAATCATTTTAACCCCTGGTGGAAGTGGTTCTTTAGGAGGGGTCATGATTCGTTCCCTTTTGAAATGGGATCCTAATGCCCAAACCAAAAAATCCAAAAAAACTCCTAAAAAGAAGAAAAGTCCAAAGAAGAAAACTACCAAGAAAAAGAAGAAGAAAGTCACCCATCAGAAAAAGAAAAGTCGTGCCAAGAAGAAGAAAACAACACCTACCACCACTAGCACCCGCCGTAAGAGAGGTACTGCGGCCAGGACGCAAACGTACACCCGCAAAACACCACCACCATTGCCATCACCATCACAACAGTCCCCAATGATGACGAGGTCTCCTTTTGCGTCCACTTCATCATCTTTGTCTTCTTCTTCTTCACCACCTTTTACGATGATGCCTGTCAAACCAGACTTAAGATCCGTGTTTCCTAATTTGATGCAAAAATGGAAACCTATTTCGAAAGTCAATCCTTCGGGACCCTCGACTTCAGCTGATTTGGCCATGGCAGCGGCCGCGAACAAAATACCGTCCCCTAAAACCAAAGTCCAAGAAAGAACCGGTATCTTACAAAGTTTAGTGGATTTATCCAAAGAAGAATTGAGACGATTTAGTCCTTTGAAAACACCTCAACGTCGAGTGAGGCCTGTCATGAAGATGGTACGTCGTACAGACAATCAGTGGAGACGTGTTCCAGTATAAAATAGAAGGGTACCCTGCCAGAGACTTCAGACTTGTTTTCTACCCTACTAAAAAAGATGACTCCTAAACGTATACACCACCACCACCAAAAAAAGAAGAAAAGTAAAACCACCAAAAAAGGACGACTTCCACCTCGTCTGACAAAACATTGGGATGTCTTGTCTGTCTTGACCAAATCCAATCCTCCCATGCGAAAACAACTCATTCAAACAGCCCCCAAAGAAATCATCGATACCGTGTGTGAATGTTGTTTGAACGTTTTGAAAGGAACGGTACCTTTGTCCAAGATACAGAAACAAAAATTAGGGAAACATCGGAACGTTCTTCGTCAAATGGTGAAAAAGAAAATACCTCTTCAACAAAAGAAAAAAATGTTGGTGCAACGAGGAGGATTTCTACCTATGTTGATAGGACCGTTGTTAAAAATAGCAGCTCCTTTGTTAGGAACGATTGCTGGACCGCTTTTAGGAGGTGTCATGCAATAACCAAAAAAATAAAAGAAGATAAAAAGGACCACCCTTCTCTGAAAAGACCACACCTTTTTGGTACCTTTGGATGAAATGGAAGGACGAAAACTGACTTTAGTACCTTACAAACGATGGATGGAATTTCATCGTTGGAACGAACAACGGATACCTCATTTACCACCCAATCCTAATCTCAACGAGATGTCCCAGTTACAACAAGAATTACAATCCCTGATGGAACGAAGCGATTTGTCAGAAACAGAAAAATCGCAACGGTACGGTCAACTTTTACAACGTCTACAACTCTTTCGCCAAAAAGCAGTCGACGAAACAGCTCCACCCACTCTGAGAGATTTTAAGACCCTGATGAAAAGCGAACCTAAAGTGGCTACCACTAAAACAGACACCGGTACAGGGATGACCGTAAAAGAAGAAGAAGAAGAAGAAGAATTACCAACTCCACCTACTCTTAAAAAGAAAAAAAAGTTAGCCACACCGGGTTGGATAAAAAAGATGTTGTCCACCTCATTACCCTCAGAAAAGAAAAAGAAAGAAGTGAAGTCAGAAGTCAAAACAGAACCGATGACCCCTGTTCAAACCACATCCACCTTTACACCAGTGGCACGTCGGACACGTAAACAATCCAAAAAGATATCCCACGAAGAAAAGAGCATTGGTACTTGGTTGACTTATTCTTGAGGGAATCATCGAGAAACTTTTAGCTACCATTTACTACAATCCTGGCCATGCTGCTGGTTACGGAGGAGTTCAAAAATTATATCGAGCTGCTAAAAGTAAATTGAAAAGTGTACGTTTACCCGAAGTACGACGATGGTTACAAGAACAATCGACGTACACGTTACACAAACCCATTCGACGTAAATTTTCTAGAAGTACAACTCAAGTGGAAGGCATCGATCATCAATGGCAAGCCGATTTAGCCGACGTCTCTCATTTAGCCACTTACAATCGTGGTCACAAATATTTGTTTTGTGTCATTGACGTGTTTTACAAATTTGCTTGGGTCGTGCCTTTGACCTCTAAAAGCAGTACCGAATTGGTACGTGCCTTAAAATTGGTCTTGAAACAAAGTGGACGCCAACCTTTACGATGGCAAACTGACAAAGGTACCGAATTTCTAAACCAAGCTTTTCAAAAAGAATTGAAACAAAGACAAATTCATTTTTTTACTACCGAAAATCCTGAAACCAAAGCCAGTATCGTGGAACGTTTTCAAAGAACTTTGAAAGAACGTATGTGGAAATATTTTACACATCAACATACTCTCAAGTACATCGACGTGTTACCCTGTTTGGTCAAAGAGTACAATCAATCGTATCATCGTAGCATCGGATGTGCCCCCGAAGAGGTCAGCCCTGAAAACGAAGTGACCGTGTTTGATAAATTGTTTGGTTCACCCCAGAAAAAAAAGAAGAAGACACCCTTGTTGGAGTTAAAGACGGGAGATTGGGTTCGCATCGGAAAAACCAAACGTACTTTTGACAAAGGTTATTTACCCAACTGGACCACCGAATTGTTTCGTGTCACTACCCCCGTCCGTGGTCGTGATCCTCCCGTCTATAAATTGGAAGACATGCACGGTGAAGTACTCAAAGGAACCTTTTACTTGCCTGAGTTACAACGAGTGACCAAAAAAGAAGACGCCTTGTACGACATCGAAAGCATTCTCGAACAAAGAACACGTAAAGTAGGCAAACGACGAGTAGAAGAAGTCAAAGTACGTTGGAAAGGATATCCTCCTAGTTTTGATTCTTGGATTGCTGCTTCTCAAGTCGTCGACTATAAAAAGAAAAAGAAGTAACTCAACAACATGCCATTCAACACAGCAACCACGACTTCAACGACTCCTTCGCAGAGTTCTTCTCTTCAAGAATTACAAAAACAACCGCTCTGGGTGTGGTGCGGAGAACGTGTGCCTAAAAATCAAATCGTCTTTTTCTGCCAAATTTTTGTAGTGTATTGTGTCATCGGAGCAGCTATTGCCAATTTGAGTTGGCAACAAGGAGACAAACAATTGTGGACCATTTTACTTAGCAGTTGCATCGGTTATCTTTTACCCAGTCCCTCTTTGAAATTTACAACGACAACGGACAACAGTCACCACCACGGGAGTACGAGCAACGCCAGTCCACCTTCTTCTTCCAGTCATCACCAAAATACCAGTCCTCTTTTAGAACCCTTTGAACATCATTCTTCTGTTCACTTGAGTGACTCCTCGGAGACCAGAACCACCTTAGAACTATGAATGACCAATTTTATTTAACTTTACCTAGTGACAGTTCCATGAATGTGTTTCCCAACAACACCTTATGTTGTTTCACCACCAAATTGCCTCAATCCATCCAATTGGATCACGATGCTCATTGGGAAGTAGGATTGGTAGAAATCATTCATCCTACGCAAATCATGAACATCAAGAAAGGTCAAAACACTATCATTGTGGAAATCTTGAACAAAAATATACAAGATGAATTAGAAAAAAACGATCCTAAAATCTGGGAAAGAGACAAAAATAATCCAGACATGAATGGAGCATTCAAAAAGTTTTCAGATCCAAAAAAAAAAAAGATTCTGACATAAGGGTCTTTGGGCAGTATACCCTGAGAATTCCTACGGGGTATTATTTAAGTAGCCGACATTTGTGGGACACCATTGAGTCCACCATTGACAAGCAATTTAGCAAAGCCTTAAGTCGTAACCAAAAACTTGTACAAATCGGTTCAAATGAGGTGGCACGCCGTTTCCACATAGAATTTGCTATGATGGATAAAGCTACTGGTGAATTCATTGACGACAAAACTGCTAAAGAAAGAAACATACCCTCCGAGGAGAGAAGATTCATGACCATCGAATTTTCTCCTGGATTGTATGCCATTTTGGGTGGAAATAAAGAGTATACCAATCGAAAAATCTCAACTAACATAGAATCCGCAGATGCTTTTAAACACCCATTGGAATTGAACATGGGACTGAATTTAATGTTTGTGTACTCCGATGTGGTAGAGTACAACGTGGTGGGACACACATCTGCTCCCTTACTGAGAGTCATTCCTTTCAAAGTGGATACTGCTGCTGGTGCGTACGAAGAAGGTGGAAACACGTTTCACGTTCACCGTGAATTTGTACACCCTCATTATCTTCCAGTCAGTAAATCGTATTTTGACAGTGTCAACATTAGTATTAAAGGAGATTTAGGACAAGATGTACCATTCATTGACCAAGGAAAAGTCACGGTGAAACTACATTTTCGAAAAAAAAAACAAGTTCTCTAACGCCTTGTAACATCCCCCAAAAAATGTATCCAGTGTACCAAGGAGTGACTCGACAACGAGGACATGGTTTAGGAGATATGTTAAGATCAGCATTTCGGACGGTAGCTCCTATTTTGAAACCGATGGTGTCTCGAGGATTTCATGCCTTAAAAGATGCCGCTTTGACACAAGGAAAAGAATTTTTGCAAAATGTCCTCATCGACAAACAAAATCCTAAAGAAGCCTTTATGAGAGCAGGCAAAAATGTGTTGATGACCACTGGTAAAGATCTTTTAGTTCTCCGAGAAAATCCTATAAATACGCTTCACGCTTCAGGCTCTGGCATTACTTCACAGCAAGGACAAGGTAGAAAGAGACGACGACAACATCGAAATCCTTTCAAAGTTCATAAAAGAACACACGGCAGTTCCAAAAAGAATAAGAAAAGAAAAAGAACCGTCAGAGAATTAGACGTGTTTGATTATTAAAAAAAGCCATTGAAAATGATGCACCGAGATTCTTGCGAATGTAACAAGTCAGAACTGGATCTGTTTACCATGCCTCCCACCATGATGACGATGCAAGAATCTCAATGGGTGGAATTTCATCCTGTATCGTCTTTGTCGGATTCAGCTCCTATCGAATTTGAAATCAAAGGACAAACCGAAGATTACATTGATCTGAATGACCCCTACTTGTTCCTGAAACTCAAAGTGATCAATACGGCTAACAACACCCTTCCTGATGGCAATTCCAGAGTCGCTCCAGTCAATATTTTCATGCATTCCTTGTTCAGTGGAATAGATTTGTACTTGAATAACAAACTGGTCAGCAGCAGTTTGGATACTTACCCTTACCGTGCTTACTTGGAAAATCTCTTGACGTATGGAAAAGAAGCCAAGAACACTCATCTGGATGCTTCAGTGGTCTGGAAACCTGACACCGCAGGAGAGAATACCTTCAACGACACAGAGGTGTCAGTACCGGCGAGGGTTACTGCTATTGCTGATGGTAGTGGTCATCTTGCTAGAGATATAACTCCAGCAGAGCCGCACAATGTAGGATTTAACGACCGTCGAACGAAAATCAGAGGGCACAGTTTAGAATTGATGGATCGTTTGCATTTGGACATGTGGTTGCAAGACAAGTATTTGTTGAACGGAGTAGATGTACGTCTGAGACTAAATCGTAATAGTGCCGCTTTCCATTTGATGGCTAATGCTAACGAGTGGAAAACTGTCATCCAAAAAGCCAAACTTTATGTGCGACGTGTAGAAGTCTTACCGAAAGTGGCCAACGACATCAGTCAAACCTTGAGCAGAACCACTGCTAAGTATCCTCTTAGACGTGTGGAAGTGAAAACCTTTACTGTGGCCGCTGGACTCCGATCCATAGTCGAAGATCACATCTTCCAAGGACAGCTCCCCAAACGTTTGCTGATTGGTATGGTCAGAAATTCAGCCTTCAACGGAGTCCACGATCAGAATCCGTTCCAGTTTCAGCACTTTAACGTCTCCAAGATAGAAGTCAGTCGAGATGGCAAGACCTTGTGTACCAGACCTTTTGAACCTGACTTTAGCGTCAACGTAAAAAATTACTTACGATCTTACTTGACCCTGTATGAAGCCACAGGACAGTTAGGCACCAATACCAGCCACGGCATTACGTACGACGATTTTGCAGGAGGGTATGCCTTGTGGGGATTTGATTTCACTCCGGACCAAGGCAGCGATGAAGGACATTTCCACCCTATAAAATCAGGCCCCCTTCGAGTGGAACTTCAGTTTACAGCTCCTCTAGCCGAGACAGTGAACGTCGTCTTGTATGCAGAATTTGATAATACTCTAGAGATCAACAGTTTGAGAGAAGTGATTCAAGACTATTAGAAGAAAAGAAAAAAAGATGCAGCACGAAGAACCTATGGAGATAGATGAGAGATTTTCTGAAGTGATTCAACAGTCACAAACTAGCACAAAGGATGATGAAGACGAAGTCATTCATTCAGTACCTCGAATAGAAGAAGAAGAAGAAGAAGAAGAAGAAAACAATTCAGTTCCAAAGTTTACTGGATTTATGGCTTGTCGATGACAAGAACAAGAAAAACAGTTAGTGTCCTGTTATGCTCAGGAATTGAGTCAAATAATTAACAGTCTAATTAAAGAACATTGTTATGGATGTCAAAACGATCATCCCAGTCAGATACAACACGACAAATGTATGATGATGACAGGCGAAGAACAATTGGACGAATATTTGGAAACGGCCTGGTCCCAGAACTCGGACGAAAAAGTGTTGAGACAATGGTATAAAGACTTGCAGACTTCTTCTTTTCCTCCACTTAATTCTCTGGAGATCAGACGAATCGAAGGACTCATTGAACAGAGTGCAGAGCCTATCCGAAGTGAATATTCCTGGAATTACAATACAGATCAATTCAAGTTTAAAGTCAGGTGTGAATTGGTGACCTATTATTTCCATTGAAGACAAAAAAAAAAAAAAAAAGAAGAAGAAAGAAAAAAATGGATACTAGATAACTTTATTACCTATTGACTCGTAGTTCCTACACTTCTTCTTGGAATCCTGTGGTATGTGCTAAAGATGAACTACCTCATCGTAAACCGAAAGACGTTCATGCCTATATCATCAATACCGACGACAGTCATCTACCAGGAACCCATTGGGTTGCCGTGTACTTTCCCAACGCTCACTGTGTGGAATATTTTGATTCTTATGGATTACCTCCTTTGGAAGACGACATCATCGACTTTATGAGAAGAAATGCCGTCTCGACTCGATTCAATAATGTTCGATTACAAGGATCGGATTCCATGGTGTGTGGACAATATTGTGTACATTTTCTTCATCACCGCAGTCTTGGATATTCCTTAGAACATTTACTGACTTGGTTTGATAGAAACTATGCTCGAAATGATGCTAAAGTACAACAATGGTTTTGTGAACATTATGGTTATCTCTTGTCTTTAGCTCACAAGCGTAATGTTAATCAGAATGATGTCGATGTAGAAAGGTGGAGGTTTAGTTTACCACCCCAACGTTGTCAACCTTGTAAATATGTTCCTGTTTAAAATTTATTGTTGGATTGTTTGTATTTTTATGTTAGAATAATTATTGTTGATTAAAAAAAGTGGTTATTGTTGAAAAAAAATGGTGTTGTGTGGGTTTTTTTTATTGAATTTGAAAAAAAAAATAATTATGTTCTCTCTCTCTTTCTATCGATCTAAAAAACAACTATCCTCTTTCCTCTATCTGTGATCTCACTGTCGATCTGAAACCCTACCATGTTTTCCATCGCGTCCGCGCGTTAAGCATATAAAGCGGTGCGTTGGCCAGTGTAGTCATACTTTTTCTATTTAGGGCCTTTTTCCATTCGCTTAAGGTGAATTCTGTGTTTAGGGGGTTAGATTTGTCTCCCTTATCCGTGAACAAGTGGGGATATACTACTTCTACTATATTGCGATGTTTTTTAAATTTTTCTGAATGGTTAGCGTTACTGCTCATATTAGCAAAGTGTTGGGCCAATTTTTCGGCTTTTTCCGAATTAGTGGTAATCCCTGCGAGTTTTAGAGTCGTATTTACTCCTTTTCCCCTAAGTTTTTTGATCTTGTCCCAAACTTGTTTAGCATTTGCTTTGTAATTTAGTGATGAGCAGAATGACTTTCATGATGCTTGTTTTGCTTGTTTGATGATGTTTTTAGTGAGTTGTTCTTTTTCTTTGTAGGTAAGAAAGTCCATGGAGTTTTTTGTATGTCTAAATTTATTTAGGGCTTTCTTTTTCTCCTTTATGGCTTGTTTACACTCGTTGTTCCACCATGGAACGGACTGTTTGCCGGGCCCTCCTCCCGCCTTCGGTATACACCGCTCGGCTGCCGATGACAGTACTTCAATGATGTTTTGATAGTATGTATCAATGTCCTCACTGTGTATCCGAGCGAGTGTAATCTCTTCGCAGAGAGAACGGAACGACTCACAGTCCGCTTTGTCATATCTCCATTTTCGGGTACCATTTGAGATGTTTTTATGAATTTTGGTGTTAATGATGGTCCGTCACTCGCTTCTTGTGGCCCTTTGAGGACAGTCACGTTTATGTTGTGTCGGACTTCAAAATCAACAAAATCAACAAAATCAACAAAAATCCGCTGACCGCCTAGGACCTTGGGAGTAACTTCAAGCCGGGCTTGTTGTCCCATCCCTAGGATTCAACGATTCAAGAGCTCTCCTTGCAGCGCAGCGGTAGAAAAATCTTTTTAACCATCATTCCCGCCATTGCCAGCCAGCCAGCCTGTCCAGCCAAACCACCCAGCTATTAGGAAATAAATCAAAATTGGTAGGGTAAGCAAGAATCATTAGACTTAAACCTACGGGATATCTTTTATTTTTGTACCACTTGGCTAATTTAGGAATTTTGATACTAACTACCACTGTATTCTTTCTTGAATCTTTTGCCATTCTTTCTTTACTCATTTTTTTTTTTTTCTTTTTTATTCAACGCTTGTATTCAACAAACAGCTAATAACCAAACATTAACTTCATACATAACTAGGCAGCATTAAATTTCTATTAATCATAAACAGTTAAATATTTTTAAAAAAATTTTTTTTTAACAACAACAACAACAACAAAAAAAAAAACATGATGAATAGGTCAATGAATAAAACCCTTTCCAGCACTAGGGTAAGGACGACTTCGACTCCCCCAGCAACTCATATAGGGGAAATCAAACAAACAAATAGAGTGCAGTTAAAAACACTAGACTTCTCAGAGCCACCAAGGAAAACAAACACCCTGAATATCTCGGCCATTGAGCAGATAAACAGTGGGACAACCCCAAATAGGAATCTAGTCCTATCATTAACATCCCCTCCAACTGTATTCAATGGGATGAATATGTCAAACAACTGGACTGCACAGTGCAGCTTAAGGGCCCAGATTTCGAGGGTTATAGCCACGGGGATCTTAATGAAACCCGCCCAGAAACAGCAAAAATCCCCTTCAACACTCCACCCAAACAAACAATAATCCAGATCGGAATAGGCCCCTCAAAACAAGCAGGAAGTCAAGGGGAAAATAAAAGGTCAACCAACGACCCAAACATTAAAAAAAATCAGGAGGAGGGGAAAAATGGGGAATCCGACACACCAATCCGTACTATGGAAATAAATGGAAAATCAGCCACAGGGCTCACCAAGGGACTATTCTCAAGTGTACTGAGCCAAACCCAAAAATCAAATCTGAAACCAACACAGCCAAATTCAAACCAAAAAAAGGCAACTATACATAGCAGCCAAACAGCGGGCCCCTCAAAACCGTTGACCGAAAAAGACCTTATATACCCATCACCCACTAAGACACAAATAACACCCCCCAAAAAGGAAACCCAAAACAACCGAATTAAAGGAAAAGGGAAAGGACCACTAAAAGGGAATTCCAAATGCAAAAACTCCGGGATTAATTGTGTGGAAAAAAGTCAGGAACAGCAAAACTTAAAATTAATTAACAAAAACAATAACAACATCAATAACAACAAAAACAACAAAAATAATGAATTCAAAGGGCAAGTAAAACAACAGGACATAGGAAAAAGCAAAACACACGCGAAACCTTATCACCCCAAACATCTGACCGTCTTCTTACAGGGATTAAATTCCAACATAACAAATCTGACCATAAAAAGTATAACTAATGAACTCCTAAAATATCACGGCGGAGAGTTCACCATCGCTCAGACTAGGGAAAAATATCTGGTGATCAAATGTAGTACCACCACACAAGTTGCAAGATTCCTCGAGGTCACAACAATTGGGCCGCACAGAGTTGAAATCACAGGACACAAGGGCATGAACCAAAACACAAAAGTTAAGAGGAAGCCAAGACAACCAACATCATTTAAACATATAGTGAAAATTAACCCTGCAGTAGACCCCAAAACAATAACACAACAATTACAAAAGCAAGGGCATGAGATAGAGCAGGCCATTCGGTTCATAACAAAAAGGGACACAAATCGCTGGTAGTCCTATTACATCATAAGAAAAAGCCAGATACCTCAAAAATGGTTAGACTAGGGCCTCATGGATGTTGGTACAGACTGGAGAAATACCAACACAAAGCAAGGTTCTGTATCAAATGCCAAAGATGGGGCCACTTCTCCACAGTATGCAGGTCACAAAGACGATGCGCCAAATGTGGAGGGAACCATAATGGCCAATGCCGCTTAATAAAACCTAAATGTGGAAACTGCAAACTTGAACATATGACCAACTCAATGGAATGCCACTTGGCTATCCGAGAAAAAGCAATAGTTGAATTAATGTCAAATGAAGAAATAACATATTCAGAAGCAAAACTCACAGTTTCATTAATAAATAAACAAGCGGAAGTGAATGAACGCAACCATACTCACAATCAAAAAGCGAATAATAGGGAAATAAATAACAAAGGACATCAAAGGAGCCAGCCCACATCCTCAAACAAAAAAGATAATCAAAATAATAATCAAGTAAAAACCAAAGACCAAACAGTACACAGCAAAAAAGCCACTCCACCACCATCAACCAATAAAAAACAGATCCCGAACACCAACAACAGCAAAAGTACTAAACAGATACAACCAACACCTACCCCAAACAACCCGGGAACCCAGGAGGGAAAACCTCAAGAGAAACCAAAAATAACCACCGGAAGTAAGGTAGAAAAAGTAAAAGTAGGTAAAGTAGCAATGACCTTAACAGATCAGGTGCTAACCCTAATTAGAGATATTCTAAACAAGACACAAAGCCTCACTAAAAGCAAAGAATTAACAATCGATAATCTTTGCAATAAGATTGTCTCCATTGCGAATAAACTGCGAAGTCAATAGAGGTTAGAGGGGGGAAATAGGGAATTAAAATAGTAACATAGAAAGCTAACACAAGTATTTACAAAAATATATTAACGTAAATAGATTACAACATGTATGAACTCAAACAAATCAATAAATATATGGCAGTGGAATTGCAGAGGCATTAGACTTCATGCCGCAGAACTTGCAATAAAAATCATAAAGGAAAAATACAAACCGGATGTGGTGTGCTTACAGGAGACTCTCCTAAATGAAAAAACACCAACATTACCTAAAATCCATGGCTACTCAACTAATTACTGTAAACAAAGGCCCGGGGGCAAAAAAACAGGTGGAGGCCTAGCTATATACGTAAGCGATGCGATATCGAGCGAATCAGTGGAGGGCACATCATCAAACATAAATACAAATGAAAACACTGCGCTCGAACATCAAATAATAAGGATAAACACTGGTAATACACCAATAACCATAGTGAACATATATGACCCAGGCGGGAATAAATTCACTGAATTAGAAACCCTAAAAGCAATAACTAGTAATATAGGGGATAAATTTATAATATGCGGGGATTTCAACGCCCATAGTGAACAGTGGGGAGGAGACCATTTGGATCGGAGGGGAAAAACCATAGAAAAGTGGACCTCAACGTCCAACTTGGTCATACTAAATGACGGCAATGGCACTAGGATCAACCCGACGAACGGGATAATATCAGCTATTGACCTCACCTTATGCTCTCCCAGGTTAGCGGAAATAACCGGATGGGAGGTAGACCAATCAGGGACCTTAGGAAGTGACCACTTCCCGATACGGACCATGATTAACACCAAAATTCATAAAAACATCTCAAATGGTACCCGAAAATGGAGATATGACAAAGCGGACTGTGAGTCGTTCCGTTCTCTCTGCGAAGAGATTACACTCGCTCGGATACACAGTGAGGACATTGATACATAATATCAAAACATCATTGATGTACTGTCATCGGCGGCCGAGCGGTGTATACCGAAGGCGGGAGGAGGGCCCGGCAAACAGTCCGTTCCATGGTGGAACAACGAGTGTAAACAAGCCATAAAGGAGAAAAAGAAAGCCTTAAATAGATTTAGACATACAAAAAACTCCATGGACTTTCTTACCTACAAAGAAAAAGAACAACTCACTAAAAACATCATCAAACAAGCAAAACAAGCATCATGAAAGTCATTCTGCTCATCACTAAATTACAAAGCAAATGCTAAACAAGTTTGGGACAAGATCAAAAAACTTAGGGGAAAAGGAGTAAATACGACCCCAAAACTCGCAGGGATTACCACTAATTCGGAAAAAGCCGAAAAACTGGCCCAACACTTTGCTAATATGAGCAGCAACGCTAACCATTCAGAAAAATTTAAAAAAACACCGCAATATAGTAGAGGTAGTATATCCCCACTTGTTCACGGATAAGGGAGACAAATCTAACCCCCTAAACACAGAATTCACCTTAAGCGAATGGAAAAAGGCCCTAAATAGAAAAAGCAAATCAACTGCACCGGGGGAAGACACGCTAGGGTACGACATATATAAAAATCTCCCTGTAAAAACGGCCTTGATGGTTTTATGTATGTTGAATGCCTCATGGAGGACGGGAAAAATTCCAAAAAAATGGAAACACGCAATAGTAATCGCAATCCCGAAACCCGGAAAAAGCCGAGCAGACATGAACTCATACAGGCCGATATCCCTAACAAATAGTCTCTGTAAAATCATGGAGACCATGATAAACAATAGGGCTAAATACCACCTAGAAAGCAAAGGACTGCTATCCCACAATCAAAGCGGCTTCCGTAATAAACGATCCACATTGGACCAGATAATGCGACTGGAGTCCAGCATTAAACTCGCATTCAATGTCAAAAGAAAAAGGGACCGTAACCTAATCGCGATCTTTTTAGATCTTGAGAAGGCTTACGACCTAATGTGGACCAAAGGACTTATAGCTAAGTTGAATCACTACGGAATATCAGGCCGAACACACTCGTAGATAGCGGAGTTTCTCACAGGTCGAACCATCCAAACCAGGGTCGACGACAAATACTCGGAATGCCATAATGTAGAAAATGGCACCCCCCAGGGAAGCGTTCTGAGTCCGACCCTGTTTAACTTAATGATTAATGACCTTGAGAAATCAATCGACCCGTCCTGTTTGGACCTGTCTCAGTTCGCCGACGACAGCGGGATCTGGAAAGGGGGAAACCCCGACAGCGAAGCTGTGGTCGGAAAACTGCAGATGGGACTTGACAGGATAGGTAGATGGGCCGACAGGTGGGGTTTTAAGATGTCACCTGGTAAAACAGTAGGCGTAATGTTTTCCCCAAAAACAAAATTCAGACAAAAATCCCCAAAATTATATTTAAATGGGGTTCTAATTAAATTTGAAACATGTGCTAAGTTCCTAGGCATGCTCTTTGATGAGCATCTGACCTGGGATAAACACATAGAAGAATTAGAGAGACGATGCGGACAGGACCTAAACTTCCTACGGAACATTAAAGGCTCCGATTGGGGGGCGGATCCCGCAACCCTCATAACCCTATACAAAACATTAGTTAGGTCTAAACTAGACTATGGGTGCCAACCATACATTTCGGCTTGCCCCAACAGTCTAAAAAATTAGATGCGATCCAACGGAAAGCTCTAATTATATGCACTGGAGCTCTCCGAAACATTTCCGGGGAAGAGCTCAGTGTCCTAACAGGAGAACCTCCCCTCAAGCTGAGACGGGAGGAACTCCTACTGAGATATAATGCCAGGATCTCTGTTCACCCCGAAACGCATCTAACTCAAAAAGCCCTTAAAAAATGCGATAAACCATTCCGGCATAAATTACTAAATAACCTACCAGGAGGAAAAAGAATTCAAGATTAAAAAAAGAATTAAACATGCAAAATATCCAGGTCGAAATCATTAAATATCCAGACAGCGCCCCCTGGACAAATAAGCCCCCCATAGTAAATTTAAACGCTTTAAAATATGGGAACAAAAACGAACAACCGAATGAAATGAGGGCAAAAATTCTTGAAGAAATAGGGAATAAATACGAAGGTTACACCGCCATATATACTGACGGTTCAAAAACTCCCGACCCAGAACGCACTGCAGCGGCAGTGGTGATCCCCGGGGAGGGCATCACGCTGGGGGCGAGACTACCTGATCTCTGTTCTATCTATACAACGGAATTCTGGGCCATAAAACAAGCCATTGAATGGGCCCTCGAAACCAATCAAGCAAAAACAGTTATCATTAGCGACTCCCTTAGCGTGCTGCGCTCCCTGGAATCGGGAAACTCCACCAGTAGGGAGAACATACTTCGAGAAGTCAACCTTAAACTTAAAATGTTAGATCAAAAACACCAGACAGTGGAATTTATGTGGGTACCCTCTCATATTAACATCCCTGGAAATGAGAGGGCAGATAGAGAAGCCAAAAACAAACTTAATGAAGCCGCAATTCAAACCCTGGACTATAGCGTCCAGGAGATCTATAGTATCATCAGGAAAAAAATTAATCTAAAATGGCAGTCGGAATGGGATAAATCTAACAAAGGGCGCAAACTCTATGAACTGCATAAGAAAATCAACAGAAAAATTGAATTTCCAACACTGGCAAATCCGCACGACTACAAAATTATAAATAGAATACAAGCGGATAAAACACTATTAGCAAACAGCTTTGGACAATATGTGTCGGGACTAAATACAGCAGGAATTAACTGCCCACACTGCCCCACACCTGAAACCTTGGAACATGTTTTTAACATCTGCTATAAATACAACATTGAAAGGAAAAAATTCCAAGAAAATCAAACCAAGCTAAAATCCCCAACTACCTATCCGGATTTCCTCAAAGAAGGTAATAAAAACATGAAATCGGTATACACAAATATAGTGGGGTATATCTCA
This sequence comes from Margaritifera margaritifera, assembly GCA_029931535.1. Lineage (NCBI taxonomy): Eukaryota > Metazoa > Mollusca > Bivalvia > Unionida > Margaritiferidae > Margaritifera > Margaritifera margaritifera. The sequence continues at coordinate 4,905,235 of JAQPZY010001606.1, forward strand.
GAAATAGGGAAAAGAGGCAAAATATAATGATACAAAAACAAAACTCCCAATAAACAATAAAAGAATCAAATAGGGAAATTTAACACCCTATACACATAGTGAAATTCAAATACAAAAATTCATATAAAGGCAAAACCACAGGTCCGGGGCGGGAGAGGAGGGGCCCTACCCAGGGAGGAAGGGATTGTGATGCCGGGCCATTAGGGCTACAGGTACGCGTAGACGAAGCAATCTCAGCCCCCCGGGGAAGGAGAATCTCCACTCCCATGGATAAGATCTGGGGTCAAGTCTAATAAATCTAACTTAATCTAGGGGATATAAATCAAGGATAGCACAAACAAACTTAGCACCGGAAAGATTTAATTTTTTATATATTTTTTATTTTTTTTTATCTTTTTTCCCTTACTCTATCTCTACTTTAACAAAATATCATCGATCCCCTACTAAACAATTAACCTTAACCTCTGTCGTACGGATTGGGCTCTGGTCTGATGCGAGATTTTCGGTCACGCTTTTAAACAGGTGCTAGGTACCATACTAGCATTCACCTGGGCGGAATCCCTGCGTATCCTCAAGGTGTGAGTGATCGTAGGATTTTCTGCTACCCAAAGCACTGGTGCCTGGAATCATACGGGCATGCCAGGACTGAATCCTTGCTGGGGCCGGAAGACTAGTCCTGAGATAGTCACTCTCTCTCTCTCTCTTTTTTTTTTTTTTTTTTTTTTTAAACCGCCAAAATTTTAAACCTCCAATTTTTTTTTTTTTTTTTTTTTTTTTTTTTTTATACATAGAATGAAAACTTTACATTGCCATCCCCAAATATTAAGATAATAAGGTGGTCATAAACCCTGATCATCAGGCCCGGCCGCACAAGGTGGCATTCAATTGGAACAAGATTACATAAATTAATTAACAAAAGAATGGTATATAAAACATATAAAACATAACAACTATAACCCAAAAATGTTTACATTATAAGGTGATCAGCAACCCCGATCATCAGACCCAGCCGCACAAGGTGGCACCAAATTGGATAATCTAACCAAAGAATATAGATAGATATAAAAACCCCACGTAAATCAAATGCATAAGGTGGTTACAAGATATAACCATCAGGCCCAAACTGCATAGCGCGGTTACCAAAAATCTGAAATGTTATTAATATTAAGTAGGATAACTAGAACGAAAATCAAAGACTAAGAGATAAACCAAATAATCGATATAAGGTGGTTCTAAATCCCGGACCATCAAGCCCAGCTACACAAAGTGGCAACTGTTTAAAAAAAATTTTTTTTTTTTTTCTCTCTTTCTCCCTATCTCTATTCACTAACCTACAAACACAGCTAAATGGTACAAACATAAGCTTCAAAATTGTTATATGTCAAAAATACTTTCGTCTTTTGGACAAATTATCCAAATTACTAAATATTAAATAACCCTGGATCAGCCGGAGCCAACTGTGACGCAACGACGCAGCCAGCCAACCCTTGCCGCCTTTTCCTCGCCCTGACAGAGTCAACACAACAAATAAGTAATCCTGTAAACATTGTGGTACTATTCCTATGAACAGGAAAATAAACAATCAAATCGTAGAATTTAAATACACGCACCCCTCCAGATCGCTCGTTCAATGAATCCCCATAGCGGGGAAACCATGTAGCGATGGAGCGGTACGTAAATAGCGTCCATATACGCACCATTCCGTCTAGTGGGATATAGCTCTGTAACCCACTGGACGATAATAATAAGTGTGCACAGCACACAGTTTAATCCCTCATTGCGTGCTTCGCACGCAATGGGGGTAAAAAGTCGTACATGCCCGAATGGGCGAACACGACTAAAATCTAATTATCATCATCATCATCATCAGTGTAGTCATTCTCGTTGACTCGTCAAGATCTCAACAGTTCCAAAAGAAGATGGCAGCAACCAAGATTACAAAGCTAAATGAAGCTATGGTAAACATTATGAGGGTGAAGAATCATTTGATGGAAACCCAGCCGGAGAGAAAGACAATGACGTTCATTCAAATGGCGCATGATCTAGTAGAAGAGGTCCTGAGAGAAGAAATACTTCGGGAAAGAACAGAATGGGAGGTGGGACAACGACTACAGCAGCAACAACAACAGCAACAACAACTTATGCAGTCCAACAAACTACCTGACGGAGAAGTAAGTTGCAAGATTGACTGTGAAGAATTTGCCTTCTCTTTCACCCGAAAGAGACCTGCCTGCCTTAAAGCTGTGAGACCTATTGCTAAACGTGGCCGCCCTGCTGGAGCTGCTGCTACCACTACTGCTGCTACTTCACCGCTAAGAAGTTAAAAAAAAAACAAACAACATAACTTCTTAAAACCCAACGGTCCTTTTAAGGGCCACCCCAATCTCTAGAAAAGATTACTACTCTCAAATTGCATATATATTTTATGTGTTTTATATGTTTGTATGTTTGTGATAGTCCACCGAACAAAAAAAAACCCCTTTTCCCCTTGTATGTTTTGTGGCGTGTGTTAAATATAAAAAATTTTGTTTAAAAAAGTAAAAAAATGGTTGTGTGGTGTGTGAAAGTTTGATATAAAAAAAATATAAAAAATAAATTGTATGTTTGTGGAGTGTGCTTGGTTTATAAAAAAAAAAAAAAAAAAAATATGGATGGTATGGTGTGTGTTTGATTTTTATCAAAAGTAGTTTCTTTTAGGTCCGCGCTTTTAGAATAAAGACTGTTGGAGTTCAAAATCCGCGAAGCCTAGAATGACGTCAAACAAATGACGTCAGACGCGGGGTAGTGGGGTGATGTTTTTTTTATTTTGGTTTTTAGGTGTAAGGGATGTTTTCCTTCACGTCCGCGCTTCTAGTATATTAAAACAACGTCTTCCCTAGTCGAGCTACCCATTTTATTCAACAAACATGAATAAGACTGAAATAATCAGACAGATTAGAGTTCATCTAGAGGTGGCGTGGCACCTCCTTCATGACCTGGAAAAGAAGGAGGAGAAGGAGAAGAATATCCCCATCAAACCCCACCGGATGATGGAGGAGGAAAATAAGGAGAATTGGGATCCGGAAGCGGACCATCCTCCCTTTATACTAAACAACAAGCGCTGCAGCATGAGTGAAGCAACATGGAGGGGGAGCTGTCCTGCGTGCAGGGCAAAGCCTGGGAGGTGCCCACACCTCCTCTAAATGAACTCTTCAACAAATCCAAAGGTCCTTATCAGGACCACCCATTTTTCAAGAAAGATTAATTATTTTCCATCATTGCCATGTCCTACACACACGACCCCCGTATGTAGTGACGAAGACAACGTCCTCTACTATCAAAACCCCCCACCCAGTTTTGATGGTAGAGGACGTTGTCTTCGTCACTACATACGGACGCTATGATAAATTCCCGTACGTCCCTATAGAGGCCCCTTTGTCCCTATAAATCTTGGCACTTTTGTCCCTATAGAGGCCCACTTGTCCCTATAGAGGCCCCACCACGTTAAACTCCCGTACGTCCCTATAGAGGCTCCTTTGTCCCTCAGTCACCCCCCTCTACTACTTACGTCTATATTCTGCTAATCTTGTGGACTTCGTAATAATTATGATAAAGAAAATGATAACATAATGAAAATGGTGTTGTTATCTCTGTTGAAAGATGAAATATATTTGACTAATCTTTGTTTAAAGAACCGTATGTTTTTTTTCTCCCAGAATTCGTGATGTATCATTTAATTGTATGCAAATTACTAACAATGAAATAATTTATGCCGCTATAATTAAACATCATATTATCACCGTCTGTTTAATACCCTGTTAGATCAGTACGCCCTTAATAAATTTAATTGCAAACACTAATATCGAGATCATCTGAGCATCAATTTGTAAAACATGTTTGATCAATTAAAGCACATGTGTTGTCAGTTTCCAATTTACTGAATTTAATGCCATTCTAGGTCACAAACTATAACGGTGATTTTAAATAACTTATTGATCTTTGTTTACATGAAAGTGTTATTATATTATATATGACTTAATATAATAAAATTTCTTTTCAGAAATCAAGCTTTAATGGATTTAATATGTGCTTTAAATTAAATATTTACGTTCATTAATATTTGCTACATTTTCAAAGGTTATGATGAAAATAAATAAGTCGGGTTACTGGTTCGAGATTTTACTCACAAGAAAAAAATTAAACGATAACACTAAAGAACGTTTTAATATTGTGTTACTGATCAATAATTCTGTACACAATAATTATTTGGTAAATTTAATGCGAAGAAAACACGATTTGCATGATAAATCAATAAAGGCCATGGGTCAATTTATATTTATTACTGTTTGATAGTGTTGAAAGTCGGCCATACTGGCCTGATTTACGAATAGTTTCAAAATGTTTTTCAAATATATTATTTCAAAGACTACCTTTTTTTTTTTTTTTTTTTTTGTTAAGAAAATCTAAATGTGATAGCTCATATCAAATTTGTTCTGATTTCGGCTAGAGACGAAAATCAACCTTTTACATTCTCTTACTATGTTTGCGAAAACAGTAATAACTATTAAAATAAATCAGGTATGTGTATTCCATCGTTTTCTTATAATATTTCACATGGTCCAAATCAGCCTGGCATTTGGTCCAAATTAGCCCGTAATTTGGTCCGAATCAGCCATGGTCTGAATCAGCCAAGGTCCGAATCAACCAGCATTCGGTCTCACGGAGCTACGCGAGAGCTTGGTTGAACGAGACTTTATTTCACGAAAAAGTCAGAGAATTCTCCGATTGTAACTTGTGGATGCTGGAGATGTCATCAAGAAATTGATGTAAAATATGGTCATACATAAAGCATAATTAGGAAAGGCAGCATTCCAATCTGATAACAAATGGGTTATTTTAGGATAAAGCATCATGCTCCTTGGCTTTATGCATTAAAAAACTGATGTCCATGCTTTAATGATGAAATTAAATGGCCACGGCACACCCACTTCGCAAATCTATTGCGGACTTTCGACTTTGGATATTGTTGATCTTTAAAGTACAAAATTGTAGTACATTTGTAGCTTGGAATGCTGCATTAATGCGGTTCTTATTACTTTTATGTATTAGAATAAAGACCGCTTTGTATATTGCAACTATTTATAGGATTTATAGATTGCATGAAGAATATTTCACTTGCCGAAAATTGACACGTTTCCGCGAGTGTAAGCAGTGAATCGTTAGATTAAATAATCTAACATAATGAAAATTTTCAAGCACTGGCATACATTTTTGCTCGATAAATAAGCTATCCAAATATGTGATCCATCTGAATCTTTCTCATCTCATAGTAATGCAAATGAAGTTTATGATATTTTACCGTCTGCGTAAAAGTGTCACGTGTTTCCGCGAATGTTGCATACGAACCAATTTTCTCAAATATTTATGCTTTCATAATAATTCATGTTCAGAGATTTTCAATTTTATTGCAATCTTTATTGGTAATTATTAGGAGAAAACGTTTAAACGCAGCTAGAATACAGTCAGTCAAACTATAGTATTCGCTTACCCTCCCGTTTGTTTGTACCCCCGTACTGATTTTATAAACAAAAAGTATCAAGGATATAAAAAAATGCACAAAACTTAGTCATTTCATTCATCAATGTATGATTTCTAACCTGATTGTCACCAGGGGGTCCCTAACCCTGAAGTAACTAAGTTTTGTAGTAACTAAGTTTTGTGCATTTTTTATATTCTTTATGCTTTGTTTTGTGCATTTTTTATATCCTGTATGCTTTTCGTTTTTAAAACCGGTAGGGGGGTACAAATCTACATTTGATGCAGATTCTGCGAACATGGATTTCAGTGATGGCACATTTGTTGTCGTGTTTAATATGCTGCATGATGTGTAACGTCATTCTTGCCACTGTAGCAAGTTTTAAAATCAGCTTTATGGGAAGAGCAGAATGCATATTTATGTCCTTTTAACTTGATTCCAACCACTGAAATTCTTGTTTCCATCCATCATTGAATTTCGTGTCATATTTCAGTTGCTTAGATTTTGGCGTTTTAGCATTTGGAGAACTTTAATCACCGAAGTCAAACCAACCAGTTTTATGCAGATTTAACTTTTTAGTAATCCGACCATAATCAATTCTCTTTAATCCTTTCTGAAGTACTTCTGATCACACATAGTATAATCCCTGTCGACCGACTTCAGACACTGAAGCCAACCGACCCAGCCGCCAGAATCAAAGGGATGTAAAAAAGTTTTATGCAGCTTGAATTTAGCAACTAAATCGTCTTGCCCTGCTTAAGCCAGTTCACAGTCACATGATCACATTAAATATTACTGTAAATATGCTACACTGTTAGCAATGTGTACAAAAAATTGAAAAAAAAATTTTTTTCAATAATAATTTTGCATACACGGTAGATTTCAATGAGTGACAGGAGGGACGGAGACACACCTCATCTCGGGATGAAAACCTTCCCGTCATGAGGTTCACATGTATGATACATACATACATGCACTGGAACATATATACCAGATACATACCATCATCATATACAGTTTCACATAATTAATGTGGGAAGAGTTCAGATATCACAAAAAAATGAGACTCAGATGAAGAACAAATTTTTTTGGTAATTTATTTACATTCTGTATTATCAGTGTGAAATTACTAAAAAATGAAAAGCATATTTATCTTAAAATAAATAGAAATCAAATCTATGCAAAGTATTGGCCTGTCAAAATCTGACCCTTTTATAAAATATCAAGGGGCCATTGACCCCATATTCCTAAACCCAATATTGAACCCAGGAAAGCCAGAGATGCGCCAAAAAATTGAACCTAATAATAAGTATAGTATGTCCATGTTTAGGGTTCATTGGAATTTCTTGCAGTTTAAGTCATATCTTTTGGAAAATCTGATTGGAATGAAATCATTTTATTTAATAATTATAAGTCTTACATTTTTGTTTACTTCTGAGGATCAGTGTTGCACATATGTTACATGAAATGTTTCAGATATGCTATCCATACATATTCCATAGGGGAATTAATTTGCATGCTTTGAAGATGTTTTTCTTTAGTATATATCCACCATTGTTGTACCAAGGGCGACTTAAAGACATTTGCTTGCCTAAAACTGACTGTATGAGAGTTCTGTGAGTCCTCATGTGATTATCAATAGAACACTCCCTCACTATAAGGCTCTTCACTATAACACAGTTCTTGTTATAAGGCCCTTCATTATAGCATGGTTCCTATTGTAAGGCAAGTATGGTCATGGATCTTATTTCATTATGTGGTGGTAAAATTATGTGCATGATGTACTTTATTATAAGGTGGTCTTGCTATAAAAGGCAGTATACTTTATGGCTCCCTTGGATTGCATTATAATGAGGGAGGACTGTATTAGGGGACAAATTCATATTTTCAGTAAAATGTCCCCTTAACATCTTAATGCTTATTATTCTTATCATAGTTACTATTGAAACATCAAACAATAAATGTACATGCTGATAAGCTCTGAAAGTACTCGTTAACATCAAATTTTTAACAATATTTCAGCTTGGTTATTTTCTGCAGTGGTTAAGATGGCAATACTACGACCTTTGACTCTGCTGTACTATACAGTTAGATTGCTATATGTGGTAATCAACAACCTTATGTATATTCCCTGCTACCTGACATACATTGCACTGCTGTACCCATTATGTTACTTGAAGCCAGAGATTTATTGGACAGTAGAGACAGTATTATTCAAGCACCTGCTGAACTTTGTAACAGTTTGGATCTATTCAGGGGGTTATAAAGGTAAGTAAGAGTATTGCAATCATATACAGTTTACTACCATGTTTATCTCTATGAAAAGCCCATGCTTATTGATAAGACCCCCAATCCCCCGTTGCACCCACATTAACACAAAATAAATACAAACACATCTTTATCAAATAAATATGGGTACATAGAGTAATCGTTGAATATATGAAGCTATTATATACAAAGGTAATTAGTATCATGTTACCTTTCATGCCAACCAAAGATTGTATTGCCAGGAGCAGCTAGAACATATATGTTTCACTTTGATCTTCTTCCTGATTTCAATTATTAAATCAATTTCATGTAAAGTGGGGTTATGTTCCAATCGGATTTCTGCATAAAATGTCCAGATGGAATGTCATCATGGTTTAAAAAGATATCTCATAGATTAGACCCGATGGTTTTTAGGTGTTGTAATAACTGAGACATTACTGTATCATATACTTACAATGCATAAAGAAATGTATCTTGTTTTCAGTGACCTGAAGTCAGATGTACATATGTTTGACAAGGTACATGGGAAGAGTCTGGGCCCAAGGATTCCATGTATTTCCCAAAAACTCTGGCAAACATTTGAACACGGCAAACTGTGTATAGTTGTTATTGTCTTGATTTTTTATAAAATGTATGAAACATGTATAACAATTTCATAAAATAAAATGATGGCAAAAACTTGTACTCAAGCACCATGTGCAATTCCAATGTTTGAATGCCGCTACTGTCTTTAAACCACATGGTTCAAACCAGCTGGAATCCTGGAATTCTCTGAATCAAACAGCTAGGCTTTGAGACTGATGCTTTTCAAATTTGTTGTCTTGTTTGTGTCATCATGTAGCACCCTTGTTATCTGCTAAAGTTTTCTCATCCCCATATAATTGAAGCCACAATTAAACATAACAAATATAAGTCTATTATCTGAAGACCTTGTTCTTGAGTATTTATTGTTAGTGCCATACTTAGATAAAAGAAAGTTTGATTATAGGTGCAAGACTAATTATCTTGTCTTTGACAGTCGTAGAATCAGGGGATGACCTAAGGTCACTGCATGACTCTCACTGCCTGCTGCTGGTCAACCACCAGTCCACAGCTGATGTTCCCATGGTTATGGTACTGCTGCAGCCTAAATCCATGGCGATGGGTCGAGTCATGTGGGTCATGGATCACTTGTTCAAGTACACCAACTTTGGACTTCCTGCCTATTATCATGGAGACTACTTTATTCAACAGGTGAGTGATTCTCTGGTCAGCCATAATGTCGCAACAGTTTAGGCTCCATTCTAGATTCAGTACATTGGAAAGATAGGGCCTAGGAAAAGTTCTTGTCTGATCATTTGAGATAAGTGATTTTCAAGTCTGATGAGTACAATGTTCAGTTCCATTGGCAGTCGAGTGAGTGTTTTATTCCTGATCCAGATGTTTGCTTTCTTAATGAAAGTCACTTAAATAACTGTCAAAAGTAACTAGTAAAAGTTAAGGTCAAGACCATTTAGAGATTCATCTTGTATTCTGTCATATACTTTTTGACCGTGGAGCATACCTAAGCAGAACTGTGCTCTAATTAGGTTTGCCATGTGAGCATAGCTAATCATGGTGGAAGTAATATAGAACCTGACTGCTTTTGCATCTTAAGTTGTAAACATGACTTCCAAAGAACATGGACTTCTGTATTTCATGAAGGTAGGTAGCAGTAGAGACAATGATGTCCCAAAATCATAAAGGTGTTGGAGAGAAAGCAATAGGGAATCCAGGGAAGGGGAATGTGATACAGGAAGGATTTGGTGATGAACCATTATCAGTCATGCTGGTGGCAGGGCCTAATTCAATAAAATGCAAACTTCAAGCTTTTTCTTTATAAAGTAAAAGACTCCAGAGAGAATTATTTCTTTTCTCAGTTATTTTTGAACATGCCAGAGCTCTCAGGTACTCGAGCTTCCATGTCAGATACACGTGAAATTCTCAGAGGTCCAACCTTTTCTTTGTGTAATGCATCCCCATGATGTGGCTCATTTTCCCCCGTATTTTCGGTCAACCAAGGCTGATCTATAGAATAGCTTAATGGCGTGACTTAGGTAAAGAGGCATGACTAATTAACAGTTAATCCTTCTCTGATGTGATGACTTCAAAGAAACATGTTCCATTGAATGTGTATGTAAGCACCTGCAATTGTTCAGCAAATAAGCAATGCCCTTTGTTGTTTTAATGGTGTTTAAATTGGTGTCAATGTATATATAAATTATGAAAGTAATCAAATTTTTCTCAGAGCTCGAGTTGGACAATATTGTGAAATTATGATATGCCATAATAATAATAACTGCTGCTTCATTCAATACATGTGATTTAGACTAGGTCACCACAGTATGAGTAGACACTTTTTGAAAGAGTGCAGAAAAGTACTTTGACTCAAGGAAACGAGTAAAAAAAATCTGTTTTTATTTTTGGGGAAACGGACTTGCAATGAACACGATACTAATGATAACAAATGGCAAAAAACAGATACAAGTAAGAGCACAAGTGAAGACAACAAAGAGAACTCGAACTCAGAATGTATATTTAATGCCGACTCCTCAACTAAGGTGAAGGATGCTGATAAAAATGGTGGCAGAACTTCAAATGTGAGAACTTGGAGACCCGAGTGCAGAAGCAGTTCTCATATTTGAATAAAAGTGGAATCAGGTGGTACATTAAAAGCAGTTTGTGAGTGGTCTAAGATTGCTGGAAAGCAAAATCCTTTTGCTTGAAATGGAAATACTAACTTACATCTATCAGCCTTTAGGCATCACAAATTTAATATGGATCATTTAATTGTTGTTAAGGGTTACCATGCTATGCAAAAAAGACAGTCAATCCCCTATACTGTTCAGAAAACTCTCGAAATTAGTGTGAAAAATGATGACTGCAAAGCAGGACAGTTCCATGCAGTGAAATAGTGAAGAAGTCACAATAATGGGGAGCATCCTGTACTTAAAGACTTCGATAACCAGAATACCATACATGCATTTGTTAAGTCAAAGAACAGGAAAGAGTAAAGAAACTCACTCATTTGTAAAACTAGTTTTTAGATGGTAGAGTGCAGTATGATGTAAAAAAAATATTGTGGACAGTTACTGAAAAATAGTTTCTCTCCAATGTGATCTTATAAGGCTGAGAATTTAATATAGCTTTGTAATAAAAAAAATTATCATTCACTGCTTCATTTTCCTTTCTATCCTTTTGAAAGTGAGAGAATCTCATGTTTATGCCAGGGACTCACAAAAATAGGCTGGGGACTCCTAAGTTCTGTGAGTGAAGAGTCCAGGACTCCTCATCCTGAAACTCTGTTGAGAGCCCTGCATACTACTGTATAATTTGTCTATAATTTTTTAAGGTGCTGTTAAAAATTTGTGCTCTATACTTCAATAGTTTACAAACAAGCACTTTCAAGGAATTACTACACAGGTGTTATCCAATAGATTTAATTGCACATGTACAAGATGTGATTGGTTTCCTTCAAGGTTAGCCTGTCATGACATGCATGGGATTGTAGTGCTGTACCTAGACGTTGTACCACTTAATCGACAGAAAGCACATGGTTACTGTTATTAGACTGGGCAGTCCCTGTTATTGGCTGTTACTTTTGTATGGATAACTAGTTGTATTAAATGCATATGGAAATGACGATAACATAAAACAAAACTTTTAACTTGAAGTCTACAGATTATAAAATGTACATGCCTGCATTTCATGGTGATATTTCAACGCTTTAAAATTGCTAGATTTTGTACTTTTCACAGATTTTAAATTTGATAGGTAGTCCAGATGCATCAAATAGACTGGTCTCATTAACAAGGTGGTATCAGTAGAGGTCTGCTGAATAATGAAAGAAAATTTGGTTCTTAAATTGTGTTTTCTTTCTTTTGAAACGGGTGGTCTTAAAACAAGTGTTCATACAATGGGGGTTATCTAGAACCCCCTAATCCATCCTGGCATGATGAACCCAGCATCAGAAAGCAAGGAAACAATAACCCTGCTCCATCATGTCTTGACTTGCCATCAGATATAGATTGTCTACGATCAACACCAATGAATGAGGTGACTGGTCGCGGCGACCAAATATCCCATATTCTGTCCTGACACCATAACACTGGCATCAACATTGAAGAACCGATGACGTCTATACAGTTTAGTGCCATGATGGACCCATGTTGGTTCTCAGACCCATGACAGTCCATGGCCACTATAGTGTGTGATGGTGCCCAGGTACTGTTATTGACCCAGATTGGTCCATAGTCATGAATCGATCCATAGTTTTTATGGATCCATGTAGGCCTGGTACCACTGTGGATCCATCTTGGCCCATTGTTATCACAGACCAAGATTGAATGGCTCCAGGACAGTAAATCACAACTTACAAGTGCAGTACTGGCTCTGGCAACGTTACAGTCCCATGTTCCCGATACCATGCCCAGACCATTGACAATACAGTCAGCAGTCATCTTCAAATTACAGTATTTCAATCAGGATGGACTCTTTAAGTAATGTCACCATCAGTCTTGACAGACTTCCGCAGCACAGTCATAGGCATTGCAGGGGACATCTGTGTCACCCCATTCCTTAGGATACAATGACTCATGCTCACAAGCTCCATCATCATTACTCTGTGATGACTAGAGGAGAACCAGGCCTCTGTGCATTGATTGAGGAAGTTTTTCATCTGTTATGTCTGCCTCCTCCTGCTCCATCAGCAACGATGTACAAAGTCCCAGCAACCATTGATCTTTTGGCAAAGAAAGACCAGCCAACATTCAAACAATTACCACAGTCTGGAAGAGTCACGAACTTATTACATTGTTTAGAGAGGCAGCTTCAAGACCCCCACAACAACATACCTTTTTTCCACAACAACAACTGCCATCCAACTTTAAAAAGGCTTACTATAAGACACACATGCCTGTTTGTCATACAGATGTTCCAGTTGTCAACAGAGATTTGGCAGGCCTGGGAATGTCAAGATCCTCATCAGTACAGATGGATTGGAAGAACTCCATTGACATTCGGCAGCTGTTCTGTAAGCTAGTATCCATGGCTATATTCCAGCAAGCTGAACATAACCTTACCTTACTCACTGATATGCCAGTTGGACATGATTGGGAATCAGTTTTACATATCATGCATGTTCTTTACAAGGTGGCACAACACTCACTTGCCAATGCCATAAGTGTCAGTGAATCTACAGCTCATGGAAAGAGATGTTTCTCTGCACTTCCACCTTCCTTAAATTGGATCATATGGCCACACTTAGATCACAGCCATTGTTGTTGAACATGCTCTTCAATGATCATGTGGAGGAAGTCTCAAACAGGTCGCCAAGGATCATCTTGCACAGGCCCAAAGTCATAGACCTAAATCCTTGTTCCAGAACAGGGAGCAGAGAAATGGTAGGATCTCCCCCTCCCCCAGGGCACTCCCAGTGTGGTCCTACAGGCCCTATACACAGTCAAAGCCATGGTTCTCAAGAGTCAATGACTACAAGAAGCTGAGAGAGGGGGATCATTTCCCCCGTGTCTCTCCATGTCAACCTTCTTCCTGAAAGAAATGATACCATGTTTATGCTGCCCTTGTCACTCATCCTGGTAGGGGGAAAACTTAACCACTTCGCCTTGAAATGAAAAGACTTTGCTGCAACGATCCATGGATCCTGCAAGTGGTCTTGGAGGTCCTACAGATAACTTTCAATGCCCCTCCTCCATTGTCCAGGTTGCTCACAAAAAGGGTGATAGAGATTGTTCTGAACACAAAATCACTGGAATTTTATGCTAGTCTGTTCTGGGTACAATAAGCCAGCTGCACACTTCAGCCAGGCATACACTTGAGCTCTCTCGATCTTTTAATACAAGTACCATGATTCAAAATGGAGATGCCAAGACTGGTTCTAAATGCCATTCAGGGGAGTGATTTTGCTTTCAGTGATACAGTATACACCAGTTCAGGGCACTCCCTTTTGGTCTCAACATCTGTCTCTGCGTCTTCACGAGATTTATGGACAGAGTAGTGTCTCATCAAGGGCCATCTGTACATCTGTGACTTCAGCTACCTGGACAGCATGCGGCAAAAACACCAGGTAAGTTATATTCTAAGTCAAGACATGAATTCCCTTGTTTCACTTCTACTCCGCCTTAGATTCCTTGTCAACAAGGACAGATCAGATTTTTCCCATCTCAACATTTAACCTGCTTTGGTGTGGAGTTAAAAATGCTTGTGAACAAGGTGTGTTTCCTTCTGGAATGTGCCTTGAAAATTTTCTTTCTTGTGCATTTCAGCTCACAACGTTAGGGCAATAGCCATGAGCATTTCATTCAAGTGCAACTGTTCCCTAACGGACATTAACCAAGTCGTGGGATGGAGGGCAGAGATGATTTCGTCTAGTTTTATCTTGGAGATCTTTCATCCCAAAAGATCCAGTTTAACCTGGTAGGGCCTATAGCAGCAACACAATAGGCTACCTTCCCAGGTCGTTCAACTTTACATTGACGTGGCCATTGACTCACACAAGATTGGTGGTGGTGGTGGTGGGGTTCCCTGTTAGCTGCATCTGGGCATATGGAATCGCTACTTGAGCCCATATACTTCTCAAGATTTGATGCTGCCTACATACCTTAGGTGACTTAAGATGTGGCCTGGAGCCATTTCTCTGGTGTAAAGACGTAACTCCCTTCATCTCTTACCCATTCTAAGGTATTATGATGGGTAACATATTTGAAGAGACCAATTTTGGAAGTTAAACATTTCTGCGGTAATACTTACCCAATCATAATATGGATACACTCTCCCAACCTCCATGTAGTCTGAACTTATTGATGGAGCATGTATTTCTGCTCCAATAGTAACTGAAGGATGGGATTTGGTACCAATCCCTCAATCCAATGGGAAAGCACTCTTGTCTGACTCCCACCTATACAGCTCCTTCATTTTGGCGTGCGCTGATAACTCTTGAACCTACTTATAATGCAGGAACAGGTGTGGATCCTGTGTTTTACTAATAGACAATGCCAAAATAATGGGTCCCTATTTACTGAACATGAACAAAATCGGTATCAAAATTGGTAAACAAAACCTTCATATATTGCTCATTTTATTGTTGTAAAATGGTGGTTAGTACCCAGAAATCTGGAATCAACAAATAAGAAGTTAGATCTTTTGTTAAATTTTCTTTTACAATTTTTTTCTCTGTACAATGTAAATAACAAATATATGATGACATATTGGTCATTGAAAATGTTGGCAATACCTACTAGTTGCAAGACTTCAAGAACAAAATGCCAATTAAATAAGTCTTGTGAAGTGAAACTGTGTTTCAGTTTTATCTTTTAATTCCATTTCAGTGTATCATAAATTTGATATGCCCTCTTGTAGAAAATTGTTATTTTAGCAATACCCGTGAATGTTTATGTGAGAACCTAATTAGTGCCGATTGTGTCTTGATCTGCGATTTGCGGAAGTATTTGTTGCATTGTTACAGTGAATTAAAAGGAGAACTGCCATGTATTATCATGTTAAATGCATCTCTTGTATCAAATCAAGTAAACGGGTTGAATAAAATCCATTAAAAGGCATGCAAATCCAACTTGTGTGGTCATGGTTGTGTGTAAAGTCAACTCATTTGAGTTGAGCAATCAAACACTGGTTAAATATTATCAAGTAAGTAACATCATTAAAGTATCCAACATTAATCAGTGGTTTATCATAATCATTTGCAAACGTGATCAAGGTTTGCAAGGGAACCAAGTGAAAGGTGTACTCTGTGCATGGAAAGCTTAGTTTCAAAGGTATGGTTTATTATGGAGAAGCGAGATCCAAAGTTTGTAGTGTGCATAAACTTCTCTAATTGGCACTCAGAAGTTTGCTTAGGGATGAGCAGAAGTTTTGTGATTATTTGCAATGCAATCACAGCCTAAATATTTTACCAGTAGAACAATAGAACACCGAGTTTTGATGTTATTGTTTCTCGAAATAACTGTCCATCTTTTTGGAGAAAAAAAATCTAGTTCTGTTCTGAATCAACAATAAACTAGGATGTATCCACATTAACATGCTAGAAGCAGTGATGTAATATACATTGTTTTTGCTGGTACACATGTGATGTGTCTTGAAACCTCTGGGAGTAATGTTTTTAACTAATTTGCAAAAGATTGGTTATCTTGAAAATAACAGTAATTTATATAGAGAAAGCAAACAAGTTCATTAAAAAAATTTTTTTATTGACAATTATTCCCAACATGATTATAAAACAAGTATTCAACCATTTAACCCCCGCTTCTCATTTTCAATGTCCATCCCTTTCTCTTTTTTTCAGAGTTACATCGGTAACTTGCACTCATGCTTATGCCACGGTCTTGTTTTTAGATCCCTATGTGTGCAGTTATTGAGGGAGATGTGTATTTGGGAAGACAACTTTTTACCATTTTATGGCTAAAATCTAGATTAGGAGGGCTGGATTTTCAAGGTAATGTGGTCACTGTGTTGGGGGTTTGGGGTGGGGTGGGGGTGGTACGAAGTAGGAAAAGTGTGTGGATATACAATTGCTTACATCTGTAGGTTTCTTTATGGTAAGACCTATACAACATAAAACATTGGTAACATTGGTCTTCATTTATGATCTCTTAATCTCAGTTTTGTTTTAAAATTTGGTTTCTTATTTTAGGGAAAGAATGTTAGATCTGCCCAGATGGAGAAATTGCAAAAACACCTCCAGGAAATTTATCTGAAAACATTCAAAAAATGGATTGTTCTTTTCCCTGAAGGTGGATTTTTGAGGAAAAGGAGGAAAGCAAGTCAAGAGTAAGTAAAGTTTGTTTAAAACATCAGGGATTTTTTGGGGTTGATCAAAAGTTATGTCAACATACAATTATACATATTTATCCAGTGATGAATTAGTATGTTGATATACTACATTTATTTACATGTAAGTGACACGCGAAGTGTATTGACTATTTTCAAGTCCTAGATTTACTTATGTTCATGGCCCTTGATTTACTTATGTCCATGGCCATAATGCACAATATGCATAGCACTAGTGCCTGTTCTGTACTTGCATAACACGTTAAATGCTTGCCTGTTTTATACACATTGCTATGCACTTCACACTACCCCCTATGAACTCTTTTCCATCTAGATGTTTCAGTTGTTTTTGCTGTCTATGCTGTTTACAATGGAAGCATATTGTGTCTCATCAGGGTCTTTTGATATGACATAATAGCTAAGTAATGAAATTAGAGCAGACAGTAGCTGTCAGCATTGAAGTCCCACCTTTTGTTTACATTGACAATCATGGCTTGACATCAAGAATTGGAAAACATTGCTGATAGCTTTGGAAACATTTCTCTTCTGAATTTTCTGGTTTCAATCCTGAGGATATAATTACTGGTGATGATGCAGCCGATGAAATTCCAGATGGCTTAGGTGGGAATTCTGATGTACCATTTTGAATGTGATCAAGGTGGTGACATGGTGATCAGAAGTGAAAGTAATGATGATGAACCAGAGTGGAAGATTTTGATTTACATCTTTTTATAGAAGAGACTGGCCCAACACATACACTTTGTGCTGATGCTGTGGAAAAGGATTTCTTCTCAGTGTTTTTCTCCAGGAAGCTAATCAAATCATGGTAGAGAAGACCAACAAATAAAATGCACAGCAGCAAGAAGAAAAGGGGCGGGACAAATTTTGGATTGACACCACCCTCCTGAAAGTGAACATTTATTGGCAAGTATATTTATGAAAGTGGGCTTATTATGGTTTTTAGTTCCAATAAAAACTAAATATAAAATAAATGTTGTAATTAAATTTATTCCTTATTTTTAATAAAATGATTTATAATTTTAACAAATATTTTTTTAAATATTTCTATAATTAACTTGTGGTTTTTATGGAAATGAATCTATATTTGAACAAAACATGACAGAAAAGCATCCAAAAGTACATAAATGATTTTTAGTTCTACTGGTCATAGACCAGAAGAGCTTATGGGATTGTCTGTCCATCCATCCATTAGCACAAGGTTCTTATCGCTACTACTCCTAAGCTACTTCGAGGATTGCCATGAAACTTTACACCTACATTCATTCCAAGGTCTAGTTGGTCAAATGAAAATGGTGCTGCTCAGACATCCAATATGGCAACCATGGCAGCGGTCTTGAAAATCATGTTGCCGCTACTCTTCCTGAATGGATGGTCATATCAACATAGGGTATTCACTAAAAGAATTCTTATGCTGTCTACTTGGTGCTAAATGAAAATGGTGCAGCTGAGACATCCAATATGGCCATCACAGCAGCCATCTGGAAAATCTTTTTATTGCTACTCCTTCTAAATGGAAAGTCATATCAGCATGGGATTTTCACCAGAAGACTGATTATGGTGTCTAGTTGGTCCTGAATAACAATTGTGCCTATCTGATATTCCATATGGTCACTGCAGAGGCTATCTTGAAAATCTTATTGCTTCTCCTCCTAGATGGAATGTCATATCAACATTGGATTTTCACTAGAAGACTTATGATGTTTAGTTGGTACTAAATGAAAATGGTGCTAATCTGACATCCTGTGTGGCCACCATGGCAGCCATCGTGAAAATCTTGTTATTGCTTCTCCTCCTAAAAGGAGAGTCATATCAACATGGGATTTTCACCAGAATAAGTATGATATCTAGCTGGTCCTGGATGAAAATGATGCCAATCTGACCTAAGATAGGGATGTGACAATGAAGATATTGAAAATCTTATCACTAATTCTCCTGAATGGATTGTCATATCAACATGGGGTTTTCACCAAAATTCTTCTAATGGTGTCTAGTTTGTTCTAAATAAAAATGGTGCTGATCTTTCATCCAATATGGCTGCCACAGTGGCTAATGTTAAAATCTTGTCACTCAAGAATATCAGAAATAGTTTCAACACTCTGCAGTTAAAAAGAAGAAATGGTCTTGTCTTAAATTCTTGGAAATATACTTTTCTTTTCACCGCCTTTTCCTCTTTTTTCACTGATGATGCATGATGGTTTCTCTGTCAAATACATTACCTGATCACATTACATTAGGGATAACTTTCTCTGCTACCTCTGAATCCAGCCCTCCCTGAAAGACAAAAAATGTCTTTCTGTCTATATGTATGTATGTATGTATGTATGTTTGTATGTATGTGTGTGTATATATATATATATATATATATATATATATATATAAATATATATATATATATATATATATATAGATATATACATATATATATATATATATATATATATATATACATATATATATATATATATATATAGAGAGAGAGAGAGAGAGAGAGAGAGAGAGAGAGAGAGAGAGAGAGAGAGCAAGGGAGCAACTTTAATGAATTAACTCCCCTTTCTATTTACTAGGTGGTCACTGTTATACAAGGATGTACCAGTTTTCACTTTCGCTGTCATACTGTAATTATGTCATCCATAGAATCCATTTAATCTTATACTTAAATTTCATCATCCATCTTTTTTTCAATGGTATAGTAAGTCAAAATATTGTTTTATATGGTGCATACAACATATTTTTGAATTCTGGTGAATTTATTCATAATTTTTAATTTATCGTACCGTTTGTTATTTTCACATGTGATTTCGATTGGTAACATTCAATTTCACCAGCGAAATTTTCGGGCACTGCACTTATCAACTAATAAACTTTAAGTCATTCGATAGCACGGTTTACATTTATTTCAATTAATATATATTTGTTGTATGCATTTGTTTGTTTCTCTTCTTTATTACAGAGATGACAACCAAGTGCAAGAAGTGTAAACAATTTAAGGTCATGGAGGATGGACACAAGATGTGTCTATGCATGCAATTGCTCGTTGGCACACACACTTTGGTCGGAAATACTTGGTCCAATGTTTTGAAAAAGCAGCTCAAGGGTTGCAAAAATGAGCATGCTCTGATAGATCGGAGCAAGACTTTAAACATGCACCTCACATCCGAATTGTCAGTAAGTCTCATGGGGGATGTTGAGATGCCCTTTCCATCCCCCATGCAGATGCAGAAACAAATGCCAGAACATACTGTATCTGTGAATACAGTAGAATCATTGATTAGTCTCATGGGTGATATCAAGATGCCCTCTCCACCCTCCCATGCAGATGCAGAAACAGCACCAGAACATACTGTATCGGTGAATACAGTAGAAAGCACAGGCGATTCCAGTTAAGAAATGGAATTGCACAAGATCAGTATGACTCAAAAAGCTTTGTTGTTGATATGTTGATGAGTAGAAATGATATTTATATATTGAAATCCCACTGGGGATAAGCCTAGGACCTCGCCTAAGAGGTGTGAGGGCTCACAAACATATAGGACCATGCCCATGAGGTGTGAGGGTTTGCAATCAGACTTGTCCCCCTCCTGTGAGCATGTACAAGTATCATTTACCCTGTCCTTGCATGAATATTAAGAAACAAGTTGGATGTGAATGTTTGGAATTGACCAATAGGGCCGGCCAACCGTTCAGACTATAATGCACAAGCCGGCCAGACTGCAAGGCATATATTGTCTTTGGTACTCCGTTCTGACTGCCAACCAACCAGTCCAGCCATACAAACGAGCTATGTACGATTACAGTGGTCAGGAGTCTGTTATTTCTGACTGGCAAGCTGTCTAGCCATCCAGACAGACCATGTGGCCAGTTGTACCAACCATACCACACCTGCCAGCCAGACCATAAGGCATATACTGTCTTTAGTACGCCGTTCTGACTGCCGACCACCAAGACAGACCACATAGCTTGACGGCCGGCTAGCCAGCCAATTAACCTGACCAACCATTCCTATGAAATTCATAGTGAACTGGCATCACTTATGGAGCCATCCGACTGAACCACACTGGCCGCGCTGGACCAGTGTTCCATAATCTGATCACTACTGATGGCATATCCAATGGGCAAAATAATGATGCATGCTGTTGATACTTCATCATCATTTCCATATCTAAGGCTGTATCCCTGAACTCAGAGTGTACAGGAGGACAATAATTCCGACGTTGATGAAGGGGATAAAACGGAAATGCCAGGAACATGCCAATCTGACAATGGAATGGATGGAATTTAGTTCACAGCAGCAATAGAGGAAATCTAGAGGATTTTGTTTCTTTCGGAATGCCCTCCTCCACCTTCAATCAATTGTACCTACAAGGTCAATGCCTTGGTGGATGTAGATGATGATGATGACAGTTCATAATTCAGAATCTTGCCACAATTGTTAAAGATTGCTAAAATTACCAGGCATCTCTTGGAGCATTTGTGATCCCGGTAACACAAGAGCTTTCTTTATGGTGAGTTAGTTGCCAGCAACTTTCTCACCCCACTGATAAAAAGTCGTGTACAGAGATATTTTATCCACACATACCTTGTCTGGATGTTGATAAAGTGCACAGACAAGTCTTTAACGCCATGTCAGAGTTAGTCAAGAACATTGTATTGACTTCCTCCCTGCTTGACTTTGTGCATATGATGATTTTTTTCATTTAGCTGAAAAGGCCCTAACAATCATTGCTGTTTTTTGATGTGCTCTCTCCCTTTTGGTTCTCCATGTCTGTTAGGGTGTTGAATTGAGGAAGTGTGAAGCAAGAGGCACAAGAGTTGCCCTTTAACTTTCAGCACAATCTCCTATCTCTGCATGACCCTATTAGGGAATGTACAAGAGAAGGGACGATTGTTGCCAGAGAAAACAAAGTGGCGGTTCTCAACAATGGCAAGTTTTTGTTTTCTTCTCCTGTCCAAGCAAATTATAGGCAGGTCATGTGCACCTATTTTTGCAGGCAGGCAGCGAGGGGAGAGAGAGGAACACAGTTTCTCATTCCCTAGGCCTTCCATCAATCATCACTGATACACTGTCACCCATGCCCTCTGGCGACCCACCTGAGGCACCAGACTACTCCCTTTTTGTCAGATTTGGACCAACCATTCTCGGAAAATGATCCAAACTGTGTCAGAGATGATCCAAACTGTGTCAGAGGGTGATCCAAACTGTGTCAGAGGGTCTCCAGATTTTGTTATCCGAACAGCTCCACTTTTGTCATCCTACATTCATGAAGAAACTCCCAAGTGATGTCATAAAAGGGGGGTATTTTACACAAGAAAATCTAGTTTTTTTGCTGGTAAAGGGTGGTGTAGATAGTACAAAAATAGCCCACACAGGGCTTCTACTCCAGAACATTTCTGGTTACAAAGTCAAACGGCATGTTGGACCTTCAGTAAGATGTTATACCACATCATATCCCATTTCAGGATGTCCTCCACAGAGAAGGTGGCATTCCTGGATGACATACCACAAAAACATTTGGCAAGTATGGGTTTTGGTTTATGACATGAAAAACCTTACCTGCCTCATTCATGGTTCAGGGTGGAAAATCAAGGTAGAGAAGTCTGACCTTATCCCTTCTGAACATTTTGTCCATCTAGATATGGAACTCTTAACACATATTAACTTGGTATCTTTGTCCAAAACACATTAAAAGTATAGCTCATGCATCGGAGAAAGCATCAAACATGACGTTGCCTACTCAGCTGCTTCATACAGAGTTGTCGCTTCAGGAACCATCCATCTGGTCTGTGCCCTTTGGGGCTGTCCGATGCATGACATTTCTTGTTTCATTTTTCCCCAACCCAAAAGCATGGGTTGTAGATGTTCTTTCAATCAGCTGGGAGGTAATGTGAGTATACACCTTCCCTCCATTAGCTTTGATTATGAAGATAATTAGGAAATGAGGGGCACAGGCTGCAATAGCTCTGATTGCCCCACTAAGATGAAACATCCTGGATCAATGATCTGCTTGCTTTTGTGACAGACATACCCAGATAAGTCATAGCGACCTCCACTCCGCTCAATCAGTAGAGATTGCCACTATTCCATCCATGTCCAGAGAACTCCTCCTTCGTGCCTGGCTCCTTTCAGGGATGTCCTGATTGAAAAGGAGTTTGGAACTTCAATTATGGTGACAATTGCAACAACTGAACAGTCTCCACTTGAGGACATACAAGCTGGAAATCATGTGTTGTCAATGACTGGTGTCACATCAGTGATGTCACACGACTCTCAGCACCCATTCCCCATAGGCGAACTTCTTTCTCTTTCTCTTTGAAGACAAGAAGTTAGTCCTTATTACAATCAAGGGATATTGTTCCATGATTTCAGACACATTCAGACTTCATGGAAGAGACAATGTTGGCCGTTGCAAGGTAGTCTCCAACTTGTGGTCCAGTTTTGACATATCCAGACCACATTCACATTATTACCAAATGAAATCTCTCCTGGGTTTTGACATGGCCAGACTCATCTAAGTTTGAGCCACCGTCTTCCCAACTCACTGAAGCAGCTATCATACATGACTTGCAATTTATGATAAGGCTAACTTCAGCATGCAGAGTGAGTGAGCTACACATGATATCCATTGATGTGAACTATATTCAGTTCCATTTTGATGGTTCAGTTGTTCTAATGACACAACCTGATTTCCTTCCAAAGAAACAGGTTGCCATCACTAGTCAACCAACAAATAACTACTCGCTTCCTCTTCTTGATCAATCTGTCGAGAAAAGCAAAGCTGAAGGACCCCATACATATCCTTAGATGTTATCTGAGACCCACGGGCAATATCCGCATCAACTGTAAGAGATTGTTCCTACTGCTGAAGGCAGAAACTGGCTGCTTGGTGTAAAGGAGTTATTAAATCAGCATGCTCTGAACACTCATAGGATCAATACACTAATGAAAATTTTAGGTCATGAAATATGAGCGACTTTCATGAGCCTGGCCTTGAACGTAATGTCTCAATTTGGGACATAGCGGAGTCAGCTGACCTGCATGCCCAGTCTGCCTGTCTTGTCTAGCTTCCGTTTGCGTGACATGGCCTTGCTAAGGAGAGAACTGAATCTCGTTGGGTTAGTGATAGCTGCACATACAGTGACCACTCCCCATTCATGAAAGCACAACCTTAGACCCAGGCATGAATTTTCCACTTTTGCTGGATTCACCTGGGAAACCTTTGATGATGAGACAATACTCAAGTGTGGAATCGCACAGGAATCTCCTGCGCATGTTTATAAATAAATTGTCACTTAATTTGCTAAACTAACATTAGGAGAAGTTCATCCTTTTAGTAGAGCGAACATGCTCCTACTGGGTGACATAGGTAGAGGTAGGATGCTCAGTATTTCCTCCTTCTCTTACCTATTCACCTAATGTAATGTGATCATGTAATGTATTTGACGGAAAAAGCAAATTTTTTAGTAAATTATGTTTCCCCGATAATATTTACCTGATCACATTACAGATAATCCCTCACACCCTTCCCCGCAATGCAAGCATCCTTTAAGGTTTCGCTCAAGTAAAAACTGTTACATCCGGGTATAACGGTAACCACTCAGCTCGTAGAAAGGGGAGTCAACCTGTAAGAGTTGCTTCCCTTTGTCTATATAATACACCTCCAAAAACATAGACCACACTATAAGTGAGGGCGCAAGTTACTGAGGGACCTCAAAAAAATTAAGCAGATGTTGCCATCCCCGCTGGACACATGAAAAAAATGGGGGGTGGAACAGTGTTGTTTAATGCCTGAATACTCATTTTATAATTGCGTTGGAATAATTGTCTATAAAGAGCTTTTTCTGATGAAGTTGTTTGCTTTTTTATATAAATTACCTTTTTTTCAAGATACCCAACTTCTGAAAGATCGTTAACATTTTCCAAGAGGTTTCAGCAACTATCTTGTGTATGCGAAAACATTGTGTATTATGTCACTGCTTTTTGTTGTTGTTGATTCACAACAAAAGATTCCTTTTTTTCAAAAACTAGGGACATTTATTTCATGAAACAACCATCAATGTCGAAACTCGATTTTTTTGATATTGTTCTATTAGTAAATTATTGATGCCATGATTTCATTGCAAGTAATAGTGAAACTTCTTCTCATCCTTGAGGAAATCTTTGAGTGCCAATTGAAGAATTTTAAGTTCACTACAAACTCTGGAACTCGTTTCTCCATAAGGAACCATATCTGGAAACAGCTTTTTATTCACCAAGTACTCATTTTTGCTTGATTGCCTTGCTATCTTTGATTACATTTATGAATGAGTAGGATAATTTAAGGTAGTTTAATGATATTACTTTTATAATAATATTTATAACAGTGTTCGATTGATCAATTGAAATGAGTTGACCCAACACACGACTGTGACCATTAGCTCTTACGCCTGTAGGATTTGCATGCCTTTTACTTTTATTTTATTCTGCCCCCTTTATTTGATTTGATACAAAAGATGTAATTAATGTGATAATACAAAGCAGGTCTGCTTTTAACTGAGTGTAACAATACAGTAAATACTTCCGCAAGTTGGAGATCAAAACAGTCGGCACTTAATTAGGTTACCACAGGAATGCTTGTGAACATAGCTGTGATGGTAAATTGACATTTTTCACGTTTTAATACAAGAGGGCATATTGCATTTATGCTGATTACACTGAAACAAAATTAAAAGATAGAACTAAAACATAAATTTCATTGACAAACCTTATTTAGTTGGTATTTATTTATTAAAGTGTTGCCATCAATAGGCATTAGTGACATTTTCATTCATAGAAATTTCTTCGAATATTGTTATTTACAGTGTACTAAAAATGTTGTTTGTAAAGACAATTTTAAAAAATATATAACTTCTTATTAAAAGTTGAGAATTTCATGATTTTTCTTCATGTTCAAGAAATAGGAGCCAATTTTTTGGGTATTTTCTAGTTTAAAAAAATGGGATCCATGCCCGACCCCATGTTATAAGCAGGTTTGTGAGTTATCCAGGTGCAAGTTATTGTGGGAGTGGTGTATATAAGCAGAAAGACGTTTTTCGTCTTTCCAGGAGGGCTGGAATCAGAGGTAGCAGAGAAAGTTATCCCTAATGTAATGTGGTCAGGTAAGCATTATTGGAGAAACATAATTTACAAAAAAATTTGCTTTCTATGCATATCATAATAATTTTCACATTTTATTCATTATGAGACTTTTAAAATCTTTAATGAAGCTATTAAAGTCTTTAAATATAAATATTTATCGCAATATTGAATACAATAACATTTTATGAAAAAAAGCAATGGAAATACTTTTTATGCACACATCTGAAATATTTTATGTCTTTTCTAAATGGATGCTGCAGATGTTGATTTTTATTGATTCTCTGACAGATTCTTGGGAATCACAGGTTTTAAGGATGTTATGACTGTTATGAGGTACCATAAAATCATGGTGTACCTTCACCTAAGCAACAGTAGACTGGACACATCTCCCAATCATCCAGCATTTGACAAGCTGTACAAAGTACAACTCACTTTGGATATAGTTCAAGAAAGATTCCATGAGGACTACAGGTGAATTTGACTTGTACCTTGTTTGAGTTGTGTTAGTTGAGTTTGTTTAAATCAATTTTTAAAAAAATTTACCAGACAAATACACATAATGCATGTGAGTAAAATCTATGTTTCCATAATGGAAATTAATCTGTCCACACTCTGTTATGGACTGGACATAGTTGTCATTGGGGATGTCCAAGTTGTGGCTCATCATGGATGAAGTTTTATTGTGCCCATCGAAAATTCGCAGCAACATAATTATGTAATAGTGGGCGTCCACTCCATTGAGTGGAACTTACCTCTGGGATGTGCTACAGTAGGCAGTGCAGAAACGCTCATTTTCAGCTGTACACAATGCATTTTAATATTCAAAGACTCGCCTACTAAAAGACAACACACATAAGAATAAATGGGTTGATACAAGAAGAAAGAAGCAGCCTGCAACATGATTCCATAGACTAATCAGTTATTAACATAAAAAATATGAGAAATGCTGTGATTTTTTCCATTTATGCCAGCCACTTTATAGTATTTTGCTTATAATGCTCCCACACTATGAAAAAAAAACAATATCCAAGATACATCCTCAAGTCCAGCCACTGTATAATTCTTCTGCATATACATGCGACACATTTTAACTTGAATTGAGGAGCAAGATAGGCACATGTTTAGATTTACCATAAATCTACTCCTTTTATGCTGACTATACTGAGCACATGCTGCTGTATTCTTTTGCTAACAGATCAAAAATATATACTTATTATTGCTGGTCATCTGGTGAGTTTTATATGACCAAATTTAAGGTGAAACTGATGAAAATCATTTTTAATATTTTTGGTAGGAGTTAAAACTTGTATGCTTATTTTAAGTTGATGCAGATACAACATCATTTAGTACTGTACATTCTTCCTGTCCACATGACAAGTACTGCAAGTCTGTCCCCAAATGTCAAGCTAATATTGTTTTATTATCAGTTAAGTTACTAACTTGTCACATTTTGACCCGATTATCCTTTAAAAGAAGTTGGCGTTAATACAGATAAAACATTATGTCACCAAAGAACATGTTAAAAAAAAAAAATGTATTTAGACAGGGTTTAGCAGTTAAGCCAACAAGATGAAATTATTGAAATGGAGTCCATAATTGCCCAAGCAGCATTAAATCTTTGGGAACAAAAACTGACTTTAAAGTCACTTGAAAAAAGTATGGTCTATATTAGTATTAAAAGCAATAATAATCCAAGGTTAAACGCCTATGGTATACATGTACACGGTACAGAAAAAAAGGGTGGGGCCAGTTAGTAAGGAATTGACCATTTAATTCTCAGCAGGATGAGACTGACATTTTTTTTACAAAAATTCTGGCCCTCAAATAGCTTGAAAATAAAACATTCTTGCACAGATTTAAAGAAAAGTAAGACTATTATATAATGTAGAAAAAAAACACAAATTTTAATATCAGTAATATGTTACCTTTCAGTGTTGTTTAGCTTTACGCTTTCTGCAATGGAAAACCCTTGTCCATGCTAGATGTACCATCCTACTGTTCTAGGTTCTTAGAACGTGCATCGACCTAGCCTGACTCCAAGTCATAGGCCCATGCTGAATAAGAAAAAAAGCTAACTTGCAAAATAATGTCACAATATAAGATGACTTGTACAGTAGAGGTTAACTTCTCCCATTTTGAAATTAAACTGAAATGCCTGCTATTATGGAAACTTAGTTGTGAAATAAGTTCTGTGTTAGATATAAATGGTATTTAGTTTTTATATGTCAGTTAAGTTTTAGCTTAAAAAACGCATTATGTTCTCAATATTTTTATTTTTTTCATTGTTGTTTGTACTGTATTACGCATAAGCTGAATACATCATGTCTATTAATAATGCCTTGTATATCACCCGAAATTACTAAGTCTTGTGTTTGCCAAGGTTATAAAATCTATCTCTAATTCTCTTGCACTTGCATCCATTGCTCTTAATATGTTGCTTAATATTTGTAATGGCTTTAAACAGGTGACCCTGGTTGAATTTCTTTATCTGCTCTAAACTGGTGGTAGGGGAGGTTTTGGCTTCAAAGGTTGTAGATCCAAATTGTTTCCTGTTTATTGTCAATCTTTGGTATTAATTATAGGGTCATTGAAAGTTATAATAAACTTGTTTTGGTACAAAGATATGGAAAATGCATTTGTTAAAAAAAGAAAATCTCCAGTTTAGAGTCTTTGTTAAACAAGTCATAGCCATGTGCTGCTGCGATAGATGTCTATTCTGTGTGCTGCGTCAGAAGACTAATTGGGAAAATAACTTTTATGATATGGTTTGCCTAATATACCGCTAGAAACCAATTTTATGTGAAAATATCACAACTTAAACTCATTGCATTTCTCAGTCCATATTACAAGTCTTTTTTCACAAACTAACATCTTATTAGTTTTATAGTGTTTGTTTTTGTGACCACTAGAAACATTTTAATTTAGCAGCTAATGTTTATTTTGAAACATCATTGCTAAAAATAACATCGAAGCTCAGTATCGAAGTTGCCCACTAGTGTCTGTCAGGAACTGTGAGTACATGTATTTTCTGACTGACTGTTGTTGACTTAAGGCAGGATGGTAACATGCTCAGTGGCTGACTTTAAAAAAAGAATGTCACTCCTCGGTTGGTGCCTGATGATAGATTCACGAAAAGAGGGATACAAAAAGTAAATTTTTTAATTAAAATCACTTTGTTAATAAAATGAATGGCTAGTGATAGAATGCAGCTGTCTTTACAGTGTAGATGAATTCTGTGCATTCGGCTAGTGATAGAGTGCAGCTGTTTTTACAGTGTAGATGAATGCTGCGCATTTAAAAATTGTCATACTCAGTAATCATTGCCATTTTCTAAGTCTAAAAAATAAAGCTACAGAAGAACATTTTTTAGCCTAGCTTATTATCTTTTTTATTATTTGAATATACAATGCCACGTTATTATTACTGGATAAACTTTAGAACGATTTTTATGACATCAGGTCATTGTATCCTATGTACTTCATCATACATGTATGCTATAAATAGTACAGCATTGATTTATAATCTCTTACTCTTAACATTTATCTTCAGTTTGAATTTTTTTTATTGCTGCACGTGTCTTAGAAATGGCTGATATTTATTCAGTTTTGGTAAATTTAGTTATGCTGATTACTTGATAACAACTCATTTCAAATCTTATCTAAAGGATGAATGCAATAAACGATAACTATTTTACATGAATGTCTTATGCATTTGTGATAATTTTTTCAAAGGGGGTCTTGGAAATAGTATGAAAGTTAAAGGGAAACTATGACCATTAATAACTAGTACAACAAGCAATTTATTAAATATCATTTGGAGAAAGACATCGAAGTTATGCTTGATACACAACAGTATGTAAATTTCTGCATGTGTATATGCAAACAGGTACATATACATGTAGTAGATCCACAGGGATGTACACTGTAGCTAGACAATTTGTTACACCGTCATGGGGCAGGGTGCAGGGGGAAATCCAAGAAATTTAAAACATAGTATTTGTTTCTACATAACACACAATCTTCTGTTCATGTGTCTAGCTAGGCCACTGCTAAATACCACAAGAAATGTTAGTACCGTATTGTTTGTACAGGTAAAGGTATGAAATTGACACCTGCCATGGTTGGGATTACAGCATAGGGGTTCTCCCATCTGTTTGTGTGGTGTGTTAAGTCACAGAATGAATGCAATAAAAGCAGTTTGGGGTGCCATAAAACCCACTATGGCTGCAATAAAATCAGTGATGGAGTTCCACTAGATTGAGTGATCATGCACTAGGCACAGTGGAATCCACCAGATGTAGTAGACATCCACTAATCGTAGTGAACACTTAATCCCTTAACCCCAGTGTCGATGTCCACGGTGTTGAGTAGGCAATACAAAATCCACAATGCATATCCTGTAGTTGTGAGAGGGTGAGAGAAAGAATGAATTGTCCTATAAATCAACAATTATACAGTTGAACTGCTGGTTTAGTGGTTCTCTATACCTCTCCCTTTTTCTCTGTCTCTATCTCTTTCTCTCATTAATTTATAAATTCATATGCAAATTCAATGATCATGATGATGTAGTAATGGTGGACATATTCTTTTTCAGGCTGGAACAAAATTAGGCAGTAGATGAGGGAATGGTTGCTTACAGGGCCAGATTAGCAACCAATCAGTACATGCCATGCAAGCCACATAGGTGGGGTTCAAAAGTCTAGATGAGGTGTGATAGCAAGTCTAGCTAATGGAAAGTGACATTTTAGTGGGAAAGTGACATAACCAAGCTGGATCCAATGGTCTGTCCAGTTGTCGGGAATCTTAAAAGAAGCCTTAGGGGGAAGTACCATAATATTTTGTTGGACTGCTACTTCACATCCGTGAGACTGGTGAATAGCTACTCAAAATTATACTAATATATTGTCTTAAATACAAAACTATTAAATATATAACAGTTTTGAAAGTATTTGAAGTCATCATTTAGATTGGCTTGGATTTTGACTATGGCTATTGGAAATAATTAAATAATTTTCAAATTCTGTCATGTTGGCCATATAAGAATATCCTAAACATTTCTTAAATAAAGTTATATTCATAGTAACTGTAGTGAGTTTGTGTACTATTAGATGAATAAATGACAATAACATATTTATTTATATTTTGTGTGTGGAAAATACAGTCTTGCCAACCCTTACAATTTGACTAAGTCTAAATTGCAGTGACCTTTAAATTATGGATTTACTGAATAACTAAAAAGAAATATGGAAATATGATCATTGCACTCAAATCTTGATTTTGGCTTATCTGGGTTTTCATATTAGATTCAATGGAGTTCATCAGGGAACCAGACTAACTTGACAGGAGTAATATAGAGGTTTTAATCTGCCCATGTTTTCATGCAAAACACCTGCATGATCAAGCTTTTACTTTTACGTTATAGCATTGTCTAGAAATTTCGTCCAAAAATGAAAACATATTGAAGGCAAAAGTGACAATCAGCTTCTTACAAAGTTCCAACAATTAGCACAGAAGTTTAAAAAAGAATGTTCATTTTCTTGGCCTTGCTTGGGGGAAGGCAGCAGTTACATTTATTGAACATCATGTTGTGTCAATTTGAGTATTGCTCATGGTAAGAAAGATGATAGCTGCCACCACATGAACTTAAAAAATACAAAGATTATGCAGAGTTGAGAGATCTGGCAAGAAGCCATTGACCACCATTGGGTTTGAAACTGCAATTTCTGAAATGGTCATTAAGGTCTAAGTGTATTTTACAAACTTTTAAGTTGAATATAATGTTGCCTTTGCTCTATCAGATCACACTTCTGAACATAACTTTTCAAATGCATGTTTCGCAAGTTGACAATGAACTTCTACCTGTAAATACTTGTACATAATATAGATCCCAAAGGGAGATTAGTTTGTGTAAACTTATTGGGTTATCCTTTGAAAATAAAGACTTTCTTTTTCTTCTTCTTCTTTTAATTATTGTTATTATTACACCTAATACATGTACATATTTTACTTTAAGAAGTTTGGCAGAAAAATAAAACAAAATCACAACGTAAGTAGCATTTCTTTTAATTCCTTTTAGACTGACACATTGAACAATAAACAAAGCAATGGGAGTAATTGGCTGATGACATGCCCGGAATCTGTATCCCTGTACAAGAGGCATTTCAGAGGTGTTGACATTAGTCACCAGTTGAGAACATCATACAAGGTTGGGAGACCATCAAAAAGGTGGTGGAAGTATGTGATGAATTTCTTAATGAATATGTGCATCATCAATGCTGTCATCATTGTTTATGAGAATGAAGTAAGGAAAGATGGATCAACTGAGATTAGCCAGCCAACTCATTGACGAATCTTCCAAACCAAATATAGAGAGAATCTGAGTTAGTCTGGTTCCTCAATTACTTGCAAACCCTATGGCTAGCTATGATCTTGTTCTCATGGCCAGGAAGAGATCAGATTGTACCATGATCTTGTTCTCATGGCCAGGAAGAGATCAACTTGTACCATGATCTTGTTCTCTTGGCCAGGAAGAGATCAATTTGCACTATGATCTTGTTCTTATAGACAGGAAGAGATCAACTGGTACCATGATCTTGTTCTCATGGCCAGGAAGAGATCAACTTGCACCATGATCTTGTTCTCATGGCCAGGAAGAGATCAACTTGCACCATGATCTTGTTCTTATGGCCTGGAAGGAATTAGAGAATAGACACTGTATATGGCTGTACCTGTACATCTTTATTACATGTCTTCCCTGGAAAAGTACCATTCAAATCAAGCTGAGGATTAAAATACAAGAATAAACAGCAATCATTTTGTACTTGTTCATTGTTCTTGTTGTTTTGTTGTTTTTAGGGAACGTTTCTTGCCAACTTTAATGCAGTTTGGTGTCGGTAAATTTGGAAAGGTTTGTCCATAATTTCCAAGTTTTACAAAACATGATTTGTAATAAAATTTGTTATATTTAGCACATTGCCCATTTGTTGTTGTGTTTTATTTTTCATTGTGTTCTTTTCGATTTAATGCTATTATTTTTCATCTTTTTTATATTAATAAATTTCTGTACTTAGTGTGTTTAAAAATTAGTAATCCTTAATAATTTGATTTTTTTTAAAAAAAAGAGCATTTGTTGATAACTAAATAAGCCATTTAAAGTTCTTACAACATCCGCTACGTTTTCTTCAAGCTAGTCTATGCTTGAATAATAAAAAAATTAACATTTTTGTTGGTTTTTATATGAACTGAGTTTTTGAAAAGTCCATTTATGAAGGATGATTAATTTTTAAACATCTTAAATAGAGTAATTTATATATCATATCTAAAGTATAAGTAGTGACCTTTGTTCATAAGATATGAATGATTGTATGACCCTTTTTCAGTTATACATGTATATTTACCTTCACTTTGAGGTAAGATGATTCAAAGTTGGAATATTACCTGAGAGTGTTCATGCAAGAGTTATTTCCATTTGTATAGGTCAAGGTCGAGGTCAGATCAAACTAACGGACTGAAAGTTGACAAACGTATGGTAAATAGATAAACAGAATAATATTTTTCTGTTTACTTATAAATGTTAAAATTGTAAGTCTTTTTTCTCCTATCATTTACTCTAACATCAGTCATTAACAGAACTAGACACAAATGAAAAGCCTAATAGCAAATTATGACATGCAAATCTTGCTCATTTTCATGTCTAGTAATCAGGTACACTTTACAAAAGTTTATTCTCAGTGATTTTATGAACAACTCGCCTTATTTAAATGTCCTATATAATCATTTAATGCATTTCATGTAAATCTGATAATCTGTCAAGGTAACTGATTACAGTTTAAAAAAACAAAATGTTTCCAAGTTATCAGATGCAATGTTTCAATTGAGGCAAAATAACACATATGATTGATCTATGAGCACTTGCTACTGCGTGATGTAAGGATTTTGAAACAAGCAAGCTCAAATGACATCACTTTATTACAGACACCATGATGTCATTAGCATCTGCTCTAAAAACAGGCTAAGTGTTAAACCCCACTACACTGTACTTTCCATGTATTACAGGAGGAGTCAGGTCTAAGCTGCACTGCTATGGGGTGTTAAACTTTGATTCATTTATGACCCATAGAGTTGCCAACTGCTGCAGGTTCTACAGATTGGCCAGTGTAGTACAACCAATGCCAGAATAAGAAACTAGTATATGTCAGTGAACTACACCCAGCACCAGCACTTGTGTAACATTGTCAAACCACTGTTTATGTACTGTGTATAGAAATGGATTTATGAAAAATGCTTCATTTGCTACTGGCATTCAGTTCACTGGTATTAATTAAAAATTTTTTACCAGTTTTACAGTGGTCCCCCTCTTATAAGGCCACCCCTTCTGCAGCAAGAAAGTGGCCTTATAAGACGGGTGGCCTTTCTAGAGGGGGATCACACAGTTGTGAGTAATAACTACATATAAAGTATAAAAGATGTAACTAATTTTTATATATTTTATATTTTCATTTAAAAATCACAGGAATATTATCTGGTTAAGGACTCAATATGATACAACTAATATCAATGAAATTTTTAAATAATATGAATAATCATGAATCGTGGTGCAAAACTACATTGTTGGTAATTTCTGGGCACAAACATTTGGTTGTAACTATGCCTGTACGTCCGTCGATTCCGTCTTCACACTCAATGCAGTTGAATGTATATTGACGATGTTTATTTGAATCTTTCTGACATATAATTTCAGTGTTTACAACGGAAGTGAGTCTGTCACGTGATCGACTTTTTTTTTCTTCTTCCCCAGTCTGGTACTTGGTTATGTACATTTCATAATCTATTAGAGTGAAGCCATAAAGGCTAACATGCCATTTTACTATCTGGCGACCGGATGTCACGCTTACTTGAGCTGAACAATGCTGTGCTTCTCTGCGGTTAGCTTTTGTCCTCTTGATAATTATCGGTGGTATTAATAGCCAGTAATTATCAAAGTGACAAAAGCTAACATCTATGGAACACATGGCAGTAATTGGATTACTTAACTCTTTGTAAGGATTAAAGTTACTTTATTGGCATGTTGGAACAAAATGTCAATGTGTTGAATTGAGAAATTAAAAAATATTATCGAGATTTTACTCTGTAAACAACCACTATGTGGCCGCTCGAGGGGGGTAAATTTGACCGTTTTTGCATAAAAATGCTGGCCGCTGGTCGCGTTAGAGGGGTGGCCGTCCTTGAGGGGTACTTTTGAACACAAACTCGTCGATGCCAAGGGATTGTGGCCGTATAAAGCGGGTGGCCGCTGGTCAGGGGGGCCGTTCAAGAGGGGGACCACTGTATTGCAATAAATATTTCAAGGATTTTCTTTTCAGATATGCTAAGAAAAATGATCTTCCTATATTAGAGAATGTGGTACTTCCACGTGTTGGAGCCATGAATGTGGTGCTGGACACAGTAGGTAATGCTGAACCACCAATTGGGGTTGTGTCAGGTAAGTAGAGAAAAGTTAGCAAACATCCACTCACTACAGATATAATGAAACCTGTCTATTATGGTCACTCAAAGGGACCACATAATTTTTTCCTTTGTGACAGTTTTCTTGGATATAGAGGCTGAAATTATACAAAGAGTTTTAAAGGTGTTCTGCTATGTGAGCAGTTTTCCTTAATATGGAAGTGTCTGCTAAGATTTTTTTTCTCACTGTTACATATTTCTTGATGTATTATGCTCCTTTTTTTGTCTTTTTATTATAACTATTTATGTTTGTAAACATGATAAAACATGGTCGAAGACACCAGGTGAATTTTGTCTCTCCTCATGGCTGTAGGAAGATTATGACCCAGCATTCAATGAATTTCTCCCATTCTTACTCAGAATTTGGTGAAGAGCTACATTTTTAAGTTATTTGTGTTTCATATATCTGAAAATTATTCAGTCTTTTTGCCATATGGTTTAATAGATAGATGAATTCCAAGTTTTCCATTGGTAGGTATTACACACATGTTGCAGTGCAGAGGCATTGGGGTACATGAAAGAATGGAATGGGTATTTGTAAATGTTTTGCTCTCCATTTGGTGCTAGGTATAATTTGTTCATGATAACCTTCTGTATGTTGTTACATACACTTTTATGCACTACCATGACACTGGTGTGGGCATATAGTGTTACCTTTATCCACCTATCTGTCCTTCTGTTATGCTTTGGTTAGGTTTTAGATTAAGGTCCATTTTCAGGCACTGGTGGGACATCATTGTTTCATGACAGTTACGCCTTGGTTAGGTTTTACATTAAGGTCCGTTTTCAGGCACTGGTGGGACATCATTGTTCCGTGAACACATTTCTTGTTATTACAAAATTTTTGTGAGTGTACAAATAATTGTAGCTGAGAATATACATAATTTTTAGCTGACTTTTGACAAGCCATGTTACTGTCAAACCTATGTTAGTGGAAGCAAAATATAGCAGTCACTTTTCCAGCGCTGGCATCATCAGTGTCGTTGAGAATTTGGTATGGTTTTGGTTAAAATTTTTCCTTTGCATACATTTCTTCAACCCATTGATAGATTTTCATCATACTTGGCATGAATCATTATGAAGCTAAGACAATTCATTCTGTTACACGCTCGCAAGCCTGTAAGACCTTGGAATCAAAGTCATGGTCATAGAAAAAATTTGCAGTAAGGTTTTAGTTACAGTTTTTTCATTTGCTTATATTTTATAAACCCCTTGATGGATTTTCTACATACTTGGGATTATGAAGCTAAGACAGTTCATACTGTGACACATTCGCTTGCCCCTTTGACCATGGGACATGGTCGCAGTCATAGAAAATATTTGTTAAGGTTTTGCTAAAAGTTTTCATTTTTTTATATTTCCTAACACCCTTAATGGATTTTTGTCATGCCTCGTTTGAATCATTATGAAGCTAAGATAGTTCATTCTGTGATGAGCTTGCTTACCCATTTGATGATGGGGTCTGGGTCACAGTCATATAAAATTTGCATTAAGATTTTTCTTATAGTTTTTATTTCATTATATTTCCTAAACCCCTTGTTGGCTTTTCTTAATACATAAGATGCATGATTATGAGCTCCGACAATTCATTCCGCAGCTCAATCACTTGACTCCTTTAACCTTGGGGTCAAACTCAATAGAAAATGTGAGTTACAGTTTTGCTTAAAGTTTTGTCATTTGCTTATATTTTATTTTTTGGTGGGAAGGTCAGTCATGTGCGTAACAGATGGTAAACAAGTGTATCACTTTTCTAGAGCCAACACTGACAACAGTAGTATTGTTGTTGGTGGTGTTAAGATTCTGTGTTACATACTGTCACAGTGTTTATCTAACTATTGTTCAACATACTATTTTTTGTAATGGATTTAATTTCATGCATATTGGTACCCACACAAACCCCAGAATAAATCCTTAATTAATAGTTCTGATTGTACAGTATTTTTTTTCAGTTTATTTTATAGCTTACAGCTTAATTAGTAGACATTTTTCACACTAATGTGACTGTTAGCTAAACTCTACAATGCCACCATAATAATTAATTTGGACCAAGAATATAAACAGATGCTTCTAATGCTCAGCAGATTGAAATAATAAAAGGAGAGGAGAAATAGTCTTTTCTGAAAACATACTGCTCCTTAATTCATATTCCAATTTGATCATGAGTTAAGTATGCTTACAGTCACAGTAGAGATATTGCTGCATTTGCATCATAATAACAAAAATAGAAATAACATTGTTTATTGTGGAGAAAGTAGGAAGTATCAATTTTATTATCACTATA
Source organism: Margaritifera margaritifera (assembly GCA_029931535.1). Taxonomy (NCBI): domain Eukaryota; kingdom Metazoa; phylum Mollusca; class Bivalvia; order Unionida; family Margaritiferidae; genus Margaritifera; species Margaritifera margaritifera. The sequence goes on from JAQPZY010001606.1 coordinate 4,942,755, forward strand.
TGCATTAAGGATTTATTATTTTAACTTTTATGTCCATTAATGATCTAATGTTCAAGATAAGAGACAAACAGGAAAATTACAAAATATATGAATGCACAAACAAATTAGAATAAACAAGAAGAAGGCAAATACAATGGTTCAATCTAAAAGAATGACAGACGTTACTTCTAAATAAGGCTTCAGTGTTTTCATTAGACATATTAATAAAGAAATTATATTCGCTTGTCACCCTCAGCTGTACACAGTAAACTTTGAATATGGTTGAAAAGCCACTAGTCTTCCCTAATTAGAGGACTTAAGACAATAAAACAAATCTTCTTTTTATTTATTCTGCAATATTTAGTGTTTTATTTATTCTGCCACAGCTGGTCTTATGTTATCCTTGTGTCACTTTTGTACAGATTGCAATATAAAATATTGAAAAGACATCATGAGTGTGGATATGATCTCAATACAATCAGTGTATTGATAGTATTAAAACTGGCAAAACTAAACTACTTTGATGCTGTTGCTTACTACTACTACTACTACAGTGAAACCTCTCGCTAACACTCTTCATTATAACGAATTCAGATGTAGAACAGTGGTGATATGGCTCCAGAAATTTTACAATAATTTCACCAGTTGTTTAAGTACTACAAAGCTTTAGTGCCAAAATAAACAAGAGTTTGATTTGATAATTTGGGAAGTTACACTGTATTCTTGAAGAAAAAATATTACTTCTTGTTTATTTTTGAAAGATGTTAACTCTTTATAAAGCTGATAATTGTTAATTAAATTATTACTGAATCAACAATAAAGCTATTAAGGCTTCATTGTGTTTGTCTTCAATGCATCCTCAGTACAATCATTGCTAAATCCAGGGTAAACAATAGCATACACATCCAGCACCAAACAATGTTGTGGTCTGAAAAAGTTTCTCACCCAAATTTATTAATTAATTTCCCTACCTATTTAAGGGGAAACAATAGACCAATAATGCCTGCTCAATCAATTGTCATAAACACCATTGAAACAAGTTTATCGTTACATACCCCCCTCCCACTTTCATCTTAATCTTTTTTATTTTAGAGTCAGAAATGTAGACAACAATTCCAAATCACACCCATATACACAAGACCCTTGTCATTTTAATGCTAAAGTGACATGTATAACTGTAGTATTGACTGGAACAGAACCATTTGAGTTGTAGGGGTGGAGGGATTTACATTTATATTCAAACAATTTACTCTCTGTTTTTGCTCTGTAGTAGTGCAGAGTCATAAGTATATAATAAGTTCAATGAATATAGATTTTCCTTTGTCTTTTAGATACAGCTGCCATAGGAGTTCTCAAATACCATTATATCAACTTGTCTTTGATTTGTTTATATGTTAAACTGCCAAATAAACACCTTAACAAAAATAAAATTCAAAGGGGACTACAAATAGTTTCTTTGTCAGACAAACAATAAAGATGTTGCCCACTCAGCTTTATTCAAGATGACTAGGGCTAGTTTACACATTGTTCCTTTGTCAGACAGTCAGTGGAAATGTCACTAAGTTTGTTTAGTCATTATGTTTTGCTAATTGTTTAAGCTCTGAATAGCCACAAAACACCAGACAAAAGAGGTCTGAAGGCTTATCTCCTAGACTCATATAACCCCCAATAATTGAACGATTGCCCCAGGGTCTGTATACTATCGACATTACATTGTCCCTCACAACACAAATGTTTGTGTCGCGATATGTTAGCACATGATCCCTTTAGAGCAAAAAAATTTTGGAAGGATAGGTCTGAATTAAAAAAAAACATAAATTCTAGCAACAACAGCTAACTTTTTATTATCATCCTCCAATACATATTTTGGGACCTGTTCAAATAAAACATCACCATCTAACTTTACTGGAAATGTCTGTTAATTATGTATTACATATTTTTGAGGTAGTAAGTTCATTTGTTGTCAATCAAAATTTTATTTTAAAAACAGTACAGTGGAATAAAATACTGTTGTTGGGTGAAATTTTATTGTATAGTTTTCTTAGTTTTTTTTTATAAATAATTAGTTTGAGAGGAAACCAGCAAATCATGTAATGATAATACTAACACTAAAGCAGCAGCAAGTCCAGAACAAAAAATGACACATTTTCAAGTACATTTAATAATGAAGTATATAAATGTTTTCTTTTTTGTCAAAACTTGTTATATCTCCTTTAACTGTTTTTATATTAAATTTCACAAATATATGGCTGCCACATTCATTTTCAGGAAAAAAATGTCTGGCAAGAGTCATTCGAATTTCAGGATCACTGATAATTATATGTATATTCACCATAAAATCACTTAGAATGACCACCGGTTGGCTGCACAAACTTGTTTCATGTTAACTTAATGAAAATGTTATAGATTAGTATTTTTTAAACAGTGGGCTTAGAAAACAAAAAGTTAAAACAAAATAGCCAGGAGTAAATGGTAAGGACCAAATGAGAGGTTAGACCATGTTTACTAAACAAAATGACCAATTGGATGTGTTCCATAAAATGCTATTAATTGTATTTTATAGCAAATGTTACTTCTTAATATTTGACCAAACTTGACCATTAAACAACAAATTCACAATTAAATTTGAAATTTTCTTGAATTTTTGACAGTCAGTCATTTTTTTTCTTCCTTGTTTTTCTAAATCAATGATATCAGAAAGAAGCCTGTAACTATCAAATTCATTAAAAACATTGCAGTAATATTTCAGACACTTATATTTCATCCTACATTAAAGCAATTTCTGTTCCAATTAAACGTTCTCCCCTGAAAGGACTCAGCTCACAGTTGTTTCAAAATCAGTCCCTATCTATTTTGAGAGTAATTTTAACATATGATTTTTTTAATATGGATTTGAACAAATTGGAAAGTTCAGTACTGGGAAACACATGTAGAGCACATGTCACAAGGAAAGGTTGCCATAATTTGTTACAAAATCTTTAAACTTATGGATATATTGAACACTTTTTCACCAGCATCCTTTGTTTGAAATCTCTCTTTTTTTAACGCTTCATAAACAAATTTAGCTAATGTACATACTGTTTTCTTATTACTAGAAGTTAACAATTGAATTCACTTACACATGGATGGTTTGTTCCAGAAGTACACAAGTTAGTAAATACTGGACACTAAAAAAGAAAGTATATTTGTCTTCAATATCATGGTTGTCACATAGCATACAGTATCTTTCATTTCTATCAATTATTCTATCTTTTCCATATTTCCCAGTTTCAGTTCTCAGATTATGAGAACACTCTTGATGTTTTGTCAAAGCTGTTCTATGTTTAAGGTTACACAAGAATTTGAAATAATCTTTGGGGCTGAACTTGATATGTTTTAATAGAGACAGCTTATTAGAATTTTGTAATTTATTCTTCCAGTATGATAGAAAGGTATCTGTAACTCTTTGTTCAGAAATTGGAGTAAACTTTGATCAATTTACAGAACCAGGAAAACAACGGTATCACTGATTCGACTACATGGCATATAAGTCATGATGTTATAATCATTTTAGCTCTCTATAGTCAGTACTGTCCAGAAGTTTGGTCTCTTGTCCTGCATATGATCCTTGACTTTGAAGAGCTCCCAATAAGGGGGAGATAACATACCTTTCTGGAAGGGGTTATAGAGCATCATTTCCTTCAAGGGGACTATTTTAAAATTTGTTTTTATTGATCTATAAAATTGTCAGGATTATACCATTCAGGGAACTCTTATTAATTGTTGTTTCCATACAAATTAAGAGTTATGATCAGCATGTACCTCCACCAGACTTTGTGGATAGCTTGCATTTCGGGAAAGGAAGAACCCTATCAATTTTGGAGTCAAAAGGTCAAAGGTCAAGATCACTGTGACTGAAAGAAGAGAAATGGTTTCCACAAAAATAACATTAGTTCTTCATTACAGACCTAGACCAAACTTTGTGGATGGCTTGCACTTGGGGTAAGAAAGAACCCTATCGATTTCAGGGTAAAAAAGTAAAAGGGCAAGGTCGCCGTGACTGAAAGAAGAAAAGTGGTTTCTACACAATAATTTGAATTCTCCACCATCTACAGTAACCAAATTTTGTGGATGACTTGCACTTGGGGTAAGGAAGAAGACCATCATATTTGGGGTCAAGAGGTCAGAGGGGTCAAAGGTTAAGATCAATGTGACTGGATTAATCAAAATGGTTTCCATACAATAACATTAGTTCTACATCACATACCAGGACCAAACTTTGTGGATGGCTTGCACTTGGGGTAAGGAATAAGCTTATCGATTTTGGAGTCAAAAGGTCAAAGTCACTGTTACTGAAAGAAAAAAGGTGGTGGATTACACCTTATCTTTTCCATGAAAGCTATTTGTGTTAGACATGTACAATTTTGCTCTAAGAAAATCGGCCTTTGTTTTCATGTCTAAAGACATTTTTGGGGCAAATTATTCTGATTTTACATAATTATCAAGTGATTATCTCCTCAGTCCTTGCAAATTTTTATTGTGATTTGAGATATCTTGTTTGTTTAGGAGACTTTATTTCACCATGTTAATCTTGCGGTGCTCATCTCAGTTGTCCCCTTTCCCTTACCAGGTGTTAGGGTAAGTAATCGCTCCTGTGTGGTTGTTCCAGAATTTTATTTTAGTACTTGCTTTGCCAGTACTCCATTATATTCTTGCCTAGGGCAAGTAATTCTACCCATTTGTAGTTCCAGAATCTTCATTCTCTTGTTCATCAATTATGGAATTTAATAATTAATAAATACTTGCTATAGGCAGTATGATTATAATTCTTGCATTAAATAATTTTATAGCACTGCTTCAGCAGTACATTTAGAAATCAAATATTTGTTCAGTATTTTTCCTTTCAGAGAGTACTTCCTTTGACAGTACATATTATTTGTTTCAGGAATGTCAAAATGTGGGGAAATGTGGGCATAAGAAGGTCTCATGGGATACTCACCCCACATGTTTAAATTGCACCAGGTGCTTATGAACGGTTGTCCATTTTATTGTCTATTGCCCAGAGATGTTTGGGACCTAGCTGAGAGTTGGCACACTTAAAAAGGGAGGAAGATAAGCCCTTCTTCCCCCTATGCTTCGTGATCTCAAGAGGGTAATGGGATCTTTATCTCCTCGATCCCTGGAGTGTATGGGATCTTGCTCTTCCATAGAGAAGAGTACTGCCCCAGTGGGACAGTTTCATTCTGAGTCATGTGGATCTCAGGAGTGTATGGGATCTGTCTTTTCAGAAGTTGAGAGACATAATCCCATGAAGAGTCACAGTACTCTGTTGGGGGTTGGTGGAGGCCCATTGAAGGCACCAGAGAGCAGATCATGCCTCCCTGAGAAGAGAAAGCAGCAATCTCACTCTACATCTTCTGTTGGTAGCTTGTCCATCAGATCATCATCACCTGACTGGTCTTTGACTGGGCACTGGTCATCTCCCTTTTCCTTCAAGGTGCCATGGATGTCCATGCCTTGCCTTCAGAGCAGATTAGATTTTGAGGGACGCGAGCCTGCTTCGTCTGCTCAAGTGGAGCTAAACAAAGAGGAGGGTGGCCAGTCCTCTCCCCTAGATGACCTGGAAAGGATGAGAGGCAATATTGTCCTTCTAAAAGGTCTGCTACTAAGGCAGTCCAATCACTCCTGGTAATGAGTTTTTTTCCCCACTTCCCCCCAATGACACCATGGATGCCCCTGCCTTGATTTCAGATTATGATGGACATGACAGGATAATGCCCTGCTCCATCACCTCTGGCCTTGACCAACAAAAAGGAGGCAGTGCTTGCTGGAGGCTTTGGTGAAAATGTTAAGGCATGCACTCTCCACGTCAATGGCACTTTCTGCATAGCTTATCCACATCCATAGGGATGCTGCCTTGGAGAGGTCTTGGGTCTTGCTGCACCACAACAAGAACCTTTTGCGGGCTGCACGGCTTGAGTTAGAGACGCTCTTTTATAGGTCTCGTCACCTTTGTAGCGTCGCATAGGCATTGCATTTTCTTTCACCAGTCCAGACTGATTCATCTAAAGGAAGAGGTACACACCCTTCTGCAGAAGGAGCAGTCAAAATGACCAAACTCTGGGTTTCCATTCCTGAATCTTTTTAGTGTTGAAGAAAGGCAGCAAGTTTGGACTCATCATTGATCTTTTTGCCTTAAACGTATTTCTTCAAGAAGAATGCTTCAAGATAGAGATTACTGCCTTGGTCAGGAATGCCATAAGGCCCTATGACTGGGTGGTATCCATAGATATGTAGGATGTGTAACCTCACATCGCCATCTTCCTGCCTCACAGGAAATACCTCTAGTTTTGTCTCAGCCAGGAGGTATTTCAATTTTGGGCTCTTCCATTCTACCTCGCCTCCACTCCCAGAGCCTTTACCAGGGTGATGGGGGTAACATCAGCTAACTTGAGGTCTTCAGGGATCCCCATCCTCCAATATTTTGATAACTGGCTGATGCACAATGTCCTTACAGATACTCTCCTGAAGGGCCTATCCCATTGTTGGTCAACAGTGACTTGTCTCGGTCTGATCCCCAATTTATTGTATGTGGGCTTGAATTTCCTCACAGATCAAGTGGTGGTTCACAGTCCACTGGACAGGACTGCTCAGATTCTGTCCTGCATAGCGGATCTTTTGGCCAAGACTTTGTTGTCCGTTTGCCTTTACCTTCTCTGTCCTTGGATCTCTGAATGCGACTGTGGATCTAGTTTCCCTATGGAGATTTCACTTGCTCCCTCTCCAGTTCCTGCTTCTAGCAAACTGTAAACCAAACAAGGACCTGCTATTGGCTTGGACTCCTCTGTGATCCGATTTTCATCACCACCTGAGTTGGTGGCTTAAACAGGATCATTTCCTGACTCCAGTCCAAATCACAGCCCCGATTCCAACTGCTTTCTGTACACAGATGCATCAGATTCAGGATGTGGTGCTCACATGGAGCCAGAAGGGGTAGTTCTTCAGGGGTATGTCAACCTCATAAGGCATTGTTGTGTTATGGTCACATCAGACAACACGTCCTTCTGTTTGCATGGAAGTCTTGAAACTCCTCTGATGGTCAGTCTCAGATGATATCCCATCTGGGCAAAGGAATATCCTGATGGACAGCCTGTCCAGATGGGGCTGTGTTGTCCTCACAGAATGATCTCTGCACTTTTTTAGCTGTATTGGAGACCATCAGTGGACTTGTTCCCTATGAGACTGAACAACACGCTCCCTCTTTATGTCTCTGTGGTGCCAGATCAGAGGGCCTGGGTGATGGATGCTTTCAGTCAGAAGTGGAATCATCTGTACACATTCCCACATTTCAAAATAAATTCACAGGTTCTCTACCCAAGTCATGATCTCCACATCTCAGCTCATCCTGATAGACCCCCTGTGACTCCAGTGGTCATGGTTCAACAACCCGCTCGACCTGTTGGTAGAATGAGCCCAGGAGATTACCACAGAGGAGGGACCTGCAGTCATAGCAAAGGGGATCTCCTACACAACAACCTGCAGATTCTGTTTCTACTATTAAGGACTGAAGGGCAGCCCTTTATAACACTCAAGTATTACGTTGTTCAGATTAGTTTTACCCCCTCAAAAACTACATTTTAATAGCAGTAATACATCACCTGCTACTATCAAAGGGGACAAACATAAGCAAAATGCCCAGTATCAGTCTTGTGTAAAATTAAAATTCTTCGGTGCATCTTCTTCACTTGAAAGGGATTCAGATGGAATGAAACATATGACGAATTTGGGTGAGTTAATGGTACCCCCACCCCAAGTCCACCAGAAATACAAAATCTGCTTCACGCAGTCTTTAAAAGTTTAGGACCAAAGATGATGTTCTTAAAGCTGAAATATTTATAGACATTAAAATTGGTGACTGATCACTATTTATATCAGTCTTCTGAAAACACAAATTATTTCAAGCTGTTTCCTGATGCTTTTCATTCATGTTGTAATTCTTAGACACCAACCCAGTTGCAGCTGATGTTTTGATTATCACAATGGTGAGTTGCAAATAAAAATCTTAACAAAAAAAAAATCGATTTCTAAATTTTATTTAAAACAATATTAGATTTATTTGTCAAAAATAATCTTTGAAAAACTTGAAAATATTTTGGAAAAGTCCTGGAATTTTGTTTTGCCAAGTCTTCGTGACCCATGGTGGAGGACTTGTACTTAAGGTATGGGAGAAGCCTACTGATTTGGAAGTCAAAGGTCAGGGTCATTGTGGCTGAAAGAGAAAAGTGTTTTGCAGAAAAACATTTGTTCTAGAGTAAGTTGATTGACGGAACCTTGTGGATGGCTTCATGTAGGGTAATGAGGAAACCGTGGATGGCTTATACTTAAGGTAATTAAGAAACTGTGGATGGCATGACCTTAGGGTAATGAAAAAACTGTGGATGGCATGAACTTAGGGTAATGAAGAAACTGTGGATGGTATGAACTTAGGGTAATGAAGAAACCGTGGATGGGATGAACTTAGGGTATTGAAGAAACCATGGATGTCATGAACATAGGGTAATGAAGAAACTGTGGATGGCATGAACTTAGGGTAATGAAGAAACTTTGGATGGCTTATACTTAATGTAATGAAGAAACCGTGGATGGCATGAACTTAGGGTATTGAAGAAACCGTGGATGGCATGACCTTGGGGTAATGAAGAAACCGTGTATGGCATCAGCTTAGGGTAATGAAGAAACCGTGGATGGCATAATCTTTGGGTAATGAAGAAATCATGGATGGCATGAACTTTGGGTAATGAAGAAACCGTGGATGGCTTATACTTAAGGTAATGAAGAAACCGTGGATGGCATGAACTTAGGGTAATGAAGAAACTCTGGATGGCATGAACTTAGGGTAATGAAGAAACCATGGATGGCATGAACTTAGGGTAATGAAGAAACCTATGGGTTCTTAGGGTCATAAGATCAGTGGTCATGGTTATGGTAAGTCTATCAAGAAAATAGTAACTTTAATTCAAGACCACATACCTTGACCAAAGGTTGAGATAATTGAGACCTGTTGGTCAATTATATCCAGAGGCAATTCTGGATATACATAAAGGACTATTAAACACAGAGTGGGCATAAAAAGTACTGTTCATAGTACTACTAGTACATACATAAAGGACTATTAAACACAGAGTGGGCATATAATATATAGTACTCCTTTTAAAGTTTGATACTCTCTTTTCTCTTTTGTTTCTGCTGTTATTTTATGATAAGAATCAAACATCAGGTGAGAATTGCCCCCTGCGGGTTACTTTTGAATATAATAGCACTGTCAAGATTACACTAAAACTTAAGAATACTCAATAATTGTATTACATTCAGATGAGAAATAACTTTCACAGAGGATAGGCAAGAACTCTATGCATTTCAGTTTGTATTTTCACCGGCGGGTGATAGTTTCAGATATGACATTTGTATTCAGAGCATATGGCCTATATGCACATTTTTTTTAATTGTAACTAAATGTCATCATTTTTGTTTTATATTAAGCACAATTATAGGACATTTTATATTTTGCAGACATGTTCTTACTAATGAGTTCTTGATCTACAAGAACAGTGGCAAAACTGAGGATTCAAAGAGTGGGGATATCGGTTAACCTATTTTCCAGTTAAAATATTACATTTTTTAGTGAAAAATAGACAAATTGACTATTTTAAGCAAAACCACTTCTCAAAATTGAAACCCATTAAAAAAATCATGGATCAGCACTTTACTCTTGTAGAAGGTTCTAGCTGTAGTTATTAGTGTTCTAGCAATACTTAATTGTTCTCATCTTTAAATAATATGTCAAATTATAGTGAGCACAACAAGCTTCGATGATAATGTGTATCAATGTCTAGATTTTCCATAGCATATGCTTGGAAATAATTTTGTCACCTGGAAGTTTGTATGTTGGTATGTTGGTGAAATTGGAACAGAGTTGAGCATGGGGAAAAAAGCAAAAGGCATCAAATAGATCAATTAGATGGACACTGACCTTTTCTCTCCAATGAGGCAATAGTGCATACCTATTTTTGAAACCAGTCAGAAAGTTTGAAATAAATTATTAATTCTATTTAAAGACAAAATGGACATAAATGTTTAAAAATACACAACACAATAAGATATTCTGTGCAGTGCAGTAGAAATTATTTGATACAGGCTAAAAAGATGTATATGCCTCAGTGTGAGAAGTCTTCAAGGTGTGACACAATGTCAATAAGCACACACATGATGTCACAATAAGTCAGTCAGCTGTGCTTACTACTTTTAGGATTTGTCTATTTCATATTATTCAGATCATAAGATTTGGTGTCCTTTTCAGAGAAATCTCCAGGATCAAGTTGTGTTAAATGGGTGATAGATGTGACAGTAGCTTATCCAAATGGTCGACCTCTTGATATGCATGGGATGCTGATTGGTTATTGGCCACCATGTCAGACGCTCATTCATTACAGAGCATATCCTGTGGCAGAAATTCCCAAAGATATTGACGGCAGGACAAAGTGGTTGTATGAAAGATACCAAGAGAAAGAGGAAATGTTAGATGCCTATTACAAAAGTCACAAATTCCTGGATGAATCCGATGAGAAAATACGAGAACTTCCAAGGATGTCTCGTAAAGTTTTACAGTTGGACAAAATTAGTATTATCATATCTTATATATTCTATACTCTTTCTGCATACTTGCTTTGGACATATGTATACTTTCCTTTGTGGGGACTGTTGTTGTCAATTTTAAGGTATCTTTTTAGTTTTATATTTTAATGTAACATTTTCCACAAGATCCCTTTATTACACTTTATATGGTATCCTGAACAATAACAAATGAGAATCATATATATATTGTTGTTTGAATTGTAAGAAATTTTATTGTACATGTGTTGTTTTGAAGTTGCTGATTGTGTTTTTAAGTACCCCTGTTTTATATTTACCATCTTTTCTTTGTACTTCTAGTCACTCTTTCAAAGTTTCTCGTACTTAGGCATTTTTTTTCTTTCTCATACATTTGTTAAGTTCACAGTTGTGCCCATTTTGAGGAATTTTTAAAAACAAATATGTACTCATGATTTAGGGGTTTTAGTGCAGTACAGAGTTGTATTTAAGAACAGTTTTGAGTGCAATGAACATGGCCCTTGCATATTATAAACATCTACAAGGAACTTTGGGTCCTGAATTTTCCATCTTAATTTAGGGATTTTTGTGTAACATATGAATATAGTTCAAATTTAGGATGGAAAGAGTAATCTTTCTTCAGTGATACATGCACATCTGTGAAGAAATGCATCCTGCTTGCAAGGGATAGCTAAGAATAGTTGCTTTTTTTTGTTCCTTCATCCATTATTGGTCCTTATCCACCTTACACATGAAAAGTTTGTAAAAACAAAAAGAAACCTTACTGTAAAGACCCAATGAACAGTAATTCTGCTGTCATAACAATAGGACTTTTGTAATTTTTCATTAAATGATGAAAATTGATCACCTAAAAAATAAATGAATTCACAGTAGTTGATTTACCTCTCTGGATTTTTTTCTGTTCAAATTGATCATTGAGACAAATCAAAGAAACAGGTTTTTTTGTTGTTGTTCAAACTGTAAATTCAATTAAGATATCAACACTAAAGTCATGTTGACAAATATGCACAGCTGGTACTTTTTAGCTAAATTTCAAGGCTACAGTCATAGTATACCTATTTTAATTGAATTAGGTGAGTAGTGTAAATTGTTTATTGTTTTATGTTAAAAATAAGACAGCAATGATATTATGAAGTCTTTGAGTTCAAGTAGAAAATACTACCGTATATACTCGCGTATAAGCCGATACCAACTGCAAACTGCATAGACCCAAATCTGCCAGCACATTATGCGTCGGCAGATCTGGGTCTATGCAGTTTGTAAGGACTAATCAGTAGAACAAGCAACATAGACCCTGATCTGATGGCGCATTATGTAATGGCAGATCAGGGTCTATGTTGTTTACATTTGGACCTGGATTATAAGCAAGTATATACAGTATTTAAAAAAAGAAAAAGGATCAACCCAAATAATCCATCAAATATAAAACCCGATCTTTAATATTCCACTAATATCCATTAAATCAACTTTGAATGTATTTTTGAAATTTTGCTTCAGTATTATATGATAACTTTCATGTATGTACACAAATATTTAGACTAATATCACACATGTATATACGTGTATGGACCAATTTATTAGATAATTACTATTGTATTTAATAATTTCAGCCTGTCAGTAACACCAAATCATTTGCTGTTGCATTATTGGTCATGTGATGGCTGTCATGGCCACTTGATATTGTGTCATACCTTGCATGCCATCATTTTTACCCATAATTTCATCATAGTTTATTCATATTTTATACCATTTATTGTTGGTAAAATGTGTTCATGCACAACTATAGTATTCTCTCGGTAATGACAGTCATCAAGATAATGCAGTGAATTTTATTATAAGCAAAATCAGTGCATATTAATGAAATTTAGTGAAGTAATAAATAAGTGTCGATTTGTAGCTAGGTAATCAATTTGTTTTCTGTTTTAAAATAACTTTCTTCTCAGCATCAGACAAGTAATCCAGGGGTTACAGGTTCGATCTCTGCCATGGTAAGCTCGGCTTGGCTGCCTTGGTATATCCCTGGGAAAGGCACTTAGCTCCCATTTTCTTGGCATGATATTGCCAATAATGTGTTAAAAGTGTCATTAAAGCCAACAAAAACAATAACTAAAGGAAAGCAAGGGAAGTAACCCCTGATATTTAGTATTGAGAATCACAGGTTTGGAGTTACATGTAATTCTTCCCCTTGCCAACAAAATGCAAACCAAATATTAAAATTTTTTTTTTTTTATAAGCACTAATATTTTACCTGCTGTTATAGCATTGCTATATCTTTTCCTGGCACTAGTCCCCAATCCAAGAATATTATTCCCTCTTCCAATTAGTAATTGGAGGTATAGAATGAAAAACATGATTACAGTCTGATACCTTAGTCCACTTCTGCCAATTGAAATATTTTCCTTCTTTTCCTTGGACTTCATGCATTTTTACGTGTCTTTTGAGCACTCAACACTTCGTCGATTTAGGAGTCTTTGGGAATTTCTGCTGTCAATCGTATCCTTTTTTGTGTTTGTTTATTTCTCCACAGTCCTTGCTTTATTTTTGCGTATCTGTGTCCATTTTCACTGATTTTGAGGGATTTTAGTACATGGCTAACGAAGTGGTGCTTATGGTGTTTCATCCTTCCAATAGTAACTGGTGTCGGGGTAGGGTAAGTATTTTCTACCATTTTTTTTTGTTCAAGTTCATTGTTGTATTTATATATTTCCTTCCAGCATTCAATAATGCCTCAAAAAAGGCAGTGTGGGACACTCACGCCACCTGGCATGTGTATGCACAGACAGTTGCTCCATTTGTTGTGTGTGGTCCGACAAGGGTTGGGACTTGGCAGAAATGTCGCCGGGCACTTTCCAGTGTTTGGAAGCTGCCTGCTTCAATGATAGCACTTCCCGGCATAAAGAAATTGCCTGATTCAGTGAGAGAGGTGGCTGTATGGAAGTCACCAGGTTTAGTGAAAGAGGTGTTCCAAGTTGGGAAGTCACCCACTTCCACTAGGGAGAGATCTCTGAGAGAGCGATCTTTGGCACTGCAGGGCATAGGGAAGTCACAGCCTGAAGTAGCTAGCACTGCCTTCCTGACACAAGGGAAAAACAGGGTCGTTGTCTTGTTCTAGTAGATCTCGAATTAAAGCATCATTCGTCTGAGTCAAGTTCTCCAAAAAGAGACTGTCCAAAAAGTTCTACATCATCTGACTGGTCATTGTCCCATCTCTGGGCACCATATACCAGGCAGCAGTCACCAGTCATTGGGTAGTGTGTCAGATGACAGTCAGTGAAAATCTGGCACCAGGCACCATCACCAGTCACCAGACATCAGACATTGGGAATCAGGCACCGGGCACCCATCACGAGAATATGTGTCTAATGACAGTAATAGAAGGTCTGTCACCAGTCACCAGGTACAGGGTGTCAATCAGCAGGTACTGAGCACCGGGCTCTGGACACTGGGTCACAGGGCGATGTTCCAAGAGACATTTACCGAGTTTCTGTCACCAGGCACTGGGCACCTGGCACCAGTGACCAAGTACTGGGAATTGATCACCAGATATGGTGTATGGTGTCTATTTTCTTTTTACTGTCTTGGATCACAGATCATGGAGCACAGAGTGCTGGTCATTGAACACAGCTCCATGTGTCACCTCAGGATGCACAGATGTTATTCAGAGGACTAATCCCTACAGGGGCCTCTCAAGATTTAAGGATAAGCAACACTGGTCCCTGGCCATAGTACTGGGCTCAGCTAAACCAGTGAAGAAATGCCTCCATTCCAGAAGGTCCACAGCTTTCCCTCATAAGTAGTTTAAATAGGGAAACAAAGTCAGAATCAGTTCCAGTTTAAAAACCTGTTCCACCTGTTATTCTCATAATGAAGGTGGCTGGAGGGGTCAGGGGAGGAAGTCTACAGACTCCTAATTTTTCCCTTAGGAGGGAGACAGTCACCCCAAGGTAGTCACACCCTATCTGCAAAGTCTCTCTCTACCCAATATCCAAGTAGGTGCCAGATTAAGCATTTTTTCGGAGTCTTGGTCTGACCTCATGGACGATGCAAGTGTCCTTTCCACCATAAGAGAGGGGACTGGCTTCACTTCCAGGACCCACCACCTCTTTCAAAGACCCCCAGTCTGTTCAACCAGTCTCAACTGGTATCTCTGCGGAAAGAGGTGTTCTCCCTTCTAAAGAAGGGCACAGTAGAGAAAGTGAAAAATTTGAATCTTAGTTTCAAAATGAAGGGGAAAGTTTTGACTCGATATCAGTATTTTCCCTTTGAACAAATTCCTTCTGGAAGAGCGGTTCTAGATGGAGTAAACCAGCTTAGTCAGGAATGCCATCAGGTTGAATGACTGAGTGGTCTCAATAGATCTCTAGGATGCTTATTCTCATATCCCTGTCTTCCCAGCCCACAGGAAATGTTTGTGGTTTTGTCTGGGACAGGAGATCTTTCAATTTCAGGCTCTTCCTTTTGGCTTCTCTTCAGCTCCCAGAGGCTTCCCATGGAGATGGGTGAAATAATGGCTCATTTAAGGTCCTTAGGGCTTCCCATCTTCCAGTACCTTTACGACTGGTTGATGCACAACATCTTCAGATGTGCCCTTCTGAGGGGTCTGTGTCTCTGTTGGGAGACAGTGACTCAATTAGGCCTAATCCTCAAGCAGGAGAAGTTGGATCTTATCCTTCATCAGAATTTCATTTACATAAGGATATATTTTCTCACCTGTCAAGGAACAATCAGTGTTCCTCCCAACAGAATGACACAAATGCTTGCTCTCTTTGCAAGACTGGAAGAGAAGACATCGTTGTTGGCCCATCTCTACCCTGGGGACTCTAAACATGGCTGCAGAATTAGTTCTCCTGGGAAGGAATCATATGTGGTCCTTCCAGTTTATACTTCTAGTTGTAGCTTACCTCAGACACCAAGGGGACACTCATGTCTATTCTCTCTGCTTGGAAGTTTGGAACCTCCTTGGTTTGACAACTTCAGAGAAGATTACTCTCAAGGTCGGCCACATTCTGGGCATGAGGAATCCTCTGATGAACAGCTTGTCATGACAAGTGCAAGCAGTCTTCACGTAATGGTCTCTACACCAGTTGGTAGCAGAGACACTTTTTTTCTGCGGGGAAGGCCAGTGGTTGACTTGTTTGCAATGAAGCTGAACAACAAACTTCCTCTTTATGTCTCTCCAGTGCCGGACCAAAGGGTATGGATGGTGGACACCTTCAGTCTGAGATGCGATTGACTGTACACATATGCCTTCCGACCTTTCAGAATTATCCCTCATGTTCTTCACAGAGTCAGGACTTCCAAGTCACAGCTCCTCCTGATTGCTCCCCAGTGACCTAGAGCTCATGGTTCATTGATCTCCTTGACCTGCTGGTTGATGATCCATGTGAATTACCACTGAGAAGGGGTCTACTGTCGCAGCACAGAGGGTCACTCATGCACAGCACTCCTCAGATCCTCCACCTTCATGCCTGGCTTGTATCAAATGATCTACTCACCAAGACCAGTTTTTAAGCAGGGCTGCCAAATGCATCACTCAGGCTAGAAGGCAGTAGACCTCCAAGGTTTACAATGCCAAGCGGAGAATTTTCTGCTATTGTTTGCACTCGGAAATGCATTAATCCTATCTGCCCCCATTTTACAACAGTTGCAGATTTGTTTCTTTTTCTCTTCAAAGAAAATGATTACACAATATGCACCATTAGGAGTTATAGAGCAGCCCTCTCTAGCACTCTTAAGTTCTCTATGGGCTCTACTGTAGGGTCCGACCCACATATTTTGGAATTGATCAGGTACTTTGAGCTCCAGAGACCAGTCTCTTGGTCATTAATGCCCAGGTGGAACCTTTAATGTGTTCTTTGGTTGCTATCTAAACCTCCTTATGAACCTTTGAGTGAAGTTTCCTTCAAGAATCTTGCCCTTAAAAAGTCTTCTTCCTGTCCCAAGCATCAGCAAGGAGAAGGAGTGAAATCCATGCATTGTCAGTGGAAAAGGGTTGTTTACATTTTATTAGTAACTATGATTCAGTCTCTCTTTGCCAACCAGGGTTTCTGGCCAAGAATCGGCTACCTTTGGTAGCTCCTGTTCCTATTGAAATTCTCACTCTCAGTCCTATCTGTCTTAGGAGCTAATAAGGTAAACTCCTTGCCCAGTTAGAGATTCAGTTCTATCTGGCTAAATTGAGAGGAAAAAGGAAGGGTTGTAACCGTCTTTTTCTCTTTTTAAAGGGTACTTCTGATATTTTGGCAGCCACCATCTCAAGGTGGATTTTTAAGGCTATTGAAAGAGCTTATCAGTCTCTCACTAAGAGAGGTCTCTCTTTTGTGAAAATAAAAAGCCCATGAGTTCAGGGCTGTTGCTGTATCTTGGGCCTTTTGAATCATTCTTCTTTGGATGATGTCATGAAAACTGCCTTTTTTTATTTTCACTCCACCTTCTTGTCATTTTACTTTTGTTCAGTGGTGCACAAGAGTGAGGATATTTATGCTTTGGGTTCAGTTGAATCAGCCCAACAAGTTGTTATGCCATCATCCAGTTGGCAGTAGAACATCCTACTGACAACAATTGCAAGTTCATTTGACGGTTTATCTCAGGCCATCAGCCTCCCATTGGGCTGGCAAATTCAGCAATGCAGTAATAGCAGGTACATGTAATGTATCTTTGCTGTTTTTATTTTGGACCTCCAAATACTAATTGGAGGAGGGAATAATGTCCTTAGAATGGGGACTGGCACCAGGAAAAGATACAGCAGTGCAATAATAGTAGGTTAGTATTATGTAGTTCAAATTAGTTTTACCCCCCCCCCCCCTCTCCCCAACATTTTTAGAATACGAGATGCATACATTTTAATAAAACAATTTATAAACGTTAGGAAAATAATTTCTCCTTAGGGATAAAAATGAATGATTTGTAATTTATAACTGAAAAAAAAGTATTAACTGGAAATATAACAAATAACACTCTGAGTAGATAAAATAATTGGGTATAAAATGAATTTGTGTAACCATTGAAGCATTACAATCTTAAGACACTATTATAATGATGCTTTGTAAGTGGCAAGATAGTGACTGAGGAAACATTTGATCATATGATTGATGTTTGAGATAATGTATGACTGCAGGGTAGCATAAACTACGTGCAGTGTAGTAATTAAGGATCATACTTTCTTTACACATTTATAAATATTTGTTTGCAGATAATTGTGTTTTTGTCATTATATGTTTTCGCATGTATTGTGCATTATTTCATGGTATTTCATATTTCACTACCATTAATCACACATTATTTGCAATTTTGTAATTTTAACTTTAAAAAAAATAACTGAATATGCTTTTATCTTGAAACACTTCCGGATTTAATTACCAGGAGTAAAGAAACCCACTGCCTATGAGAAAGCAACCTCTGAATTATAATTTCAATTCATTTGAAAACCATGTGACTGTATACTACAAATTAATGCTTCATCTGTAAACAACTTTTAAAGATCTTGGATGACTTGATTATGAGCAAGAGACTTTGCATATTAATTATACCTTTATCTTTGGAGAGAATTTTTATCAGGCTCTAGTAAAAAAATTAGATAAAATCGATATGATATAAAGTTTGGGAGATAGTTTACATAGGTTGTATTCTTGCAAATACTACACAGGTCTGCTTAGTGAAATGGTCAACTGTTAAGTTATGTAAGCAAGGTGAATGATATCTGGCCCACTTGAGCCTCTTGTTTCTACATGTTATATATTTTGCCAAGTTTGTGTGTTTAACATCATCACACTGTTGTGATTCTCTCCAATGAACTAAAATTGTGTATTTTCAGTTTATTATCAATGTTCATGTTTATTATCAGTGTTCATATAATATTTGACTTTATTTACTGTTCTTGCCAAGCATGGCATCAACATGTTCAGTTTATTATCAGTGTTCATATAATATTTTACTTTATTTGCCATTCTTGCCAAGCGTGGTAACGAAGTGTTCAGAAAAATACAAAATAAAAAGGTACTGCACTGTATCTTGCTCATGAAACCCCATTAATCTTATCTGAGAATTTGATGCAACCATTTTTTTATTTGTTAAAATAAATTTTTAGAATTTTGCAATGGCTATGTCGGCACTAGCAGTCTCCAAAATCACCAAAGACTTTAAACATTTTCAGATAGCAATTGATTTTTAAAAAAATAACAAATGTGGTGATTGAAAATTTTGAGGCTTTTCCTATTTTTCTCTGATTTTTACTCCATATTTAATGCCAGCCACTAGTTTAATGTAATTTCAAGGTAGAACGAATAACAATAGGACTCTGTTTCTTATGAAAATAACTTCATTTAGCAATAAATAAAATATTTATTGGTTGCAAATAAAACATTCATAAGAAAGGAAAATTGTTTAAGAAAATTAATAGTTCGTTTTGTCCAGATTAAGTTTAATTAGATCAAGATCTGGAACAGAAATTCCATAGTGCAGCCCTTGTCTGGTACACCTAATAATCAAACATCAGTTTTTCAAGGCCAAAC
This sequence comes from Margaritifera margaritifera, assembly GCA_029931535.1. Taxonomy (NCBI): domain Eukaryota; kingdom Metazoa; phylum Mollusca; class Bivalvia; order Unionida; family Margaritiferidae; genus Margaritifera; species Margaritifera margaritifera. The sequence continues at coordinate 4,961,891 of JAQPZY010001606.1, forward strand.
TTTTGTGACCAGTGAGAAAATTCTATTGGTTGGAGGAATTGTACAGGATGAATTTAACTTCACATTTGTACCTTGAGTTATGTTATGCTATGCTACTTAACTAATATGATCTTGTGATATACAGTAAACTTCATGGACATGAAAATCTATCTTGTTAAATACTAATCTCTGAATATAGAAGATGCTGATATGAAGTTTCAGTTTGCCAGGGAATGAAAAAACACTTGTTCTATGTGAAGTTTTCTTTATCAGCTGCTCTTGTTCTATGTAAAGTTTTCTTTATTTCACCAGCTAATATATCTAAAATCTGACATGGGTCAAAACAAATAAGGTATATTATTGCTTATAAGTTGAGTCCAACTACAAACTACACAGACCCAGATCTGCCATCACATAATGCACTTGCAGTTCAGGGTCTATGTTGTTTGTTTTACTGATTACTCATAACAAGCTACACAGACCCAGATCTGCCATTACATAATGTGCTGGCAGATCTTCGGTCTGTGCTGTTTGTTAGGAGTAATCAGTAGGACAAGCAAAATAGACCCTGATCTGCTGGCACATTATGTGATAGCAGATCAGGGTCTATGCTGTTTGCAGTTGGACTCGACTTATAAGCAAGTATATATGGTACTGTTGACTTAATGTGATAAAATAAAATTGGCAATGGCCTTACACCACATGTTCAGAAGTAGCATAATTGTAATGTTTATTTCACACAAGAGAGTTACCCATGTACTTAGAAAGTTGCTTTTTTTGTCTAAATTAGATTAGCTGTTTATGACAGCATTTAGAAAGAGGTTTCATTTTATGCGCAGTATAGAAAATGGCATTATGAAAAACATGTTTTATTTGATCTATACAAAAAGATTTCGTCATTTTTAGCAAAATTTTGACAGAAACACTTGGTCAGGTAATATTTAAATAATGTTTTTTAGGAGTTCATCTAAGTATTAATTGAAGCATATAAATGACAAAGAGCCAAAAAATAATAAAAGTTTCATCGTCTTATTTTAAAGTTCCTGCTGATGTTTTAAATCAACAATTATTTCTAGTTTCATAATCATGTGGTAATTGCAGAGCAATGTTTTACAGTTTATATGTCATATACAGTTATTTTATTTGTATATGCGCTTTTGGAGTAATCATAAGTATATGGTATCACTCTGATGCTATACTCTAAAATGTTTTTTTTACTTCCGATGATGATGAAAGACAAAAGCTGTTTATTTGCAACAGCAACAGTGTTAGATGTGGAGGCAAGATTGAATAATGTATTTTCTCAGCTTTGTTTTTAATCATCTATTCAGCATAAAGTGCAGTACAAAGTCAGTTATCCAGAATAATTAGGGGCATGGAATTTGTGCAGAAGATTCGTTGCTGGTTCACATTTGCCTTGGTCACCTGGTCTCTTTGTTTATGTTTTGTTTTTCCTTGCAGTGGAAACTGACAAAAGAGAAATCGAAACAAAAGCAAGCACTAGATATTGCTCTAATGATCAAAGAGTGTAAATTATATTGTGTTATCTATGGAGAGCATGTATCCAATTATATTGTGTTATCTATGGAGAGCATGTATCCAATTATATTGTGTTATCTATGGAGAGCATGTAACCAATTTATGCTTTTATGTTAGATAAAAATGAAGTTTGTATTTTGAAGTTGTCCTGATGTAATTTTTAATGTTGTACACTTTTATAATGTCATAAATTTAATAATGGAAATGTTCATGTATTTTATCTAAATACATTCAGGCCTTTGTTGTTTGTTTTTTTATGTAGTTTCTAAAATTTTATTACTGTAATTCTGCCATGCTAATCCCATTTTTCATGACAAGCCCATCCCAATTTGGACCATTTTTATATAAGATGTCCACATCATATACAGAAAAGTTACAAGTTGTGTCCCCTTTGAGTTTACAGTAGGAGAAATACAGTCAGTCTGTGTTTTCATGGTACTTCCATGTGTACTTAACATGATATGAAAAACTAATTTATTCTGCTTATAGTTCATTGAACATGGGATAATAAAATAAAAGTTTAATAAAGCCATCTCTATTAAAGAAATTTTCCATCTAGATGTCAAGTAACACAAACTGAATGACATTTTTGTTTCGTCTGCATAAGCATGGCAAAACATGGGTAACATTTGTCTGGCGGTGATGTTGTCAGTGTTCAGATTCTGTGTTAAAACTTTGTGTTCAAGTTTTTGTACAGTGGGGCTTCATCGTAGCATGCATTGCAGATAAGACAGCATATTTCACAGAATCCTTGTATTCCTTTTTTATATAATATTTATCTCTATGGTATGGCTAACATTCAAGCTTGTCTAATGAAAGCCTTTGTTCAGACAATATAATCTCGTTGCAAATGTTAATTACACACACACATATATATATATATATATATATATATATATATATATATATATATATAGAGAGAGAGAGAGAGAGAGAGAGAGAGAGAGAGAGAGAGAGATAGAGAGAACTTTCAAAACTTTCTGAACCTTTGCCAAACATTTGACCTCCGACCAGCAGTGGCTGATGATATGAATTTGTCTTTGGAACATTTTCTTAAAAATGAAATAACCACCTTAATGTTTCATTGATTAAAACAGTTTTAAATGCCAATACTTCCTATTTTGGAAGCACTTCAAACTTGACTGCATACCTTAGTAAACTGTAAATCCGATTCCATTTTTTATAAAATTATCAGAAGCCTTTTATAGGTGGCTGTTATCTTTTCCATCATCTTCAGCCTTACACTTAGTGCATGTTAAATTTTAAACTATATTCCAAGAATTAAGAATGTTGTCTGTAATAAATTGTAAATATAAATATAATATGAGCAAACTGACAGAAGCAGAAATCATGCCAGGGATTACTTTCATAGAAACTGCTGCTCTTTATAGCATGTTGTGCCAAATCCACTCATGTAGTGTGATCATGTGACTCTCAACTGCTTTGATTTGCTAGGCCTAACTGGTAAACAGTAGCACCAGATATGGCTGAGTGTGTACAGTTGCATAATTACCATGTGCTTGACAGTGCAAGAAACTGAATAATATATGGCTGGAAACCAACTAGGGAGGATTAGGAATGGTCATATTATGCTGATACTTTAACTGTCCTAAATATATTCACACTTCCCCAGTGCTATTGAGAAAATGACACGGAGAAACAAAAGTGACAGAGATATGATTTTTTAGCTCACCTGGCTGTAAAGGTCAAGTGAGCATATGGTATGGCCCTGTTCATCGTCCATCCATCCACAGTTGCTTGTTACCACTCTGGAGTCCATATTTCTGATCCAATTTTGATCAAACTTAGAATATGTGGTTATAACATTAAGATCTCAGGTGAGTTCAGTAATGAGTGAGATCCATGCATATTAATGAGGTTATATTGCATCTGATTGCCAGACCTTGTTACCACTCTGGAATATGTATTTCTGATCCAATTTTGATCTCATTTGAAATATATACTTATATCAACAAGATGCTAGACAAGTTCAGTAACAAGTGAGATACATGCATATAATGAGGTGATCTTGCATTTGATTGACTGAGCTTGTTAGTACTCTCGAAGTCACATTTCCGATCAAACTGGCAATATGTGCTAATATCATCGAGATATTGGACATTTTTGATCATGAGCGATATTCTCGCACAGTAATCATGTGATTATGCATCTGATTGGCTGAATTTCTTGACACCCTGGAAGCCATATTTATGATATGATTTTGCATCTGATTGGCTGGGATTGCAACCATTCTGGAGGCCATATTTCTCATCCAACTTTGATCAGACTTGGAATATATGCTTATATCATCAAGATCTTGGGCAAGTTCAATATTGAGTGAGATTTGAGCCCATTAATGAAGTGATTTTGAATCTGATTGGCTGAACTTGTTACCACACTGGAAGCTATATTTCTGATCCGATTTTTAATCAGACTTGAAATTTGGGCATGCATCATCAAGATCTTGGATGTATTTGGTAATGAGCAAGAACCATGCATATTAATGAGCTGATCTTGCATCCAATTGGCTGAGCTTGTTACCAATCTTGAAGCCATATTTTTGATCTGATTTTGATCAAACTTTGAATGTAGGTTTATATAATCAAGATCTTACATGAGGTTGATAATCTTACATGCAATTGGGTGCACTTGGCTAATATGTTCAAGCTGTTGGATGAATGTTATTATGACCAAGACCTCTGCATATTTATGAGGTGATTCTTGCATCTGATTGGCTGAGTTTTTTTTAAACATTCTTAAGACTATATTTTTTTATGAAACTTGATAAATTGGCCTATGTCATCAAGATCTTGGTTAAATATGGTTATCAGTGAGATTATGCATAATAATGATTTGGCCTTTTATTTGATTTGTTGATCTTGTCAACACTATTGATAATATTTCTGATTTTGATTAGACTTGTTAAATAGTTTTTTATTATCAAGATGTTGGATGAGTTTGATCATGAACAAGATCTATGCATTTTAATGAGGTAATCTTGTATCTGATTGCCTAAATTTATTACCACTCTGGAGACTGAGGTCCAATAGGATTTTAATCCACTGTGGTAAATAAGCTTATATCATCATTATTGTAGACTGGTTCTATATTAAGTGAGATCTGTGCATATTAATAAGATACCTTGCCTCTGATCATCTGAGCTTGTTACCTGTCTAGATCTCAAAACATTATATTTCTCATCCAATTTCTATCAAACTTGGTCAGGAGGTCTATATCATCAAATTCATTGATCATTTCGATTACGAGCAAAGGTCTATGCATTTTACTTGATGCCTTTATCTTTAGAAAGAATTTTTTTAATCAGGATATATTAAAGTAGGTAAAATCAACATGATATAAAGTTTGGGAGGTAGTTTTGTAGGTTTTTTTTTTTCTCTTACAGTACTACTTAAGCCAACATAATGAAATGGTCAACTGCTAAGATATGTAGCCAGGTGAGCAATATCAGACCAACTTGGGCCTCTTGTTTTATGCACCCACCAAAAGATGGAACATATTATGGATTGATGTCCATCCATCAGCATGTATGTCTGTTCATCTGCTACCTTTTTTCATTTCCACACAATAACTTTGTTTTATACTATCTTTTTGCACAATAACTTTTGTTCTTGGGTAAGTTCCTTGACCAAACACTGTGGATGGTTTGCATGTAGGGTAAGAAAGAAGAAAGAATGCTATTGATATTTGGGTGTAAAGGTCAAAGGAGGTGATGGTAAGTCTAACAAGAAAATAATAGTTTCTCCACACTTAAGTTTAGTTCTTATTGCATGCCTTGACCACAGGTTAAATTTATATTTATATATATATATATATATATATATATATATATATATATATATATATATATATATATATATATATATATATATATATATATCAGGGCTCAGGGAAAAAATTCCCAAGCACTTGTCCCTGGGATGAGTGATTTGCAAGAGTTACTTGTCCCTGTCTTCATTATACTCAACACAGTAAACTTCTTCACTGCACTGCTTACGATTTTACTAAAGAACCACAGGTACCTGATGCAAGCTTGATACTAAAATGGGTAAAAACCATGAAAATAGTATCCTCTAATACATGGCTCCTTAGATAAACATATAATAAGAGACAAAGTTTGTAACTCGAGAAAATGCAGTTGATTTCTTTGTGGTATTCGCATTTACAGTGAAACCTTTCAGTAATATAGGTGTCATAATTGTTCTTTTCAATGAGTGAGATATGGGAGATGTTAAGAGATGGAGAATGTCCAAATTTTATGATTTTCATCTGGTCAGACACTGCTAAATTTGCTCCAGATCACCAGTATTTTCAAGACTGTGCAGCTTTATTAATAAATGGTCACACCAAAGTAAAGATGCCAGCAGATATTTACATAATTATGTAATTATTTTCACAAGAAATATGTCAGTAACTTGCATTTGAAAAAAGAAACCATCTCAATTTCCACAATTTTTTTTACTGAATGATCCATTTTGGTCAAACCTCAATTCTAGAGAGCTACACACGGGAGCCATATAAAGAAAGATTGCGGATTGGCCAAAAAATTGGAACATTTCTAGGTCATTACATCAACTAGATTTTGACCAATCAGCTGTTGTTTTGACAGTAACTGCTATATAAATGATTACAACAGCTTGCATTGTGTGAAAGTTGATGGGATGTTGCTGAGACATTTAAATACTCATTTCGAGTGTAAGCTGGCAATGTTTTTCTTGTGAAAAGTAATTACATGCATTTAGAACTATATTGGCTGGCATCTTCCCTTTGGCATGACAATGTATTAATAAAGCTTCAGTCTTGAAAATACTGGTGACCTGTGGCAACTGTAAGATTGCCTGACCTGATGAAAAATCAAAAAAATTTTGACATTCTCTGTCTCATAACCTGAGAGGTCTGACTAATAAAGATGTGATAACTCATTAAAAGAGAATCTTTCTCTACATCAAAATGGTGACTAAATTACTGAAATGTGTTACTGTAAATGCAAACTACATTAAGAAATCGAGAGCTAAGGGTATAAATTGACCTGCATTATAGGGGAGAGAATCTTATACTAAGGGATGTTTCAACAGGGCTTTTTCCAGATAGTGCTTTAGAACACAAGTACATGTATATAGTAATTGATTATGTGAAATCACACTATATTTGGTTTTTATGAGCCAAAACCAAAAATAAAGTACAATAAATAAAGTAGCAATGAGAAGACAATATAAGACCAATACAATGGGATCTATGATTATACACGTTATGAGAAGGGCAGCAGTATACTGAGGGACTTTATAATGAGTGACTAGTTACAAGAGGGGTTGTAGAAATTTAGGTACAAAAAAGGGTACTATTTTGTTGTGTAAAATCAGTATTAGAGTACAGTATTGCATCTCATCTATTTTATTCTGTGTATGTTTCAGGGAAGTAGTTGAATTTCTATGAAACATGGTTTGTTGCAACATAACATGCCCACCATCCGCCCCCTCCCACCCCCCTTTCATTACTGTATTCTTTTCATAAATGTCTAGAGGCTGGAGATGCTGCAGTCTAAAAGAGGGGAGTCTATTAAGATACCAAATTGAAAGAGATATTAGATTAAGAAACTGCCAGTGTACTTTTTGTTAAATTAAACTCTTTAGGTTTTACATTTATTCTGAAACAAACCTTTCTGCTTAACCAAAATCAGCTGTCTGCATCTGCCCATGATTTTCAGTATGCACCTGCTGCTATGTTTTGTACTTGGCACTATATAACCAGGATTGTGCTAATTTGCAATTTAAACCCTACACATACTTACATATTTCTATTTTTCTTTTCCTATTTTTGTAATCTATTACTCAAATAAAAGAATTTTTGAAACAGAAATGTGTTTCAAAAATGAGAAAACATGTATATAAGTTTTGACACACTAGTTTTGATCTTTAGGGCCGTGCAATGAGATGCATGAGCTCTGTAGTAATCACCTTTTCTGTCCATCTATCTGTCTCTCTGTCAATCGATTAACAGTTCTTGTAACCATAGCTCTGTAACCCTTACACATAATAAGATTCCATTTGGTAGGCAAATTGCCTATTACGCTTATATGTGCCTTTTAAAAATTTCCTCTTTTTAAGTCCAATTGATGACGTTGTTGTCCTTTTTCTATCAGTTTCAAATCTCCACTAGAGCAGATGCTTGTGATCAGCATAACTCTGAAACAATTGAACATATTCTGATGCAATTTGGTGTGTACATTGTCTGATGGACCTACATGTGCCTTTTATGGGTTTAGATCATCAATTTCATATTGTTATGGCCCCTTGACTATTAACTTGATATTTTCACATAGGATTGTAACGGCAAACTTCGTGAACCTTTTAAAATACTCAGATGCAACTTGGTGTGTACATTGTTTCATAGACCTAGAAGTGCCTTTTGGGGTTTTGTTTCATCTTTTCCATTTTAGACAAGAGTTGTGGCCCTTATGGATCAACTTCATATCTTTTTACATGGAATCTTGCTTGTAATCAGCATAACTGAAAAATCATTCAGAATATTCTGATGCAATTTGATGTAATGTTGTTTCATAGGCCTTGATGTGTCTTGAATGAATGGCAACATTTTGTTTTTGCATTTTGTTTCAATGCAGGACCCTGTACTGTCACTCTCTCTTGTTTATGCTTGGATATAAAAAGTATGATTATTGAAAATTATAAACCAGATATTTATTATTTACATTTATTTCAAGCATTTCATTTTTCATGAGAAACAAATGCAGTTTTAATATTTGCAAGCACTTGATGTATTTTTTTATAGAATCCTGGTAGCACTGATACAGAAAGGTTAATAGGAATGCATAACTCAGAAAATGTGTTCGGTTCAGATCATTTTTTTGTTGTTGTTGTTGCTGGGTGATGTTGGGTTCATTTAATCGGACATTATTTGTTTCTGTTATTTAATAAATTTTGTTATAGTATTAAGCACTCTTGTTGTATTTTGTATAAATAACGAGAAGAGAATGATTACTATGTAATTATAAAAAGGCTGGATGGCCATATGTTTTTACTATGTAATAATAGAAAGGCTAGGTGGCCATATGTTTTTACTATGTAATTATAGAAAGGCTGGGTGGCCATATGTTTTTACTATGTAATCATAGAAAGGCTAGGTGGCCATATGTTTTTACTATGTAATAATAGAAAGGCTGGGTGGCCATATGTTTTTACTATGTAATAATAGAAAGGCTGGATGGCCATATGCTTTTACTATGTAATTATAGAAAGGTTGGGTGGCCATATGATTTTACTATGTAATCATAGAAAGGCTGGATGGCCATATGTTTTTACTATGTAATCATAGAAAGGCTGGGTTGCCATATGCTTTTACTATGTAATCATAGAAAAGCTGGGTGGCCATATGTTTTTACTATGTAATCATAGAAAAGCTGGATGGCCATATTTTTTTACCATGTAATCATAGAAAGGCTGGGTGGCCATATGTTTCTGTTATAAGAAAAAATACAACTCTTTGCATATAGCTAGTCTTCTACTTTGGAAAAGTTTTAGTTGGCTTAGGTACTGGAAGGTAGGACTGTAGGCACTGGAAGGTAGGACTATAGAAGTCCTGCTGTATTGCACATGAATCAAATATACATATACAATTTCAATTTGGCCTACAGTGGAAGTAACTTGATTGCTGGAGTTGATAAATTTAGGCCCATTGTTGAAAGTGGATAACTATTTCCATTGAAGGCCTTTAGAATAATGTTAATCGAAAAAAACCACTAACAAAAACAGAAATTATATGTCACATTTAATGCACAAGTGTATCTGCAATTACCATATATTTTGTTTAATAGACTTAAAATCTACAGCAAAACCATGAATACTGGCACATATCAACATGAACAATTGGATCACTGCCCTTCCTTACATGCACAACACCTGAAAAACAGCTCAAGGAAAGTCACTTTATACAGTTAATTATGGTATCAGGCTGAGAGAAATAACTTTATACAGTTAATTATGGTATCAGGCTGAGAGAAATAACTTTATACAGTTAAATATGGTATCAGGCTGAGAGAAATAACTTTATACAGTTAATTATGGTATCAGGCTGAGAGAAATAACTTTATACAGTTAAATATGGTATCAGGCTGAGAGAAATAACTTTATACAGTTAAATATGGTATCAGGTTGAGAGAAATAACTTTATACAGTTAATTATGGTATCAGGCTGAGAGAAATAACTTTATACAGTTAATTATGGTATCAATCTAAGGGAAGTCACTTTATACAGTTAAATATGGTATCAGGCTGAGAGAAATAACTTTATACAGTTAATTATGGTATCAATCTAAGGGAAGTCACTTTATACAGTTAATTGTGGTATCAGGAAAAGGGAAGTCACTTTACACAGTTAATCATGGTATCAGGCTAAGGGAAGTAACTTTATACAGTTAATCATGGTGTCAGGCTAAGGGAGGTCACTTTAAATAGTTAACTATGGTATCTGGATAAGGGTAGTTGCTTTATAAATTTAATCATGGTGTATTTATAAGGCTAAGGGAAGTAACTTTATAGAGTTAATTATGGTATCAGGCTCAGGAAAGTAACTTTATACTGTTAAATTCAGTATCAGGCTAAGGGAAGTAAGTTTATACGGTTAATTATGGTATCAAGTTAATTCAGTCAAAAATTACTCTCTGAACTAGCTGCCGTTGTTCTTGCAGAATCCATGGAAAATCTTCGTACACCATAATCATTTCGCAGAATGGACTTATTTTTAAATTATGAATATGATTTTCTGTGGTGGTCATTATATTAGAAAATAGTTAATTGAAAGTTTGTACAATATGTTTCCAAACGGGAATTACAGTTTTCAGTACTATAAATATAATATGTTATTAATTGAATTTTGTTAATTAAGTATTCATTATATTCATTTACAGTGCACTCTCGGTGGGTTGTGAAATAAATGGTTGTGAAAAATTGAGGTTCCCAATAATGTTTATAGCCAGTTAAGACAAGATACTTATTTGGTGTTAAGTGAGGGTGGGAAACTCTCGGGTGAAAAAATGAGAGAACACAGTATATAATTCCTTAATTTCTCACCTTGTTTTTAACTATTTAATTGTTTATACTACTGTTGTGTCTTTGTTTATGTTGAGTCTTTGTTGTTACAGTAGAATGTTGATGATCCAGATGCCAGTTTTCAGACATATCGATCAGACTAATTGTGAATAAAATTAATATCTGGACAAAATAAATGTCTCCAGAATGGTCTGGATAGGTGACACTTTAATGTAGTTATTTATTATTATTATTATTATTATTATCAAATATTTGTACATTGATGCATGTGGTACTTTGGTATGAAGTTTGCATTACTTGTAAGTTTGTACTCTTTTATTGTCCACTGGTTCTGATGTCAAATTACAAATCTGACCATTGTACAAATTATAAGTCCTTTTAATCAAATCACACATTTGAGATAAAACCATAATCCTCACAGATCTTGGGCGAGCTCAGTCATGAACAAAAGCCTTGGATATTAATAAGGTAATCATGTATCTGATTGGCTGAGCTTGTTACCACTCTGGACTCCATATTTATGATCCAGTTTTGTTCAAACTGGGAATATGGACTTGTATGATCAAGATCTCAGACAAGTTTGACAATGAGTGAGACTCACACATATTATTGAGGTGATCTTGCATCTGATTGGTTGAGTTTGTTGCTAAGCTGGAAGCTTTATTTCTGGTCTGCTTTTGATCAATATTTGAATATGAGCTTTTATCGTCAAGATCTTGGAATAGTTCAGTAATAAACAAGAACCTTATATAATACATGTAATGAGGAGATCTTGCATCTGATTAGCTGAGTGTGAAACCACTGGATACAGTACTTCAATTGAATTTAATCAAACTAGGAATATGGGTTTATATAATCATGATCTCAGGCAAATATGGTAATGAGTGAGGTGTTAATGAGGGGATCTTGCATCTGTTACAACTTTGGAGACCAAATTTAGATTAGATTTCGCTCAGACTTCGTAAATAAATTTATATCATCATGGTCTTTGACAGTTTTTATAACAAGTGGAATCTCTTCATATTAATGAGGGGATCTTGCACCTGATCGGCTGAGCCTGCTACTTCTCTACAGAATATAGTTCTCATCTGATTTCGATAAAACTTGGTAATTAGGTTTATATGAGTTTGATTGTAAGCTATAGCTATGAAAACTTTGGAATTTATTTTTTTTAGACTATAGCATGGCTGCCATCATGAAAATCTTGATATTGCTACTTCTTTGAATTTATTATGGTAGCGACATGGGGTTTTCACTAAAAGACTTCTTATGGCATGTATTTGGTCATAAACAATTGGTGCTCCTTTGACATCCAATATTCCCACCATGGTAGCCATTTTGAAAATCTTGTTATAGCTGCTTCATAACAAATGGTCATAAAGAGATGGGATTTTCATTAAAAGACTTTTTATGATACATAGTTGGTCCTAAATAAAAATTGTACCGACCAATGGTGGCCATCTGGAAAATCTCGTACTCCTTTTGAAGATGGTTGTGTTGACATGGGGGTTTCGCTAAAACATTTCTCACTCGATGTAGTTGGTCCTGAATGAAAATGATGCCAGTGTGACCTCCCAAAATTTGAAAAATCTTGTAACAACTACATCTCACAAATGGATGGCCCTACTGACATTAAAAAAAACCCAACAATAATAATCTAGTTCTTTCCATCAGTACATAGTTAATTTTATATTAAAATGAGGCTGATCTAACCTGGAATTGGTTGCCTAATATTGCCATCCAGAAAATGTGTTATATGGTTATTTCTTCAGAATAAATGGTCATATTGACATGGGGTTTTCTCTTAAACTCAATAGTAATATATTGCTGGTTCTAAATTAAAATGGTGCTCATTGGACCTCCAGCGTGGCACCATAGTGGCCATCGCCAAAATCTTGTTATCACTACTTCACTTGCATGAATAGCAGTACTGACATGCAGTTTTCACTAAAATCTGACCACCAACATACATGCATTTTGTGAAGGAGTTTTGAAAACTAGACCTCTATGACCTTGCGGTTATGGCAGAAGTCATTGCTTGCATTTGTGTACTTTTCTGAGCTTATGAACAGAGTGATTTGTATGTATACAAGTGAATTTTGACCAGACTTTGTATTTAGTTGCATTCCGGTGAATGAGTTTTTAGTACTCTGACATGGATTTTTAGGTCAAAGGTTTTGACTTCGGTTTTTTGCTGTACTGGCTTGTGAGCTGGATAACATAAACAAGTTATGAATAGATTTTGATAAAACCCAGTTTGTGGGTATATCTGAAAAATACCTTAAATGATGCTGCATAAATTAAAAAAAATGTTCATCCCTAAAATATTAAATGATATATTTAACCAAACTTAGCATGTGGGTATATCTTGACATTGTTTGAGACAAGTTAAATGATTTTCTATCCCTGAGATTCAACATCAAAAGCCATGACAAAGAATGTGTTACTGCTCTTACAGGTATGTTGTGAGATAATTGTAGATATTGGAATTAATGATAACCAAAAGAATGGCGCTCAGACTATCCCTGCAGAACTACTGCGTGCCTGATTTGCAAAATATACTCATTTTTGCAACCTTTAATTCCATATTTGCAAGTCATTGTTGTTAAAACTTGTACAATGCTATACTCCTTCACTAGAAATATAAATTTTCGAATAAATATTGACAATTCCAGTATTGTCACCCATTCGATGAACTTTTTCTGTTATTAACTTAGAACAAACAAAATTTGTTTTTATTATATACATAACTGTGAAATATATAAACTTATTGGCGAAATAATTTACATCATTTTTTCATTCCTATATTTTCACATGTGAAAAATATATCCTTATATTTTCACATGTGAAACTATAAGATTCCCCATCATGTCATGTGATGCTTTATTGTGTGTCCCTTCAGAAGTTATACCTGCAGCAAGAAAAACGAGCACTTTGTGAGCTAGAACAAATAAATAGAAACTGCATTACATTTCAAACATGGAAATTATTTTTTGGTGAAGAAATTTGACTCGACTCCGTTCGCATCTCTATGACGTTATTTCCCCTTACTTCCTTTGAGATATGATCAAATTGTTTATAAACTGTGAAAAATGTAATTTGCTGCAACAGAGTAGGTCATCCCAATCCTACCGCTGTCTTAAGTCACTGATATTTATAGGATCAGCCCATGAAAGTGAGATGAATTTACGAATAGTGGGGTGGTGTACTGAAAAGTGAGTTTGATCTTCTAAGCTTCGATTCAGGAGCAAGTTCGGTATAATAAGACAATTTTCTTTTCTTGCGTAAATACCGGATATATTTCATCTTGAGGTACAAAAAAAAAACGATTAATTTTAATATCACATTTTTTCATCCACACGATGAAATATATCCGGTATTTATGTAGGGAAAGAAAATATCCTCTATTTATTTTATGCTCAAACGAGTTGGCTAACTAAAGTGTATTAAGAGTTTGAAAGTTGTAGATTTCTTAGGTAATGTCAGCTGTTTACCGTTTATGTTCTGCGGTGTTTTGTGTACATTCGCACAGTAAATCTGAGTAACATAATTCTTTCTTAATTCAAAATAACAAAGCATAAACTAAAAATAACATTTAAAAAAGCATAGGGTGAGAGTCAATCTTGGATCTTGTGCGTCACAAGTCGACGTATTTCCACTTGACTATAGCGATTGGTAGGTTGGAAGACGATATTTATTTGCTATGTTATGACTATCTATTCAAAATAAAATTCTGGACTGTTAAAGTAAAATTGAATTATCACAATTTTTTCTCTGGGAAAAAACACTAATTCACGGACAAGGCTCTACTTGTTTGCACACCATATCATAATTATTTTAATCAAAATGGGGACAGACTCTGGTCACAGTGCGAATATTGTTAGCGAACGGCAGCCGTGCATATAGTCTTTGTAAAATTAGTACACGGCCGCCATACAAAATAGACAATATGGAACAATTTCCTTTTTTAAAGGTGTTTTGTAGTTCGATAAATCGGCCGCCAAACCTGTAATGGCGTCATCAGCATTTTATATCATTCAGCATTTGATATCGTCCAACCTCCTGAAGTCGTAAGTTCTTCAATCGTGTGCCATGTTTCTCGCGACCTAACGAGATAATGACGTCATCAACTGTGTCACCAGCGTTCTTCAAGAGTGACAGGAAGTATTTTATAAGTAAAATCAGACAAAATGCAGATAAAAAGTGAGTGGGTTTATCTTATGTAGGTCGTGTTGCCCAATATTCAATTTATAATATAACTTATGAATTTATTGTATAATCTAATAAAGAGAGATTTTCATGGTGTGAAAAATGTATATATGCCATATAATTGGGCATAATTTTTATTTCCCTGAAAGACAGATTGTTTCATAGTTTATTAGCATTGATATTGTGATTGTAGAATAGCTTGTACCTCTGGGAGATATCCGGACTTCAGCTAATGATGGCACAAATGAAAAATATAGAATTATACAACATGTGTGCAAATATATAACGGATACTGGATGATTTTAATATTTATTTAAATCATGATTGCTATAATTGTGCCACCGTTCTCTCTCTCTCTCTCTCTCTCTCTCTCTCTCTCTCTCTCTCTCTCTCCAACCATTCTTCATTATTAGTCACTGTTGTCATGTTGATATATGTCGTAATACTTGTATCATGTAGGGAGAGGGTTAATTTAAGTTGTTAGAACTTGTGCCCAATCCCAATGTATCATGTTTTGACAATAAAATATGTTTAAACCAAACGTCACATATTTTTCTAATGAGATTACTAGATTAGTACTAGTGTTATTGTTATTGTAGAATGCCTTGTACCTCAGGGAGATGTTGGTCACGTGTGCATGGAATGTTACAAGCCGTCAAACACTAGAAATGTATACTATTAGGAGTGCTAGATAAATTGTATGTGTTTGGGTTTTTTAAATCTAGATTATAGGTCATCATGACGTCATTTTGGACCACACCCATTTCTGGCTTTAATTTGGTTATAAAGACGCGATAAATTATATTTTGACATCAGTACTTGTCTAACTCGCACACATTAAAGTGTCGATTATATTTGTAAGTGCTTCTATGCATTTTGCGTGTACAAAAAGACTGCGTCTATTAGAATGTCTCGATGACATTATTTTTGTTTCGCCTGAAATGCAGGTTGTGTTTGTCTAGCAACAGTTTTGATTGATTTGCCTTGTTTTTTTTAATCTGTACGATAATGGAACTTGATATTTGCATCCTACGTGAGAAACAAAACTTTTTCCAGCCAAATTAGATCATTGTTCCATCTTTCCGTTACAGCTGCAACTCAGGCGGTGAATTATTAGCATAAGTATCAAATGTCTTCAAGTGTGATACAGCAATCTACGATTTTAGGTTCCGGCGACATTCTTGCTGTTGACATGCTATTCACTTTTTAGATGCCTTTGATTATCTTGTAATATCTTCTGCAAAGTGGTGCTATAAACAAACTGCATTTACGTTTTATAGCTAGGATGCATCTTAAGAGTTCTACACCACTGTCTTAAGTTCCCTTTATTAACATAGATCCCCATAATATATTTTTCATGTTCACATTTGTTATCTGTTATCTTAACTTTTATGTACATTAATGTACGCCTGTGCATTCACTGTGGGGTATAGTAAGAAACATTAATACTTCCAATTGTTTCATTGTTGAGATAATACAAACGTTCCTGAATCAGACGCTACGCAAGCAACAAGGCAAGTCATACGAAGCCCTGATGGATCACTGTAGAAGCTAATTATATTCTAGTCCACTAAAGTCTGAACAAATCCTTCCTTTGGAATTTCTTAAAAATAAATAAATGTAAAGGTTTTAAATGACAATTTTAGTTTATCTAAATCAAACATGTACACGAACAACTATATAAGCTTGTTCTTGTAATAAGATAATGGTACTCTACTTACTTCTGATAAACGAATTGTTAATAATTTACACTATTATAGGAGTTTATAATCTGCTCACGACAAAGAGGATTTATCCAAAACATAAATTATGTGTATACATTAAATTGTCATGTGACTTTCTATATTCGCCAGTTAAATATAGAAAACAAGTTGTTACACGTATTCGTACATATTCATCACTCACTCACTCATCCCTCGTTGTGCCTTAGGTGGCACATAAGGCTTCGACGAGAGAGCGCCACTGCTGACGGTCTGCAGCCCTACGCGCGATGGTGTTCCATGACAGGCCGCATTCCTTCATCTCTTTCTCTATATTCCTTCTCCAAATCTCTTTGGGCCGACCCCTCTTTCATCTCCCATCCGGGGTTCAGCGCAGGGCTGTTCTGGGCGGTGCATCCAGTGACATTCGACATACATGCCCCAGCTATCGCCATCTTCTTTTCTTCACAATCTGGACAAGAGATGTTGATTCTGTCCTTTGATGAAGGCCTTCAATTTTGATTATGTTTGGCCTGACGATGCCAAGAATCTTCCTCAGACACTTGTTTTGGAAGATTTCAAGCTCTTGCGCTATTCTTGATGTTAGCTTCCAGCATTCAGAGCCGTACAGTAGCACTCCGATGAAATTGCTTCTGTAAATCTTCAGCTTGGTCTCGAGTCCGAGTTGTTATACTTCCATATGTGTTTCAGCGTTCCAAAGGTTTGATTTGCTTTGCAATTCTGGTTCCTACTCCTCTCTCTGAGTCTCCGTCTGTGGACACTTTGCTTCCAAGGTATGTGAATTCTTCTACCTACTCTATTGGTTCGTTATTCATAGTGATAGGATCGTTGGCTGTATGGTTTTTCCTCATTAATTTGGTTTTCTTGCCATTTACTTTCAGTCCTATCTTTATGGCTGTCTCGCGTGTTCATACATATTCATACCATGATATAAACACAAACACACACAATCAGTACTCGGGAAACTTCCAAGATATATCTCTCTGCTTTGTGCTGTGGCTTTTAAAGAACATGATACTACGCTATGCCAATGTCAAAATTGTCTCAAGTACATGAGAATCCAGCAATATAATCGGACAAATTTTTCCGTATTCTCAACGGCATATATAATCTGTTGCGTGTAGTAATAATAGCCTCGCCCTGTCTGCCTCTACGCTATCCAAATCAACGTAATTGATTCAACTGTGGATGACACTGACAGTTATCTAGATAGAAACTAAATCTATGTATCGTCAGAATGATCAAAATTATTAAGACAATAAAAATACAATGTGTCAGCAAGCACTCTTGCTATGAAAGCTTCCCTATATTGTTTTGAATATCCAGAGATGTAACAGATGAGGTTAAGACAGGTTATCTCATCTGCCATAGACCTTTTTAATATTGCGACTTATTATTATTGTATAGCTCAGTGGTTCCCAAACCCCGGGTCGAGACCCAAATGAGGGTCTCGAGGACCCTCGCGACCCTATACTAGTGCTACATTTTGGGTCGCAAAAGATGGTATTTAGGGTCGCGATCAAAAAAGATTGGGAACCACTGGTATAGCTGGATCTCACCAAATATTATACAAAGCAAACTGGTTGTGCAAATGGATGCTTAAGACTTGCAGTGTTCATGTTTAGTTTGCTAGAACACACAAATGAGAAAACTGGTGTCCCAAAAAGACCTTAAGAGTTGCTTGGTACTTCAAATTTATCAACTCCCTATTAACTCGAACTACCGTCTCTACTCACGTATATACTCATACCAATTGCAAAATGCATAGACTCAGATCTGCCGTTGCATAATGCTCCGGCAGATCTGGGTCTATGCAGTTTTTAAGGACTAATCAGTAGAACAAACAACATAGACCCTGATCTGCCGGCGTATTATGCGACAGCAGATCAAGGTCTATGTTGTTTGCATTTAGATTCGGTTTATACCCGAGTATATACGGTACTGTAAATTAAGTAAAACGAAATGGATTGAAATTTTAGTTCATGTTCTATACCAATGGCCAAATAAAGTTATACAGAAAAACGCGCTGCCGATGAATGCTTACATCGTCTCACTAAGCGATTAATTTATAACCTTTTGAAACCTATTTCTGAAAAGAAGTCATAACAAGACCAACGATAACCTAGTGGCAA
Source organism: Margaritifera margaritifera (assembly GCA_029931535.1). Classification (NCBI taxonomy): domain Eukaryota; kingdom Metazoa; phylum Mollusca; class Bivalvia; order Unionida; family Margaritiferidae; genus Margaritifera; species Margaritifera margaritifera. The sequence goes on from JAQPZY010001606.1 coordinate 4,980,551, forward strand.
AAGTACGCGAATGAATTGAGGTGAAATACACTGATTTAGCCGTACAACCTACATTGTCCAAGAGAGGGAAGTTTTACTGAAGCACTATACTGAAGATTCCTTCAGGCCATATCACTAGATCCTGCTGCACTTGCAGTGATTTTGTTTTATGATGGAAAAATGCTTATGCAAGATACCATGCAGAGATTTAGACAGTTTTTTTTGTTGTTGTTGAAATGTCCAAGGTACTGAGCTGATTGTGTGTTAAGGTAATGACCAAGAGCTGTTGCAAATGGTCAGGAATATCTGTGTATCCAGGATGAATGTACAAAGGAACTTCGATGATGATTGAATATGTACATACATTGTCTTTCTGAATTAAGTTGATATCTGTTAAGCATGAACATATACTATATTTCTGCTTTCATTGTTGCTTGTATTTATGCTGAACTGTAGTATAGTTCTTCACCACAAACGTGTGTTCCATGGTCCCGAACGTTAGCATATAGAAAAAGCAGTGTATACTGCAGTTATGTTTATGTTAAGATCTTCCAGTGACATTTTCAAGTTTTCTAGACTTCAAACGGAAGCATTTTTTCTCTGCTCATTTAACCGCAATTCCTTGAAGTACTGTTTGTTCCTATCGCTTGCTTCTTTTGAGACAGGAAGAATATTTTTTTTTTATTATTTCAAAACTGAGTGTGCAAAATCCTTAAAATTAGCATGTCCTTAACATTCTCCTAGGCACGCAGGCATAGACTGAATACATACAGAAAATGTAGAATTCCATTCAATGGTGTAATTGATAGTGATCCACTTTACGTGTAGTACATTTATATTGAGTAGTTTTGCTTGAGAATCATATACATGCAAATAGTAAAATTTATGACTGTCAATGCAGTGATTACTGAGATATGGACTCCGCCTCAGAGACACAGCATGATAACAAGAAAATAAAAAGTAGGTCACGATGACTCACTTTGGAAAGGAAGCTAGTTTTTCTCAGATGGGACGAAGGCATAACGTTCTTTTATAGTTAAGAAATAAAAGCCTCGGAAGCAACGCTAGTCACTCTACAATCTCACTTGGTCATCAGTGTGTGTTTTGCAGGCGAGACAAAAATGGTGTAATTGAGTTATGTCTCCAAATTTCGAATAAATTCAGTAATTTTTTTCAGGCCAAATGCCCAGAAGTACTTACATATATTAATTGATAATATTACTATATGTAGTGTCATTTAATATGACAATGATGGCAAAGAAAATATACCGTGACTTTATAATGCAAATAATGGCTTAAAAGAAACTCGGTCCAAGCCGTCATCAAAATGACCTTAAATCTAAAAAAAAAAAAAAAAAAAAAAAAAAAAAAAATAGGAAAACATACATTTTATCTGTAACAATTATCATTAAACATTTCCGATGTTTGTTTTCTACATTCCATGCGCACGGGATTACAACTGGATCCTGACTAAAACTCAAATGTCAATTAATGACGTAACGCCATAGTTTCTTAACACAGTTATTAGATAGAACGGCGACATGGAAGAATGAATGTGCTTCCTTTATTTATACCTAATTTTATATGTATCAAAGAAACGTATTTTACGCCTGACCTCATGCCAAAATGGATTATATCTTTGCTTGCCAGAGATACAAAAAAAGGTCGACCCAGATGAAGTGGGCGCTATGACTGACAGAGTTTCTTTTGCGGTGTAAACAAAAATAGGCAGAGTAAATCAATTTTGGGCGATTGAAGCATACCCGCACAAAAACCGAAGATGATATGAGGGTCAAATATGTGATAACATTTAAAAAAAAATACAGATGGGTAGACAAAAATGCGTCAAAAATCATATCTTCCAATGCTGATATCGATTAGAAGTGCGAATGAAATAATGATATTGCAATGTGCAAAAAACAATTTGTAAGTGAAAACAACAGAAACTTGTCATCAATTATTCTCCCAAAATCAGTAATAGGATGCGTAGACGGCTATAAGTTAATATGGGAGATTCAGTGTCCCTCAAAATTTACGGTTGTGAAATAAAATTAATAGAAAAAAGAAGAATCGCGTAGGTCTAACCCGACCTTTCATCCATAATAGCAGTAAACGGAGTTCCGTCTCCTACTAACATGCTGGTAAAACCAAAATACCTGAAGATATAATCTTTTGCTGATCAGTAGAATTGGTAAGTGTTATGAATAATGTTTACATATTTAACTTTTGTCCTACTTATTTAACTTTGTCCATGGTTATAGGATGTAAACAAGTTGTTTACTTAGAATTCGAGGTCAGGGCTGCTTTTGTTTACAATTATACTGTTTTTTTCCCACTAGAATTACTGATATTTGTCATGTAGGCATATGATTTTCTGGAAAATTCTGGCAGGTGACTTGTGTTTATATATATAGGGAGTTTGGATAAACAATAATTCATTCTTGTTCTAATGGTCAGTCTATGAAGAATCATTTTAATAATCCGATGTTTACAGCTGTGTTGTGAAAATCAGAGCAAATTCAGAGAGAGGAATTTTTTATTTAAAATATTAATTGGATTACTAAAGTGCTCATTCTCATTTTGGATTAATAGTTGACTTTGGGATATTTGTAAATTCATTCAAAGATATTCTGGATTACATCATTCAGACATATCAGGACGTTAAATACTACTGGCACATCAAGACATTCAATACTACTGGCACATCAGGACATTCAAGGCTACTGGAATTCATTCGGAACATTCTATAATTAGGACTTGTGATTAGGACACTTAGGATTATTGGTTTATTTGGATTTTAATTCACAATATTGTAAGTGTCTTTATGAATTTTGATTTTAATTGTCTTGAAATAAATTGCTTGTTGATTTTACTTACATTGTTGGTTTCACTTTCTTTCTGTTACATAGTTTTAGGCCATAGAGTCGTAACAGTAATCTAAAAATGTTTCAAAGTAAGGTGGCGCTCTCCAGTTTCGTACTTTGCATAGGGTTAGAAATTTAAAGAAAAAGAATTACCCAGGGTTTCCTCACTGGCTGTTCTGGCTATTTAAAAAAGACCTTGTATATCTTAGGCATTGTTAAAAGAACTTTGAATTCCCTTTATTTTGGTGTATGATTGATGGGTGAAATTTGGGTTATAGAGTATACAGCTTGGTCTTACTTAAGATGTGCATCTCTCAAAAAACTGCTAGCTCCGCTTAGTCATTTTCACTTCCTGGACTTCAAAAGTAAATAAAAAAAAAAAAGAGCCGATAACTTTTTTTTTACTTTTTAGATATTTTGTAATTTATTCATAGTACTTTCAGAGGCTGGTATTGTCTGCTCTGGCAAACTTCGTTTCCCTATTTTAATAACTCCTGAAAATAGTGCACTTTTGACTAATTCAGGCTGATTTTTCGAGTACTTTAGAGCGGCCATTTTGTCTGCCGTGTGCTTAGATCATGTCCAGTGTCCACAAGTACAATATGTAAAGAAATTTCAGCCACAGTACATGAAAGTAACATAGAGGTATGCCAACATTCTCTCCATTGTGCATGTTGCAGATGCAAAATACTTCATCTTACACCTGTCACTCTCTCAGAAGCATGTATTATCTGTAGAGCGCCCCCTAAGTAGACTCTAAAATAAAATGTATATAGCTATTGTTAGACACTCACTCGAATATTCCGATGTTGTCTAGGATGGTTGTAATGAAACTGATGCTAATATATTAGAAATTCTCCTAAGAAAAGCTGCAAGAATAATAACTGGATTGACAATAAGTTCGAGATCAGAGTGTTTTATACAACGAATCTGACTGGTAACCCTTAAAGAAAAGGATACAGACTCATAACCTTTTACAAAATCGTTCATCATATGACACCAGATTTTTGAACGATTTGATATCACCAATTGTTGCTGAAAATTTAGATGGCAGATACAACATGAGAAGTAAGTACAACTACGTTCTTCCTTTCTCCCGTCTCCAAATTTCACTTAACTCCTTTGTGCCTTCAGCAGTTAAAAGTAGTATATGGCGATACCGTAGATACAAATGGGATTGCATGGGTACAAGTGAAGTTTAACATTAGGTGGCCATCTTGAATTGGGACTGTATGGGTACAAGGGGAATTTAACATTAGTCCATAGGTTTAACATTATGGGACTATATGGGTACAAGGGTAATGGTAATGTTAAAACTACACATACTAACCAAAACGCCATTTGACTGACCAACACCCATTCATCTATTGACCTTCACCATGGGCCGTTATGGCCTCATTGGGAAATGTAATGTTAAAAATGTCCATAGGATGAACATTATGGGTCTGTATGGGGACAAGGGAAAATGTAATGTTAAAACTACACCTACTAACCAACACTTACCTTTACTAACAACAACGTCGTTTGACTGACCATCACCCACTCATCTACTGACCAAAACCCACACTTACTAACTAACACAGAGTAGGATGTAAAAGAAGGAGGATGAAACAGCAGTGAAACCCCTTATAAACAAAACTAATTTTCCCTACTACCCCAATCCCCTTGTAACTTCCCTATCATCCCCTTATAAACAAAACTACCACTACCACCCTTATAATCCCTATAACCCTAGAAGTTAAGCGTGAGGAGAGAAAAACAGTAGGAATATACACATACTGTACACACAAACACACGTATATACTATCACACACAAGGGTATAAGGTGTAAGGAGAGAGAAGACCAGGAACACACACGCACACGCACACACTATCATACATGGAGTGAAAGAAGAGAAATGACTAGGAGTGCTTACACACATGCACAAACATAGCCTTCTATAGACATCAAACATGATGGAGAGAAGAACAAACACATACTTAATGACAGGCATTGGCTTACTTTTACAATCCACCAAGTGTGTTACAACATATCCAGTGTCAATGCTGTATGTAACATTTCACTCAGCGTATTCAATCTAGAGCGACAAAAACATTTGTAACAAAGTGAACCAAACTGACACTGAATATTTTGCAAAACATTTTCTGCCAATTTGATTTGTTGACTTTCTCGTGAAAATCTCGTGGCTAGAGACCTCGCTTTAGCCTGTATAACCTAAACTCATAATCATATATAGAATGAGCGCGCATTCCTTGACCAAGAACTGGATATAAGGCGCTGCGCGCTTTGAGAAAATAGTTGATACGTCTCTTTATTCTGAAGTGTTGCTTTTGCTTGCAGGTAAGAGAAAATATTTTGATCGTATTTTAAAAGACTTTTTGTAAGATTTTTTAAGTGCTGGAAGGTATTTTTCTTTCTCTCTAGGAACCTTATGTGTTTTTATTCTTAATATTTAATTGCAATTTATATTCTTTTTGGATTGTAAAGATTTTATATTAGTAATTTATATACATTATAATTGTGTATATTTTTAGTAGATATTTATATGAATTGTAATTGTGTGCATTTTTTTATTGAATTTATAATGTTGAATTTTTGGAAAAACGATTTGCTGCCAACTTCATGCGTTTGATAATTAAGTTAGAAATCAAATATCGTTTGGTTTGTAAAAACATGATACATTATATTTATTTTGGCCGTAGTTCGAAATATTAAGTTTTACTGTATTTTAAGTTATTTTGGCCATCTTTGGTTTATTCAATATTTAGTCATTTACATCGGAATTCAAAAATACAGAAATTAAATAAATGTATGAAGTCGGCAAGCTTTGAATCAATATATTAATTATACGTTTATTCTTGTATTTGGAATATATATCTTCCTATGTAGTTTTTATTTGGAATGTTTTAATTTAATAAAAGTTGATACGTCTCTTTCATCTGAAGTGTTGCTTTTGCTTGCAGCCTCCTTTGTAATTCGAACCCGGTACCCCTTTCGCACCCCAGCGATGTAACCAATAACATCGCAAGGAGTGACACCTCCGCAAGGGAGGCCGCAAAGACATCTTGCTGGACGACCAAAATCCTTTCCTAATAAGTAGTGAAGTGGTGGCAAGGAAATAATTTTCATAATATTATTAAAAGAACTATTTTGGAGTGGCAAGCAAGCAACGAATCTCTCTCTCTCTCTCTCTCTCTCTCTCTCTCTCTCTCTCTCTCTCTCTCTCTCTCTCTCTCTCTCTCTCTCTCTCTCTCTCGGTCTGACTTCTTCTAACAGGTCATAACGGAATGACCTGTTGGGAAACTTTGTGGTATAAAATTCAATCATGTCACTCCAGATCCGAATGAACTGAGGATGCGGTAACAGAATTTTAAGAAAGTAATTATGAATACTTTGAGTTCTTGAACATGTTTTTTGTTTTAATTTCACCCACCTTTTTAGTTACAAACACATAATATAATATTTTGATTATATGTTGTGGATGAGGTGGTATTGACTATTACAGTAAAAAAAAAAAAAAATCAGTGATTTACCAGGAGAGATTAATTAATGGGGGGGTGGGGGGGGTGGGGGTGGGGTGGGGGGGGGGGGTCAAATAACCAACAATGACAGAACATAGAAAAATATAATTTATTTCTTATTTCATTCATTTATTACTTTCAGACTAAATATTGCTACATCCTTTCTTGAAAGCTTTCTTTAAATATCTAAAATAATTATGATTGTCACCGAAGTACAGCAAAATAAAAAATAAAAAAAACACATTACGCTTCTTAAATAGTCTTAAGTGTGTGATAAGAATATCAATCATATGACATCGTCAAGAGAATGAAGAAACAAAAGTTAAACTTTGAAAAATGTTAGGAAAAACTTTCTCACATAATTATGATTGTCACCGGAAAAACAGCAGAATCAAAACAATACAATTTCGCTTTTTATATCTCAGATATCTATAACTTATAGACCTATGTCTCTGTTCATATAGATGCTTCAATACTGTGTCAGTATTACGTGCTTGATAATACCGCATATCATTAACTCCTCTGAGCACAAGAGGTTGTTCTCACCTGAGAGCCCGCGTCGGTTCTTTTCATCTCTCGAAACGTATACTACAGCATATTTTGCTACCTTATTAATTCTCATTAATCTTTTTTAGACTTCAGGATCGTAGATTTTTAATACATGCAGATACATCCCAGAAGTAGTCAAATGGATAAATCAATCAATCAATCAATTAATATGCTCACTCATCCATCCATTCCTTCATCCATCAATCATACATACAAATATACTTCAGACTATTGACTAGATGGTCGAGTAGGAAGTAATTTTCCATGTAAGATAGGTAATTGTTGCATTAAATGACATTTTCAACTTAAACGTTTTTCGTGATAGATATAGGTCCTCCAATCGATTGCGATGCACATATGGTTTAGATACAACTGTGGACGCACTTCTTCTGACAAAAAAGTTGCAAGTTTGAATTAATACTGGAATTTTATTTTTCACTGTCCGTGTACAATGAATGTTGCCTGCATGCCCGCCTCCATGTGAGCCGACACGTGACAATGTATAATCCATTCGCCGGGGTTATTCGTTACCATCTCAACGACCTCTGTGGTGGTGGGGAACACCTCAACGACATCAGCAAGGTGGTCTACATTGGTTCTGTGGATGTACGTCTGTCCGTGAAAATGAGCGGTGTGCACATCCAAAGAGGAACCGAGTCCTATAATGTACCATGCAATTTTCTCATTAACATTCATCTCTAGACCTCGAAGATTCCCATAAATACAGCCGTTGATGACATTCTTTTGATTGCTTTGAACAAATAAACTATCAGAGAGGGTCACTCGATTGGGAGCGTGCGTAGCAATGTTATCTTTAAGATACCAGCTTTGATTTTCGTCTATGATCTGAAATACCATAACAAATTCTTTGTCATATGGACAAAGTCTTGAGGACTTGTCTCTTCTGCATTCCACCATATCTGGACCACCTCTTTTATCGTTGTTCTTACTTTCTGCAAGATAGTTGGTTTTGTAGACAATAATTGGACCAAAAAGACCTGCATTCATATCCTTTACAGGTTCGATGTGGGAATAGTATGGCCAGACGACAGAATTCCCGCCAGTTGTGGTTGGTCCCGCCCTATTTGGTACGTCCCATGTGTACGTATATGTAGACCCCGGAGCAACAGAGTCATCAGAGTGAACTGTGGAATTATCTTTATACCCGGCTCCTTCGTTATCTTTTGTATAAAGAACTCCATGCGGATGAATCGAATAGGGTCTGGTTGCTTTATTCTTAAAGACCACCTTAATTTTGTCACCAACTTCTGCCCTAATTATTGGCCCGAGAAGTCCCAAATGCTCTTCTTTCGACCCACGTACTTTTTGTGTACTGAATGTGTTGTCTGTATATTCCCTGTACACGGCCTTTTTGTATTTGCTTCCTATAAATACGTCATTGTCTCGCACGTAGATTTCACCAGGCCTGAATATAAAAATTAATAAAAGAAGTAAAATTCTGAATAATGGATGCATGTTATCTTTTAGGAACAGAAGACTTCCTTTAGTGTCTAGATATGTTTAACAGTCCGAATCGATTGAAATAAGAGCTTTGGAGCTTTTGACAATCACCCCTTAGTCGGATCGTAGGAAGACCTAACGAGACCCCATGTCCCACAAGGGGGGGGGGGGGGGGCTTGGGCTAGTTGGCAGGTAATGTTCTTGGGACCCTTTGGTCGGCCTCCAAACCACGAACTAAATACACGACTTTTAGCGCGATTTCGAGTGTTTGGTAGAGAAGACAGTTTTTGTTGCCACTTACATTACAGTATTATTTTTCCAAAAGGCTACCTTATCGACGCGAGATCGTTCTGTGTAAATATAGGCCCAGCCATTTTTCTCCACGATATCTGAGATATTTTCTTCCTTATCGACACGTCCCAAAATAAGATGATTCATTTTCAAAAGTATGCAAGATTCAGTTTGATTAGCTACTCGAAAGGTTTCTTGAGCATAAACCCCAGAGAGATCTTTGTCACATCTTTACACGGCGCAACAAAAGGAAACAGGGTGTTAATAGCGGAGTTGAAACACATGGGTTTAAAAGTAAAAAATCTGTTCTCAAAATATCTGCTTATCAATAATCATTACTATTTAGACTTTTAATGATTCGATAATTAGGTGATCTGTATTGTATTATTCCATTGTTGCGGTTGGTCAAAACATTACAATTCAGTAGAAGCAGCTATTACTATTAAAACCAAAATTTCGCTGTTAAAAAAATGAAACCATCAGGTTCACAGAGAATAGTACTCGGTATTGCCAGCAAGTAGTTCTCATTTATTCTCTTATGATTATCATAGCTCAATGAATGTTTGACCATTAGATGTAATAGAAACATCGTACTATATGTGTACCTTGTTATTATTGTTGTGACTCCATGACAATAAGTTATCAACAAAGTATGAAAAAGTCCGCGAAGTTTGAAAGGACTTTACTGACTAACCATCTTAATAATTAAGTGATAGACTGAGTTACTGACTGCATTCATCTATCCATCAATATTTATCCATTCATTCATCCATGTATAAATATATACATGCATAAATACATACCAAATGTACGACATACATGCATGTGTCACAGTGCGCCAGACCCAAGCTAATTATGCAACTAATGGGGGCATGATCTGAGATGAGAAGGCAGGGTCACTAAGACTGGAGGCATGATCTGAGATGAGAATGCATGGTCTTTAAGACTGGGGGCATGATCCGAGATGAGAATGCATGGTCTTTAAGACTGGGGGCATGATATTAGATGACAAGACTTGGGGGCAGCAGAGTTTTAGATATAGGAGAGTTAAGATCGGGTTGTATGTAGAAGATAGAAGTGTATTCGTTCATTGGTAGATGTATAGATGTGAAATAACAAATACAGTAATAAGAAGAATATGCTCATTGAGTTACCGATACCATAGGGAATAAAAGAAGTGAGAAATAAGGCGTCCTTGACACATGCATACATACGTACATGCGTACATACATGCATACATACATACGTATTTACAAACATACATATATACATACAAATACTTACGTATTTGGATCAGTCAGATTATCTCCTGTAATTAAGCTTCTCTTGAGAGGCGCATAGTCCCATTCAACCTCTTCTGCTGCGATGTAATAAGTTCGGATTTTTCCCCGGAAAGTGCCGCCAACAGTTCCGGTCGCTCTCCCGCAGGATTCAACATTATACAAAACCTTCATTCCGGTCTGAAAATGGAAACTGGTGCGGCAAACCAAAGCCCATTTACCTAGGAAAGTAACATGGTAAAAAGATTTATTATTATAACATTTATAAATTATACAATTATTCTAATTTTTGTAAAAAAAACATTATGCATATTATCTGACTAAAATTTTATGTTCAGTGTAGGAACAATATTTCACATATAGGTTCTTAAAATATCAAGTTTAATGTTGTTTATCTTGATGTATTCATCCATCAACATAATAGCCTTGGTAGTGCTAAGAATACGGCTTATTATAAAGTCTAAACAAATTTTTAAAATCCATACTGAATGTATATTTTGTACGTGTAGGGTACAATCAACCTTTCTAAATCCATACTGAATGTATATTTTGTACGTGTAGGGTACAATCAACCTTTCTAAATCCATACTGAATGTATATTTTTGTACGTGTAGGGTACAATCAACCTTTCTAAATCCATACTGAATGTATATTTTTGTAAGTGTAAGGTACAATCAACCTTTCTAAATCCATACTGAATTTTTATTTTGTACGTGTAGGGTACAATTAACCTTTCTAAATCCATACTGAATGTATATTTTTGTACGTGTAGGGTACAATCAACCTTTCTAAATCCATACTGAATGTATATTTTGTACGTGTAGGGTACAATCAACCTTTCTAAAATCCATACTGAATGTATATTTTGTACGTGTAGGGTACAATCAACCTTTCTAAATCCATACTGAATGTATATTTTTGTACGTGTAAGGTACAATCAACCTTTCTAAATCCATACTGAATTTTTATTTTGTACGTGTATGGTACAATTAACCTTTCTAAATCCATACTGAATGTATATTTTTGTACGTGTAGGGTACAATCAACCTTTCTAAATCCATACTGAATGTATATTTTTGTACGTGTAGGGAACAATCAAACTTTCTAAATCCATACTGAATGTATATTTTTGTACGTGTAGGGTACAATCAACCTTTCTAAATCCATAATGAATGTATATTTGTGCACGTATATGGTACAATCAATTTCACAAATGGTTTATCAGTCCGTTCATTTCATTCGTTATGGTTGGATCAAGCTACAAGAGATTTCTCATATATCTTCCAATCGATTTTCATTCCAATCGATTATCTAATACGTATTACTGTATATTTATTTCCACAGGAAGTCGCGTGATAGTGTACTAGGAGGAATGTCAATTTATAGTTTTCATTAATGATCAAAATAGGTTTTATAAAGAAGAAACTAATCAATTTCTTTGACAAAAATCCACAAAATCGCATAAAAACTACGCAAATTAAAATAAAAATCCGTTTGATTCTACTTTTTACTTGACAGGGGCCCTAAAAATGGCATTGTAGCTACTATGGAGAGTGGCAAACATCAGGTTTTGAATCAGGTTTTGAGAGGGATGAAAATTAAGAGGTACCAATGCATTCTATCTATATTGATTGTGATACTGACCAACATTATCTGTGTCCATGATACCGGTAAAAGAAGTTCCAGGAATGACTACGCTTGAGTCACGGTTCACTTGATTTATCTGCAATGTGTTGCCGTGGTAATTTACTCCATGCATATCGAAGCGCCCTCCTTGTCCAATAACGTACCAGGCAACCCTTTGTCCCACGCACATATTAAGTCCGGGCATCGTTCCGAACATATAACCATTAATCGCTGTAAAAATTAAATTGTTTGCTAATGTTGAGTTTGAACTGTATTTGAGATGTTCAATATATATATATATATATATATATATATATATATATATATATATATATATATATATATATATATATATATATATATATATATATATACATATATATACACACACACACACACACACACTATAGAGGGATGGACCTAAGAACTGTCAATTTCAAACAAAAGGAGACGCTAATATAGACTATCAAGGGATGGCATCATATGACCTAAGTGTGAATAAAATTTGATTTATCTAAGGTGAAATATAATGAAATTGGATCTAATGCTTTCGATTTCACAGTATCCATGCTAATGGCAAGCAAGAAAATATTTTCATTTTGATTTTTATCCTTCTTTACATACTTTTCTTTTCCTTATGATGAGTTTCCCTCGATATAAGGAGAGTGAAACTTATTCAGCAATATAGTTTCTTCTTGGAGACGTTTGTTATTCAACTTCACATCATCATGTGTCATTTTGCTAAACAACGCTGTTCCACTATATTTATTTCGACTTTACTCTTAAACTCCTAAATAACGTCTCTGTTTAAATATGTAATATCTTTAGTCATCTTATTTGCAGTCAAAAATCTTTATTTCACAATGGTTTTTAATTAAATTCAGAAAATAATATACCATGAAGTCTGTTCACTCCAATAAAACCGGCATCATTTTTGTTGAAAGTTGCTGGAGCAGACCCGGTGTAGGTCAAAATATTTTCATCTAGGTACCACGAAAAATTCTCGTCAAAAGTAAAGAACATGATGGAAAACTCTTTATCAATGCCTCTCTGAAACAAAAATAGCAGGATCATTAAATATAAACTATGTGCATATTCCTTAGTAACAGGGTCATTCAATATAAACTATGTGCATATTCCTTAGTAACAGGGTCATTCAATATAAACTATGTGCATATTCCTTAGTAACAGGGTCATTCAATATAAACTATGTGCATATTCCACAGTGACAGAGTAAATATAAACTATGAGCATATTCCACAGTGAAAGGGTCATTAAATATAAACTATGTGCATATTCCACAGTGACAGGGTCATTAAATATAAACTATGTGCATATTCCACAGTGACAGGGTCATTAAATATAAACTGTGTGCATATTACAGGGTCATTAAATATAAACTGTGTGCATATTACAGGGTCATTAAATATAAACTATATGCATATTACAGGGTCATTAAATATAAACTGTGTGCATATTACAGGGTCATTAAATATAAACTGTGTGCATATTACAGGGTCATTAAATATAAACTGTGTGCATATTTACAGGGTCATTAAATATAAATTATGTGCATACTCCACAGTGACAATCTTAAACGCTTTAAATAAAAATTAAATTTTAAAGTTATGTTTAAGATCATTTTTGTTATTGATTAGTCGTTTTTCGATGCAAAAGTGAACTCAGGTTGGAATTAAATATTATCTTTCTTAATCTTTGACTAAATATTGACACGAATGACAATGTGTTTACAGAATGTAGACAATATCTAATCCTGTTATATGTACATTGTAAGCTTTTATCATATCGTGTTATGTGATTGTCAAGAGAGCAGTCATAGAGAAATTTTATATGATTGAAGGTAAAGTCTGTTTGGTTAGGGTTACTTATTGACTTCTGTATCCAAACTCTTCATGGTTCCTAAAATCAGGCATCTTGACTTGAACCATTTTGGAACAAAAATGTGTTTATTTGTGGCTGTAAGTAGCCGCTTTTTTTCTGACGGTCGTGCTAAATTAGAGTCATCGTCCAAATACTTGTTTTTTGACGGACAGAAGTAATATAGACCTCAGCCTTTCAGGTTGAAGTTTATTTTAATAATTTTGGGCTTCAAGTGAAAGCAACTATTAATTTTTGCAACTAGCCTATGAACTTCGATAAAGATATGAAGTGTAAAAATGAAGCTGTTGAAAATAAGTTATTTGTCATCTATATTTCATAATGACCTTCTCAATGTACCTTTTCTTCTTAAAATCAATAGACTTTTTTATATTACGCAGAAATTGGTTGCCTTTTCTGATTCAAAAAGTGACCTTGACCTTTCACCCTCTTAGCTGGAATCTGCCTATAGGGTAATCTAACTGTGAAATTCTGCAGCAGTATGGTAAACATAACTAAAGTTACCGTTTCAAAAAAATAAAAAGACAGACAGACTGTCAACAATTTACATGTTTCTCTGTATCCACAAAAAACAATCTGTGTGTGAGGTTTGATATATATATATATATATATATATATATATATATATGTGTGTGTGTGTGTGTGTGTGTGTGTGTGTGTGTTCACTAAATCTCAATTAGTAGCACATAAACCAATTTACTTTGTCGGATCACAGTGACCTTGACCTTTTATTTTTACCCCGAAATTTATAGATTTCATTTGATCCTCAATGACAACTCTCCTACGTAGTTTAGTTTAGGTATAAAAAGAAGTCACGTTATTGCGAAGATTTAAAAAAAATCATTAACAGAGAGACGGACATGTAGACGAACAGACAAATAGTGATATTTTGTATGCGAGTGTTTAATGTGAAAATTATCTTAGTTTCTTTGTAACAGAAACATGTCATGAACACTAATTTTTATTCCGATCGAGGATATAAGATACTATTTTCTTGTGTTTATGGTGATAATTTGCTCCTTAGAAAATAGAGATAATTACTTTAACAAAAAATAGTTCATACCGGCATTCCGTTGGCTCTCAATACCCCTGACTTGCACACCACCAGTGGACCAACTAGTCCTGAATTCACGTCCTTAACAATGTTGACGGCGGAATGATACATGTGTGTAATACAGTCCGTGTCGTCTGCTGTCGGAGCTACGCTGTTTGTCACCTTGAAGCGGTAGGTAATCTTGTTACCAGGAGTGGCTACTTTACCACTTAATACACCGTCTGGAAAAATAGTAATGTAAAGATATGTTAATATCACGTTCGGGAGATATTTGAGCCATTCGCCTCGTTTTGAAGGACAAAATTAACAATTTTACAACCATAGATTAAAGGGATTTTGAAGTCTATGAGTCTCACATTTGAATTATACTGATTACAATTCAACAAATCATTAAAACAACAACACATATTGGTATAAAACGGAGGCTAAATTCGATTCTATGTTTCCAAGGAAGAGCTTTTAAATTTATCAATTTTATTCAAATATAACAAGTTGATAAATTTGTAGCAGAACCAAAAGATTCTGTGTCAGATGCGAAAACCAGAAAACCAGAAGGCATTCTGCCAATACCTACTCTCATCTTTGTAAACCGCCCCCTCTTCGGATTTATCAAATTCGACGCCATATGGAAGGATTGAATAGTTTCTTGTTGCCATGTTCTTGAAGACTATATTGATGGTGTCCCCCACTTCTGCCTTGATTAATGGACCGAGGATGCCTAAATGTTCTTTTTCAGGTGTCATTGGTGATTTGGTGGTGAACGTACTGTCCGTGTACTTCACGTATTTGGCCTTTTTGTACTTTCCACCTATCCGGGTGGCACTCGGTGTAAAATATGCTGCCGATGCACTGCAAAAAAACAATGCAAATTGTTACTGGTATCAGTGACAAAGAAAATATTGCCTTTTTAAGACGTTGTTTGCGTTCGAAACTGACATTATTTTATTAAAATTTGGGAGCTGGAGAGTGACGTGCCACTTTGCATCTTGTTCATACGCTTTTATTAGACTTAAAACCGCTTGCTCACTCCTTACATGAGCAGTGAATATATTCAACATGGAAATTAAAGGAAGCAAAAAATTATTAATTAAGCTAATGCAATTACTCACCACCACAACCGCACCCCCCACCCTCCCCAACTCCCATTTCCATATCAGACCACAAGTTTGATCTACCCATTTCTAATTTCATTTCTATTCATACGCTTGGGAGAGTCAGGAATGAATGTTCAAGAAAGAAAGATGGTATGCGTATATTTAACGTTATTTGTGAAAATAATTGATATCAAAGACATCAATATCAAGGTCATGCGTATATAAAGCTGAGATCCACAGTCCAATTTAGAACTTTACCATTCAGGGCGAACCTTTTGTTACTAAGTATTGATTCTATTGAGTAACCAATATGTTTAATCAAAGGCACGTTTTAAATACAACTAAGGTGTCATTACAAAGTCCCTTTGCTCTTAAAAATCACTATTTGCAGTCCAGAAGATACTGATTGAAATTTCTAAATTTGTTGGTGTATAAATTTTGTTCAGGGTAAAACTATCGGTGTAAAATCTATAACTAAATTTAAAATCAAAATTAAAATACGATTCAGTGTTTTAATATTTTTTGTGTTCTTTTCTGATTTTCCAAAACGGTATAATTAAATTGTGTTGTATGAATAGCAGCCAAAGCAAATTCCTACGCCATGACAATAGAGCAGGCTAAAATACTCACTCCTTAATTCTCAACTTGCGCTTTGAAATACAAATAACACTTACACAAGCGTTTCTAAACGGCTTGGAAAGGAGTATAGGGTGAGGTTTTCAGGAACGGATACGGGCACATGAACTTGACGTTAGATAGTTTTTACTTTTTTCCGGATCGGAGTCTGCATAAAACAAAGGAATGGGTACAATCCAGATACAAATGTAAACACCATCTATCGGCAAACTAATGTGGATGTGGGGTAAGATGCGGCAGTTTGTATCGGAAATGTAAATAGAAGGTGATACAATTCATTTACACACCTTCCTGTGTCATTCAAATTGCCACCGTCAAACATATTTAATCCTCCTGGACCGTAGCTCCACTCCACCTCCTCCGCCGCTATGTAATATGTCCGTGTTGTACCGCCAAAATGCACAGATGTTCTGTACAAGCCAGGCTCAACGGTCAGAAATGCAGTCATTCCACCTGGAAATAAAATTCCAAAGTTTCAACTTGCCAAGTATCAGAGTACCGATGAACTCAAAGATTTTCGATTTATACGAGTTTTTGGTACATTTTTAGCGCCTCTGCCATTTCTGAGAGAGAGTATATTTTTAAAGAATTTTGATACAGAAAGTTCGACTGAAAACGTGTTAGCTTTAAATGGGTCAGATAAATCTATGGACTTTGTGTTAATTATATAATCGTACAGAACGTCATGACAAAGATTAGGTATTGAGAACATGACAAAGATTAGGTATTGAGAACATGACAAAGATTAGGTATTGAGAACATGACAAAGATTAGGTATTGAGAACATGACAAATTCTACTCGTTCGGACCGAACAAGTAACCTATATTTGTCTCCAATGACGGTGAAGGTTGATGTGTGCGTATTAACTCCTGAGATACTCGGAAAGAAATTAACAGGGCCAATATGCAGCACGTGAAGCCTAGAGAACAACTGAGTTCAGCATTTATCTGTACAGTGCACACGAGCTGTACGTTATCTTCGCTATCAGTTAGGAAACGTATATGATTAGTATAATTTGTACACCTGTGGTTCAATATCCGTAAAAATTATTCTTTTCTGAGTAATAACTCTGTTTATATGCTTCTTATTACAAGCAAGCCCTAATATAATTTATTTTCACGGATACATTTGCTGGTTTGTTGATTTATTTTCTACTGCGCCACGGGCAACCACGCATGCAGCAATATTTATATTCAGCATAAGTCGGGATAAAAGTAGCATACATTTTTCATAGCATTTAAGCACTGAAACTTGACAACAGTGCACTTCAGAGCACTCTAATTAACACAAAGCCCATAAGTCTATATGACGTATGGAAGATAGGTAGTTTTTTTCAAGAAGTCTATATTTTGTTTTTTAATGTCCAAAGTCAATAAAATACTTAAACAGTCCCTTTTTTTAACATTATTCACTTCAAATGAAAAGGAACCATATATTCTCAGATTATTACAGCTTCACATGATGTGGCTGAAGCTTCACCTGTCATAAAAATATTATTTGTTTTGTTAAGACTTAGATGCTAATCAGATCACAATGAGAGGTTATCCATCTACATCAGCAACTTGTTTCGTACAGAGCTCGGTCAAAACCTGCAAGCGGTTTTTGCGTTCTGTCTAGGCTTTTTTACAGCATGCTTCGTCATCACTTCATGCATACTAGTATTTACCCATGATTTTGGGTCACCTGTGTTAAGAACTGAAGTACCGTATAGTTTCATTCAGGATGCATTACATGCAATTCAGATTAATACAGACATTTTCAAGTTTCATTCTTAAAGACCGGGGTTCAAAACCGCTCTTTAGCTAGAAGATGGTACCGTCTGTACTCGCCTATAAGTCGAGTTGAACTGCAAATAATATAGATCCTGATCTGCCGTCGCATATTGCGCAGGCAGATCAGAGTCTATGTTTTTTGTTCTATTGATTACTCCTAACAAACTGCATATAATCAGATCTGTCAGCGCATAATGCGTCGGCAGATCTGGGTCTGTTCAGTTTGCAGTAGGGCATGATTTATAAGCAAGTATAGACGGTAGGTAACATACATTACTTATGAACCATGATTGGTCGAGTATGTGCAAATAAGCACAGGTGGCCGACCCAAGCTTAATGCTAAAAAAAGCAATAATCTGACACCGGACCCTGTCTGTCATACTATATAAGTCTCTTATATAGTATAATAGACAGGGTACGGTGTCAGGTTATTGCTTTTTTAACATTAAGCTTGCGTCGGCCACCTGTGCAAATAAGTTGCCTAAAAGTTTCAAACAAGGTATCACTTACAAAACACCTATTGGTAGTGAATAGTAGGATAATTAGTCCCCTCTACAGCCAGTTGACAATGACAGGTGATCTATGAGGTGTAAAGCTTCATCTGTGACTCACTGTGTCTGGTAGTTTCGAGTGGCAAATATATTTTCTTTTTGCATGGGGAAAGTGAGCCTCCAAAAGTCACTTGAATATAACTTGTGTGTGAGAATTTTGTTTAGGGAACATTGTTAATTATTTCGATAGGGGAGATTATATAGGTAAAGCAGAACGTCGATTATTTGTCCGCCAATTATTTTGTAACATTCGTGCCTCGCAAGTGAAATAACATAACGTCAGTGGAACTCTATTTTCAAGATTTGAAGACCAAACTAATTAACTACTTTGGTAAAATTTCGAAATTAATCTAACTTAGGAAACTGCACTTTTCATTATATTTAGTTCTACAATTTGGTCACTTACCAGGGAAGTCATCAAAGTTCCTGCAATAGATAAGCCATCTTCCTACGTGTACTGGTTGCGTCAATGCCGTCGCGAACGATGCGGGAAATATGTTTACATTGGATACTCTGCAAATAGATTTATTAGCACAGTTAAGAAAAATGTATACACAAAATTATCAAGGTATTTTGAGTGCACGTGTTTAGGGAAATAAGAACAAAAATCTGATTAAATGATTTTTCTGAGGTAAAAAAAAAAAAATACCATTTTGTAGTTTAAAATTAAATCAAAATGCAGTTGGTTATTTTTTTAAAAAAATAAAAATTTCCCATCTATGTGTGCGTACTAATCTATTACGAGCATATTTTTATATTTCTTCAAATAAAAAATAAAAATACAGCGTTAAGTTGGAAATAAAAAAAATGAAATCAATCGAAGTAGTGAAGAAATTCATAAGAAACAAGTATCTCACTAAGAAAAAAAAATGTGGTTCCTATTATTGTAATTTTAATTGTTTAAATTTTTAAATTGTTAATATATATATGATTCCAATGTTGAATTTATAAAAAAAAAAAAAAAAAAAAAAGACAAGGATTATTTAATAGACAACACTTTTCATATTTAGCATAATCTCACCGTCTGTCCAGATATCTGAATGTCTGCCCGAGTATTGTCACTCCGTGGATACCATTCTCCAGGGACATTATATGCCAAATCACTCTTTCGCCCTCTCTGGCCACTACACCGGGCAGATTTCCGAATATGTACCCATTTATACTTTGCATTAAATTACTGTTATAGAAATTGACGTTATTGGACGTTGCTAGTGCCTCGCATGCCGTGCGATTGCCGCATTTATCAAGATTAACGTCAAACAGCCAGCTTGCCGACTCGTCCACGTTATCAAAGTACATGATGTATTCTCTGTCGACGTCTTTCATTCGAGGTTCTTCGAATTTGTTTCTTGGCTTTGTCAATGAGCCTGAAATTTGAAACATTTGATGTTATGTTTTTTTTGTTTTTTTACACTCAGTGGGCAGTCGTAGATCGGTATTTCAAACCACGTTCTACAAAACAGGACCTAAATACCTAATACACAGAATTATTTCTATCTTAAATTACTAAGCACTTATACCTGAGAATATCCCAAAAATTTCTTATATTCAGAAATTTGACAGGGGTAATTTTTAACAAATTAATCCGGGCCATAAAGTCGTGTGATTAGGGTTAAGTATGACGCCTGCACCTTGTAATTGGCTAATTACTCGGTTAGAGAAATATCTTCAATATACCGATTCCCCATAATAATAATTAAAAAAAATATAAAAAATAATCACTAAAATGTGACAAATCTATATAGACAGATGTAATTTCAAATAGCTCATACCCAAAGTTTGCAAAAGTACTATAAAAAAAAAATGATGGTGTTTGCTATTTGTAATTACGATATATTACGTTTGGATGCAACAAGTTGAAGAATAAATTAGATTAGGTACTTATCACTTCTCCACCAAAACTTAACTCAGACCGTACGATGGAATAATACCAAAGCTTAACCCAGACCGTAAGATAGAATAATACACAATCTATTTATCGTTGAGTCTTCACATGGAACGAAAATTATAAATGACTACTGCTATTTTCAGGTTGATGAGTGTTGTTGTTGTATGAAATATGAATTTTTATATATGTTGTATATTATTTTCTTTGCTCAATACTAGATCATAACCCGTCGCCTGAATTACCCGCAATGAATTTATATATTTTAACATCAGAAGCGTATACAACTATTTACCTAAAACATCGTCTAACTCTAATTGATGGTTCTGTTAACTTTCAGCTTTGATACCAAATAACATCTACTGGCCTATTGAGGTTTTAACCAGCTGGTTTAATAACAGAGTGCATGTACATGGAACTAGTTAACTAATTAAGTAGCAATGCAGAGAGAGAGAGAGAGAGAGAGAGAGAGAGAGAGAGAGAGAGAGAGAGAGAGAGAGAGAGAGAGACACACACACACACACACACACACACACACACACACATATATATCACCTCTTTTGCATGTAATCAACATTCCAATGAGTCCACTATTGATGTCATGAGCTGACTGTACGTGTGAATGGTAAGCCCATCCTAGACAACTCTCATCGTCATTGGTGGGCACAAAATTGCCAGTAATCTCCCACGTATACACATGCATCCCTCCGGGGGGAACTCCTTCATCTAGCTTGTCGGCATTTGATGTTCCATCCAAATAGAGGGCCCCTGTATTATAGATAGGAAGTGATGATGATGATGATGATGATGATGATAATGGTTTGGATGATATTGATAATAAGGTACTTCTTACCAGATTTCTACTACTTTGTAATTATATTATTATTATTATTATTATTACAAAGATGATGTTGGGGAAGAGAAGGGATTTGCCGTTTTGAAGAGCAGAATGTTATTATTTCATTAATTTGAACAAAAAATTCGTATTTTCATCACCGAACATTTCTGCACTATGCATTTTTCTTTGTTGCTTTTCTTTGTTTGTAAGATTACTAATTTTATCTTTTTTCATTTAACATATATTATGACATAAAGTCACAATAAAAGTTTCTTGATTCCAGAATTACGAATATTTTTATGGTTAAAAGTTGGAAAGTACTAAAATGTATTAAAATTGTCAACATGTGAAGAAATCATATAGAAAAGTGACCGTTTTTAATTTCAAATACAATTGTTGAACGTTGTTGCAGAATTTCATTCTTTCGTCCTATGATGATAGAGAACAAAAATAGAAAAGTATTTTTTCTATCCTTTAATCTCTCTCTCTCTCTCTCTCTCTCTCTCTCTCTCTCTCTCTCTCTCTCTCTCTCTCTCATTTCGGCGAATTTATTATCATGTAACAATAACATTCCATGGACTAGATACCATTTTACAAATATGAGTCATAGACATAAGATCATACTTTTCATATTTTCTTCGGAGGACATTCATTTTGTTATATGAGGAGACAACTAAAAAAAACATGTAAATTACATAGTTGATAAATGAGGGAATACACAAAATACAATATGAAAAATAAAATACACTAACCATGTAAAGTAGGATAATAATAATAATAATAATAATAATAATAGTATGTATGTATGTATGTATGTATGTATGTATGTATGTATGTATGTATGTATGTATGTATGTATGTATGTATGTATGTATGTATGTATGTATGTATGTATGTATGTATGTATGTATGTATGTATTATTATTATTATTTTTATTATTATTATTATTATTATTATTATTATTATTATTATTATTATTATTATATAATGACATATTTGGTATTGACCAATATTGCAATTGGTCCTCTATAGCAGTTAGGCGCATAATTTGTATTCGCAGAAAGAAAACAAAATGTATATATATGTGTGTATATATATATATATATATATATATATATATATATATATATATATATATATATATATATATATATATATATATATATATATATATATAATCACTGCAAATTTATTGCAAAGAGATAGTTTCGTCTAGGAATCTCACAGCTATCCTTAAAAATAAAGTCATGAAATGTTAAAACATAGTGGTTTGATTCACTATGCAAGGAATATTAAAGCGACTGTAGTACTGTGATATTAAATAAACCTCATCAGAGACAACTTGCCTTCCGAGTTTTTCTTGTACAGAACACCGTGAGGATGGACACTAAAGTTTCTACCCGTAGCGTTGGCCATGTTTTTGAAGACAACGACCAACTTTTCTCCCTCCTCGGCCCTGAGAGTAGGTCCTAGTAATCCCATCCAGTCGGGGTTAGGGATCTCTTCAGTGTAGTGTTCATTAGTGTATCGCTTGTAGACCACCTTCTTGTACACCCTTCCGATCCTGTCCGTCCCCTGCTTAGCCCTGGCGTCAAATGCCCTGAAGAGACAATTTGTACATCATATTATATTCTGTAAATGTATATTACAAGGCAACTTAAAGTATGTATGAATTTTGTGATAGTGCGAAAGCTGCTTAATCATCGCGCACAATTACTAACATGGAATAGGTATAATTAAAGAAAATATTTCGATTAATCAAGCAGAAAGTCTTTACAATTTTGTCTTGTCTGCAAAGGGGTCAGCGGTGTTAATACCAAGATGTTGTTTTTGTTTTCTATGTTTAAACCCCATTCTCAAACACTGATACAGACACAGGAGGACATTTTCTAAAGAGTATTACCTATATGTAAAAACGTGTTGAATTGACCTACTTTTATACTTGCGTGATTGTACGTAATTTTAATACTTAGGAATATGTTGCATGTATAGTCACGAAATGTCATCAAATAAATAAATAAATAAATAAAACCTACTGTTGATCCCCGTTGAACAAGTTTTGACCCGAAGGAGCGTAATCCCAATCTACTTCCTCAGCAGCGAGATAGTACGTCCGTGTATTTGGGTCTCTTCTCTTCGTGTTCAACATATCAATGACGTCATTGAGTCCCCAGCCGACCGGCACATTATTTCCAAACGGATGATGCCCTTGTCTAGGTTTCCAAATCGGAACATTTGGTCTTCTATTGAAGAAGTAATAGTTCTCATCTTCCGTTCTGTCCGTATTCCACGGTGGGGCACAAAGCCCGATATCAATAGCTATTATCAAAACAACCACACAGTTCTTCAGATCAAACATATTGGACTCAGCCTCTTATTTGAATTGCTGAAATTTAAAAAACAACACGATTTGTAATTTTTCAGTTAAAAAAATATTTCATATGGAACTAAAGAGTAAACAGTTAAATTACAGAAAATTTAGAATTGAAAAGTCTCGTTAATTTCTTAAACAGTTTCAAATTTTTCGTTGCATGTGCTTTTCTCAGATTTAAAAATGTTTGTGTCAGGTTGTATGAAAACTTACTTACATTAGAATCGTGTTAACACCTGAAGAAAAAAAATGTTTGACGTTTCTGATTGATCTGTGTTTTATATAGTGCCAGTTAGATCCGTGATCTACGTCATTTTTAAAAATACAAATCCCTTAATGACATGTCAGTAATTCGTAACATTTCTATTGGATCCAGCGGCCGACTAGGAAGAATTATTAATTGTACCTTTATTTACACCTGATCATACCTGTATATAAAAAAACACCTAATTTTATACCTGATCTCGGGTCAAAATGAAAACTTTTTTTATTACTTGGGTTTCAAACTTCCTTTATCTGTTTTTCATGGTTATGATCTTGGACAACGCTAGAGTGTTTTCTCTTTATTCTTGGAATTTTATATACACATATGTAAAGATTTCCGACTAATAAAATAGCCATAAATTTGAAACGTTCACATTTTGCTATTTTACGATATAAAAATAATTATAAGTTGCTTTGATCTATGATGATGATTGTGATGGTCTTGTCACTGCCGCGTCTACCACAGTCTGATAGTAGGAGAAGTAGTGGTAGTAATTGCGCTAGTAGTAGCAGTAGTAGTAGTTTTTGTTGTTGGTGGTGGTAATGGTTATGGCGGTAAGAGTTCTTGTGGTATCGTCTTGGTAGATACTGTTGTTATTTCGGTCGTCAGTGTTGATATTATTGTTGTCGATTTTGTTAAATGATGTTATAATGTTATTAATGACTATTATTATTGTTATTATTATTATTATTATTATTGTTGTTGTTGTTGTTCTTGTTGTTGTTGTTGTTATTATTATTATTATTATTATTATTATTATTATTATTATTATTATTATCATTGTTGTTGTTGTTATTATTATTATTATTATTATTATTATTATTATTATTATTATTATTATTATTATTATTATTATTTAGGTATGAACCTTTATCATACTTGAGCAAAGATACGACAAATTATAATAAGGTGATATTAATTTTCAATATCTTCTTAAAAATTACCTTTTGTGCACTTATAAAAACAAATAGTCCAAATATAGACAGCTTTTATTCATACGTACTTATGAATGATTAAAGTCTGGTAATGTCAGCAGTTATTATTAGTAAGGCCTTAGAGGTTAGAGAAAATATAGTGGGAAATATGTAAAATCTTCCAGATCAGTATTAATACTGCTCTATATACAAGAATTATATTCTTTTTCTCCAATATCTTTGTTTAGTAAAATATGAATTCACAATCAATTATAATGTTTTATAAATGTCACAATTACTGAGCAAAATACATGTTGATGTATCTCATGCTAATTTTGTATCTCTCTTTGGCAGATGTTCTTACCGCCCCCCCCCCCCCCCCGCAGTTTTCTTTCATTTGCTTTTAACTTTACCAATGTTTAGATGATCATATTGTATAATTCCAAAAATAGAAGTAGAATTTAGTATCAAAGCAGCATGTTGTAGTAATGTGTTAACCGTTTACCTCTCAGGCCTTACTTCCCATGTAGTGAATCTAAACTCTACAAAATTTTGAGTTTACCCTCAAAACCTTTTTTGTATAGTTCGAGGTTTGAAGTCTTGCACAACATTACATCTATAGGCATATGTACAGACAGACAGACAGTTTCCAGTGTTTCTTAAAAAATAAAAAAACCCGAAAGAAACGAAGTAAATAAAAAGCTTGATCAATATTATCATAAAATTAGTCAGACAAATTTGGCTGCAGTTTCTTTAAGGATATTATTATTATTCTTTTTCTTCTTCTTCTTCTTATTGTTATTGTTATTGTTGTTATTGATGTAATAATTATTTGTTGTTGCTTTTGTTATTAATAATAATAATAATAATAATAATAATAATAATAATAATAATAATAATAATAATAATAATAATAATAATAATAATATTATTATTATTATTATTATTATTATTATTATTATTATTATTATTATTATTATTATTATTATTATTATTATTTTTGGTAGTAGTAGTAGTATTGACGACGAAATGAAACATTTTCACCATTTATACTTCTTTCTTGTATAATTAGTGTTTATGTCTATTGTTGCAGTACAGACACATACAACAGTGGTGTGGAGGTAGGGAAGAAATGTTCATTAATAATATGCTATTTCAACAGACGTAACTTTCCGAAAGTGTTCTGATCTCCATTCAAAATCATTTTGGTTTACATTAATATTTAATTGAGTCAAGCAGTAAAAATAAAATACCAGGCACGATTAGTATTGCGTTCGCTGACAAGCCACAGGCGATATCAATAATCTGGGCTATGTATTTATACAAATCGCCAGTCAACCATATTTTCGTTTGTTGATACCCTCATCTGGCAGGTGGGAGATCCGGGTGTCAAATGTCGTATCGACAATAACAAAAAGATTGATTACCGATTCCATACGTTGATACCCTTGACTGGCAGGTAGTAGATCCGGGTTGCGAACGTCATATCAACTATAAAAAGGACTGATTGCCCAGTTCTAAAAATAGATTGCTGAGTTCTTCTAATAAACTAAAAATAGATATAATCTAAATCTGTAATCTGAGAAAATATTCAGATATTGAAAGAATATAAATCATATTGACCGAACATCTCGCCCTTTATTTTTTGTAAAACGTGCGATTCTCCCTCTCTGTGCGAAAATAAGGAAGAAAGACAAAGTAGTTGAGAAAAAAGATGTAATTTTAAATGTTCATCATCAGGACATCAATATCGATTTGACATGATTATATATATATATATATATATATATATATATATATATATATATATATATATATATATATATATATATATATATATATATATATATGTCGTTGATTATTACCGTCATTCTTCTTACATATCACAGAGGAACCACCTATTGGAAACTTTGTGGTATAACATTAAATTCTTTGTAAACCGATAACCAGATGCACTCATGACGTGGTAACATAAATTCAAGAAAGCATTTGTGAAAAGCTTTAGGTGTAAAATATATTTCTGGGAATTTCACAAAGAGAGAGAGAGAGAGAGAGAGAGAGAGAGAGAGAGAGAGAGAGAGAGAGAGAGAGAGAGAGAGAGAGAGAGTTCCAATTTAAGTCCCGACTAGTATCTCCCTCAAATTATTGAGTTATATCTTTTAGACCTTTATTCGTACTATATAATTACACGCATCAATGACTGAAAAAAATGTTGTGTACAACATTTTGTCTGAAAATCCATACATTTTACCTTAGAAATTGTACTCCTTTCAAATAATTCTGAAATCTCTTTAATACTTACCATTAACTCAAGGATATATACAAAACTTCATGTACAATTATATTGTATTTTTCATGATTTATCAAGCTGAATTAAAACAACGTATCTTTACCAAACAAAATTGATCCTTCAACCTTCTTCCAAGCAGTGTGAAACGATAAATGTAACGACGTCTGCTACATGAGTTTATGAGTTTGCTTCATTCCACTTAGCTGAAACACATTTTCTGAGCATATATATATATATATATATATATATATATATATATATATATATATATATATATAATGTAGTTATTCGTTGGTCTCTTCCATTTTTTCCTTTGCAATTATTGTGTACCCTTTTTTGTATTCATCTGATTATGAGTAGTTTTATAATATTTACTACTAGTTGTCGTCGTGGTTTCCGTTTCTGCAAGACGGGAAAAGGTATATTCTATCAATTAAAACATTTCATCTTTTTCTTGTCTTTTTAAAAACAATTTTGTGTTTATGGTAGCAGCACGAGAGAAAGGACATTTAAAAGAATCAGTAATGCCAAGATTTTTTAAAATAAAATTCGTTCATGTTTGTTCCCATTATTGTTGTCACTTTAATTATTCTTCTTTCTATTTGCATCATTTAATTATCTCCTCTAACGTGTATGCCCCAACTATCCCTATATTGATATTAATACAAGTCCCCTCCCCCAATTATCCCTATATAGGTCACTCCCACCAACTATCCCAATATTGATATTAATACAAGTCCCCTCCCACCAACTATCCCAATATTGATATTAATACAAGTCCCCTTCCACCAACTATCCCAATATTGATATTAATACAAGTCCCCTCACACCAACTATCCCAATATTGATATTAATACAAGTCCCCTCCCCAACTATCCCTATATTGATATTAATACAAGTCCCCTCCCCCAACTATCCCTATATTGATATTAATACAAGTCCCCTCCCCCAACTATCCCTATATTGATATTAATACAAGTCCCCTCCCCCAACTATCCCAATATTGATATTAATACAAGTCCCCTCCCACCAACTATCCCAATATTGATATTAATACAAGTCCCCTCCCTCAACTATCCCTATATTGATATTAATACAAGTCCCCTCCCCCAACTATCCCTATAGTGATATTAATACAAGTCCCCTCCCCCAACTATCCCTATATTGATATTAATACAAGTCCCCTCCCCCCAACTATCGCTATATTCATATTATTACAGGCCCGTTCCCACCAACTATCACTATAGTGATATTAATACAAGTTCCCTCCCACCAATTACCCCTATAGTGATATTAATACAGGCCCCCTCCCACCAACTATCCCTATATTGATATTAATACAGGCCCCCACCAACCAACTACCCCTATATTGATATTAATACAGGCCCCCTCTCCCTAACAATCCCTATATTGATATTAATTAAAGTCACCTTCCCCAACTATCCTTATATTAATATTAATAGGCCCCCTCCCCCAACTATCACTATACTAATATTAATACAAGCTCCCCTCCCCCCAACTATCACTATATTGATATGAATATAAGTCCCCAACCCCTTAACTATCCCTATAGTGATATTAATACAGGTCCCCTCTTCCACAGCTATCCTTATATTGATATGAATACGAGTCCCTTCCACATAGACTTTCCTTATATTGATACTTATATAGGCCACATCTCCTCGAACTCTCCCTATATAGATTTTAATACAGACCCCTCCCTCGAGCTCTCCATATATTGATATTAATACAGACCCCCTCCCTTCATTCCTCCAACTATCCCAATATTAATATTAATATAGGTCCCCTCCCTCCAACTATCAGTATATTTATATTAATACAGGTCCCCTGCCTCCAACTATCCCTATATTGATATTAATACAGGCCCCCGCCACCAACTATCCCTGTATTGATATTAATACAAGCCATTTCCCCCAACTATCCCCATATTTTATATTATTCTCTATAAAATCCCTATAGTTTGAATTCGTGTATATTATTTCCTTTAATTTTTCTACATTTCTATAATATCCAATAACAGGGGTGTCAAACTCATTTGCTATGGTGGACCAGATTTAATATAAATAATAATAAATAGTAATAAATAATAATAATAATAAATAATGAGTCTGGCGGTCCGTATCCGGCCCTCGGGCCGTATGTTTGACACTCCTGTCTAAATACATCCCTATATTGTTATACCAATTTTTCTTCCAAGTCATTTTTTTTTTTAGAAAAAAGAATAAAAAAAACATATAATGATTCATTATGATGGGTGTCCTGAAGTCATGTATGTGAATTTATGATGATATATGTTTAAATCATTATTTCAAGGTATTATGTTATTACAACTGGCTAATCTGTGTATTGACGTTGCCAAAAATGTGGCATTCAATTGATAGTAATGGTAAGTCTTTATCCCTATATATTTTATGCTTTCCCTATAAAAAAAATCCCATATATGTCCACCTGTAGCTTTTATACCCTATCCCTATAACAGCCCCATAATTTAAAAAATATGTCCGGGAACCTGTTATTATTGTTGAGCAAGAAATATTGATATTAATATTGCTAAAATATTTATTATTATTATTATTATTATTATT
This sequence comes from Margaritifera margaritifera, assembly GCA_029931535.1. Classification (NCBI taxonomy): domain Eukaryota; kingdom Metazoa; phylum Mollusca; class Bivalvia; order Unionida; family Margaritiferidae; genus Margaritifera; species Margaritifera margaritifera. Next base: position 5,010,300 of record JAQPZY010001606.1, read on the forward strand.
ATTATTATTATTATTATTATTATTATTATTATTATTATTATTATTATACAACACTATAAAATTGATTGTCGATTGAATGGAGAGATACAAAGGGAGTCTCATTGATTTAGAGGAAGACACGTTTATATGCTTTCGAAGCAAACAAAGGAAAAAGACCAATGGTGGTGCAGGATTCAGGTGGCCTTTCATCCACTCGAAGGACAGACGTACTTCTCAAATCGGGCAAATTCACAGATGTTCACGACGAGCTAATGAAAGAAAAACACGGGCTGAACAAGTCCTTTGGCCTGAGAAAATATTCAGACATTGACAGAAAAAGTCATACTGACCATGCTGAACATATGGCTTTTTTTAAACGTTCAAGTTATACTATCACTTCCTTAGGAAAACAAGGAATATAGGCTGAGCAGTTGAGAAAATAGTTCGTAATCAGTGAATCACTGTACAATTTATCTGATCATGAGAATTCTTTGGAATGGCTGACAAGTCATGAATCTCCCTCTCTCTCTCTCTCTCTCTCTCTCTCTCTCTCTCTCTCTCTCTCTCTCTCTCTCTCTCTCTCTCTCTCTCTCTCTCTCTCTCTCTCTCTGTAATTGATGCCGGCATCCTTCTCACATACCCTAACGAACTAACGAAACGATCAAATGAGAAAGTTTGTGGTGTAACATTCAATCCTTTGTTAGCCAAGATCCGGATAAGCCTAGGACGAAGTAACTGACCTTTAAGAAAGTAAACTCTAAAAGTGTAAGGTTGTAAACATGTTTCTTTGAATTTGTCCCATCTTTCTCGTGACAAACACATAATTTCATATTTTTTTATCATTTGTAGTTGATGTAGGGGTCAGATGTACAGAGTCACAACTCTCTCTCTCTCTCTCTCTCTCTCTCTCTCTCTCTTTCTCTCTCTCTCTCTCTCTCTCTCTCTCTCTCTCTCTCTCTCTCTCTCTCTCTCTCTCTCTCGCGCATATTAGCGTATTATTTCTTTTTGGCTTTATTTCAGATTATACAATACACATAAATGACAAACAAATTACTAAGAAATTTTGTCTGAAAATAAATAAATTTTGTCTTCCAATTTTCACCTCTTAAATAATTCTGAAATCACTGTAATATTCACCAATAACTCAAGAACATATGAAAAACGTAATATATATTGTACTTTTGATGATTTATTTAGCTGAATTAAAAGAATGTTTGCTTAACGGAACTGATCATTCAACCGCCTTGCATGCAGTTGTTAGGCATCAATTTTGAATGTCTGAGTTAATTCGTAATTCACAATAATTTGCTGCATATCCTCAGGAAAAAAGGAAGTTCTGAATCAAAGAAATGCATTACATCTAATCCTGGGACACAACTAATAATATAGATATTGACGCTGTGACAAGCATCATTTTATAAGCACGGTTGTGAAATATTAGGCGATGCATTTAACAAATCATTTGACTATATAGACAAATTAATACGTGAATTAGATCATAACAAACAAAAATTGAATATCTTACATGGTTTGATGCAAACATTGTTGAAAGGGAAAACAAGTTAAGGAGTCAAATAAAGAAAGACATCGAAGACGATTGTTTAAGGTCACTAAGCAATACTTGCAAGAAAATATATTTTTCCGTTACATTTTTTGACTCGCAAAGTTTAGGGAGGCCAAGTTTATACCTTTCTTTCGGTATCGATTTCTGAAACAGTTTCTAGCTATATTTATTCGACCTGCTATCGAATGTCTAGCACAGTTCTCAGCTATAGAGCGTTAGCTGTGCTTTTGTATATGTAGTTGTCAACTATAGCGCTTTAGCTACGTTTTTGCATACGCATTTGTATACTATATACGAATTCCTAGCGGAGTCTATATTTGAATAATGATTTTGTAATGTAGACATCGTAGTACAAAAGTGGCCGATTTTAGACAAATTACTATTGTTTCTAGTCCTTTTCGTTCTTCATTTTGAATAGTAACTGAGTAATTACCATTACGTAGCAACAGAGAGAAACTAATCTGCTACAACATTTTTCAAATTCTGTATTTAGTTGGATTTCTAGCGCACCTTGAAATTTGAACAATCAGCCATAAAACAATAGTGATTGCGCAAGAAAAGGCCACTTCTATACTACTCATAAATAAAAAACATGCTATTTCAACAGACGTAAACTATACAAAAATTTTCTGATTTATATTCAAATTCATTTTGAATTTACAGCAGTATTTAAATGGGCCAAGTAGCAAAACTAGAATACCAGGCATGCCTTGTATTGTGTTCGCTCGTAAGTCCCGGTCACTATTAATAGTCTAGATTAGGTATAGACCCTTCCTGGGGAAAGGTTTTCCCATATTTACCCTCTATCCCTACACCCCCATCCCCCACCCCCACTGGCCACACGTGTCAATACATGCGTCTGCCATTAGGTATTGATTAGAGGTACTGGTTATATGTGTACCTGACGCACGAAAGACTGAATAGAGAGAGGCGGCACCGAAACACTTCCGTGTTTCTTTATTACTGTGAATAAATTCAATTTTCGTAGAAAGCTTCAGATTTTTACTCTCAAACACAAGAATAAACAGTAACGTAAGAGTATTAGCAAAAGTGACTGGTGATACTTAAGTTCATCCAACTTTATTGTCCGTATTTCTCAAATGTCGTAGTGCAGGGAAATGTAGCAATAACCAACATGTCTCTTTAATTTTAATTAACATAGAACATTTATTTAAAAGAAGCTTTCAAATTTAATTTATTTGACAGGCTATCAGGTTATCTGTCCCCCCCCCCCCACACACGGGAAAATCACCTATTTGAAACATTTGGTGAGTTCTTTTTATCTCCTTGATATATCATCATAAACTATTTAAAAACAAGCTATATAAGCAGGATCATTATTTTCCGCCCTTTCTTAAAAATAAAAACTGCAGCTTTTTGCATACAGCATTTTCGAAAAGTTCTTGGAAATATTGGCTGTTTTATGACTTTGCCTTATATGTAATTTTTGGGATTTTTCATCTTTCATGCTGTTTATGATAAATAGGTCTAAATCATGGAATATATGATCACTCATTCAGTATATGAATTCGATTAAAATTATACGATCACTCATTCAGTATATGAATTCGATTAAAATTATACGATCACTCATTCAGTATATGAATTCGATTAAAATTATACGATCACTCATTCAGTATATGAATTCGATTAAAATTATATGTTTTCATCATCTGCGTTTCATTTTTCTGCTTTTTAATTGTGTTGTAATAAAACTTTCTTATGCAGCAAACGGCATTGTTTATGTTGAAAATGACGACAAATTTTGAAATTTGGTCGTAAAGAATATAATGATATATTTACACGTTTATTTATTTTTTTATATTAATTCTTGCGATATTGAAAAAATAATTGTGAATAAAGTAAATATTTTGATAGTCAAAAGTATTAATATCCTGTTTAATTGATAGTCAAAAGTATTAATATCCTGTTTAATTCTTTAGTTTATTTCAAAATTTGAGACTCCTCGTGTACGGAACATAATTCTATTTATTGGTCGATTTATTATTGGAATAATTTGTTTAATTCTTTCATAATCAATAGATTGATTTGTGCGTTTATTTATATATTCACGAAGACCTAAAAAAATGAGTGAATTAAAGAATACGCAAACAAAAGCGAAGGTACGAAAATTATTATCTATACTAGCTGGAACGATTTATGATGCGAACAAATTTAATGAGAAACATTCTTTGATAAAATTAGTTAAATAATTTTAAATGTTGAACTATGATGATTGAAGAAAAGAAAACCAACCTATGAATTGCCGCCTCTGTATAAAGAATGATCTCTTTAAACGAAAGTAGACAGAAGGTGCGCTTCTGGCCCACTTGTAAATTTATGAAATCAAATCGATAGTAGAGTGTTTAGAAAGTGGGCTTCTTAACCACACGAAGACCGGTTTTCTAGCCCACTCGTAAATTTATAAAAACAAATCGATAGCAGAGTGGTTAGACAGCGGATTTCTTTACCACACGGGAATCAGATTTTTAGCCCACTTTCGTACTACTACATGACAAAAATAAAATGAATTGATTTTTGTATGGTGATGAAAAAAATGCAATATTTTTTATGAACATTTATAATGACACAAAACTATATTGTGATTGATTCAACAATTTTCAGAGAGGTGATAAAATATAATTGAGTTTATCATAACAGCAGCAATCTCAGTATCAAGAGATAACGTGTGTGTACAAAGTTCGAGTGTTATTAAAGTGTGGTACATGCTACAAGAAATAAATATTTTGAATTGTCGATTTCAAGCGTAAAAAAGATATATTGCGATGTTTTAGAACATATAAAGATTTGCAGATTACATCTAATGACGATAACTTTGAGATAAACATCGCAAATTTCGATAGAAAGATTTTAAAACAGGATGGTACTAAGAGGGAATAAATTATGTATTTGCTGTGATTAAATATACAAATTTACATTCAGCTAAATTTACATTACAATTCGAAGATCTCGTAGACTTTACTTGGTCAATCTACAACGATTCAATAAATACAAAAATAGAATTCATGGAAAACAAAAGTTTGATTACAAACAGCGTGTGATGACCCGGATATGAAGTAGCTGTTTTTTAATCAAACACAGGAAAGGTAACACTTTAATAAATTTAAAACCATTCGTTACATTGGTATGGATTAAATAAACGTTTCAAATAATTAAAAATAAAAGTTCCCGGTGGATTGTCGATAACACCTAAAAGCAATCTGTCAAGCGTAGCATATTCTCTGGATTTTTTTTGTACTGTATTAAATGTTTGAAAAGAACAATATTTAATACATCTTTAATACGATCCTGAAAGTACAGTTTCTTGTACAAATGAAAGTACAGTTTCTTGTACAAATGAAAGTACAGTTTCTTGTACAAATGAAAGTACAGTTTCTTGTACAAATGAAAGTTATGTTTCTTGTACAAATGAAAGTACAGTTTCTTGTACAAATGAAGGTTATGTTTCTTGTACAAATGAAAGTACAGTTTCTTGTACAAATGAAAGTTATGTTTATTACACAAATATCAATTAATTGCAGGAACAAATAAAAAGGATCATAATAAAATAAAATACGCTGAACTGAAAGAATATTTCATTGGACAATCTATCCACACTTTACAAAAGGAAGATAGAAAAAGATTTCCACATAGAAAGATCTCTATTTGTCTCGTAGATGACCGTTGACAGGCTGACATTGTTGACACGCAAGCATATGAAAAATACAACGATAGATACAAATAGATTTTGACAGTGATAGATTTTTTTTCAAACTACGTTTGGGCTTAGAGAGTAAAAACAAAAAAGGGAAATTACATCCGGGACGTCTTAAGAGAAATCTTCAAATATTTAAAGCCTAAATAGATACAGTCTGATGAAGAAAAAGACGTCTAAAATAAAAAGGTTAAGGATGTGCTAGAAAAGAAAAACAATTAGTACTTTTTAGCTTTTTCAGAAGAAAAAGCGTTCTTAGTGAAAAGATTTAAGAGAACTCTGAAGACTAAAATGTGGAAGTATTTCACTCAAAATGAAAACAGAAAATTGGTTGACGTTTTGCCAAAAGTAATTTATGTATACAATAACACACGTCAAACATCAATAGACATGACTCCGTTTGAAGCGAGCAAAGAAGACAATAGATCAAAAACATGGATCAATCTATTTGGTTATTTGTCAATTGGTACGGTCAGACTTTCAAAATATAAAACAAAGTTTGCAGAAGAATATCTTCCTAACTTTACCGAGGAATTATAAAAAAATCGGACAAGTAATATTAAGCGGTCAGGTTGTTTACAAACTGTACGAATTTAAAGGAGAGGATATTGAGGGAATGTTTTACGAGCAAAAGTTATCTCTATACCACAAACAAGATGACAGATTCTGAAGACCATAAAAATTATATCCAAGAAGTATGTACTTTGTGAAATGGAAAGGATATGATAAAGTCATTAACAGTTGGAACCTGCAGAAAACAATTTTCCATTAAAATAAATGATATAACACACCTTTCATATGGAGACCTTCTGCTTACGGCAGACCTCACCTTCATGGATACTTGAAGTACAATATATATATAGCAGTATTAGGGTGCATTACAGTTTTGAGTTTCTGAAAGGTAACGATTTTCTAGAATGTAACAAATGTAGAAAATGAAGGAGTTAAAAACACTCCCGTCGTGCGAATTTGTATTGGTCACAAAAGCAGAAGGAAAAAGTGACGCACTTCGAAAAACCTCACAGTTAAACAACAAAATGCTGCACATGTCAAATGTGATCTGCTGACTACAATGTAGGCAATGACCTAGCATTGTAATAAATTACATCACTGTAGAAGTGAAAAGAGATAATATAATATGAAACTGATTCCAACTTCATCTCAAAACGCTAAAAAAACGCCAGATACAATGTAAAAGACATGAAGCTAGTCTACGAGATGTTGAACAAAATAAAGAATCATATACAGCTCCCATAGATGTTGTAACAATCGCGAGGACAGTTCAACTTCTTTCAAATTATATTTAAGAAGGTATAGCAGCGATACACACGAATAATTGATTAATTATGCATTATTCTTGGACATAAGTTTTACCATGAACAATTTGACCTCATCCATAAAACGTTCAATATCAAAATATTAATGAATTACCACAAAATTAACTAAAATCATATGCCATAGAAATATTTTACACCATCTGGGAGGGAGAGAGGGAGGGAGAGCTGAATATCAAAATTTCTAGAGAACTTTCATTTGATAATAGTTGCAATTGAACTACTGAATTAAATGATACAATCATCTTAAGAGGTCACGTCGTCGCTCAGCGACGTTGTTTTACATTTTTACATTTCGAAGGATAAACATTAGTCGTAAAATGTTACAAATGCCACAGACAAAAACTGATGGATACAGTAGAAAAAGGAAATGTAAAATACCATAGATACAAAGATTGCAAAACGAAACGAGATTATTCTGGTAATACAATAGGAGTAGGGTTAGAGAGAACGGATTAGACAGATAAATCAAACGAGAATTGCATGTGAATGTGGAAAAATAGTAAACAGAGGCACAATGTATTTGCACAAGAAAAGCCAGTTCCATATACGAACAAAAACAAAAACAAATACATCACCTTACCATTGTCCTGCAACTCAGTTTAATATAGTAACTTGATTAACTCACCTTAACCAAGTTAGCGTATCAAATTAATCTTACGAAACAAAAATGTACAATTCTTAAACGCATTTTATTCATAGAAACCATTAAAAAGTCTGAAAACTACATTTTAAACTTTGACATTGATAACTCTTTGGAAAGATTTAGATCAAATTGTGACTTGAAATTTTGGCAGAATTAACTAAACTGGGCAGAGTGGATGGCAACATCTGGTTGTAGGATTTATTGAATGCATTTGATAGACAAAAATTTGATATACAAAAATATACCAGAGTTAGCGAAATGAGTGTACAAATTTCATGTTTATTTCGAGATGCGAATACTGTTGTTACATGCAGAATGACTTAACTCGATGAAGATGCATTGAAATCAAATAACAGCACCATGGATATGAAATAATTTCATTTAATCTGCAACAAATTTAGAATTCCACCACATTAAGACCGGAAATACTTCAAGGAAAAAAAAATCTTGATAGATAATGGCCAAGAAGAACATAAACTGTGCATCAGAATTATTGGGAGCTTATACCTGCTGTTGCGTTAGCTGTTTACAAACGTAAATATAACTATGGATATGGTACTGTTCAATACTGGAGAACTTTGTCAGCTGATGAAATGAATTTTATGACAGATAAGAACTTTCAAGATAATAATGGTCCCAGAGATCAAGGTATTTCAAGGTTAAGTCAGAGCATTAAATTTTAGGCGCACTGGTACAAAACATAACATCCATTACGCAGTCTGTTACGACATTATCAGATACTGTTAAGAAGCTAATATAGCTAACAATACATTCCAGACTCAAACGTTACCTTGGACTATGTTATTGGTGGTGACGGTACCTTTTTGTTACCGAGTGACATGGCAATGAAAATGGGTAGTATCCTAGGATGAAATAGCAATTTAAAGAAATCCAGTGATTCGTTTAAACTGGGATTAAATCCAAGCATCAATACTACAGTAATGAAGAAAGGTATTCCAAAGGCTTATAAACAATCTGTGGCAGTACAACAAACAATTGTAAAGGAAAACAAAGAACACAAAGTGAGTAAACATTATTTAGAGAAGTAGGGTTACGATGATTCTGATGTACCTACTGTCAGTTTTGCTAATGCGACCCGATATTTGGACGTTCAAAGGACACGTGATAATGCGTCCAATTTAGAAATGCCCCCTCCCCCCCCCAAAAAAAAAAATAAAATAAATAGAATAAAAGAAAAAAAAGATATTGACTTTGAAATAAGCAAAAAGTTATGTTTATACTTGTAATTTCTTGAACTGCTATGGTTTACTTCACAAAAAAGAGATTACATTCTTTTGATGAAAGACCTCTTCACATCAAGTAATGACTACTCATTTACTTTTTTAGATTCTTTGTTTACATTTGATCAAAAATGCAAAATGATGACTGGTATGCTGATTAGTTCATTATTTAACACAAAACTCTCTGACTGGTGTGGCGGTTAGTTAATCCTTGAATACTAAACTCTCTAATTTATGTGCTGGTTCCTCTTTAAATTCAAACTCTCTGATTGGTGTGTTGGTTTCTTCATCCTTGAATACAAAACTCTCTGACTGGTGTGTTGGTTTCTTCATCCTTGAATTCAAACTCTCTGATTGGTGTGTTGGTTACTTCATCCTTGAATACAAACTCTCTGATTGGTGTGTTGGTTACTTCATCCTTGAATACAAAACTCTCTGATTGGTGTGTTGGTTACTTCATCCTTGAATACAAACTCTCTGATTGGTGTGTTGGTTACTTCATCCTTGAATACAAACTCTCTGATTGGTGTGTTGGTTACTTCATCCTTGAATACAAACTCTCTGATTGGTGTGTTGGTTACTTCATCCTTGAATACAAAACTCTCTGATTGGTGTGTTGGTTTCTTCATCCTTGAATACAAAACTCTCTGATTGGTGTGTTGGTTTCTTCATCCTTGAATACAAAACTCTCTGATTGGTGTGTTGGTTTCTTCATCCTTGAATACAAAACTCTCTGATTGGTGTGTTGGTTTCTTCATCCTTGAATACAAAACTCTTTGATTGGTGTGTTGGTTTCTTCATCCTTGAATACAAAACTCTTTGACTGGTGTGCTGGTTTTTTTAACGGCATGCATTGACTCATTGCCCTCTGTATAAATTAATGTATATCTTTGGATTTTTTCTCATCAACACACCATCATCTATATCTTAACATCCGATTTTGTCCATGCTTTGTTGTTGGCAAAGCCAAAAAGGTCCCGAAGGGAGATCGCTATCTTCTTTTGGATAGAATTCGTTATTTTCTTGTGTAATCGAGGTGGTATCATAGTAATTCCACCATGAGTTCCACTTTCAGTCATCAGAAATATGTTATGATCTGTCAAAAGTTCTAATTCATTACCTTATGTCTTATACTAATTCCACCATCAATTCCACTGTCACTCACTAGAAATATGTTATAGTCTGTCAAAAGTTCTAATTCAATACCTGATATATGTAAACTTGTATCTTGAGCTAGCACGCTTGCACTATAATAATATCCTGGATCAAGTTAGTAGTGTTTCATACAGACATTCCTAAATTCTTCAAAGATGTCACACAACAATAAAATATCTTTTTTTTCATGTAATAGTCATGTCGATCACCTAATATTTGAAGGCTGACATCACATCATGTACATACCAGTAATAGTCATTGTCCAATTAGATATATTTGAATTGTTAAGTGATGAGTAAAACATTTCTTCGTATAGCATAACTGTTTCATTGAATCTATGGAAAGTATTCATTCTTTTGTATCCTTCCTCAAAAAATTAGGTTTCATTATGCCAAAATGGTTAATTCTCTCAACAAGCTTGCCATCGTTTAAATTATTAGTTATCTGCACTACAGATTGTGCCATGAATCAAAATATATCTCCATATCTAATGGTTCACAGTTTTTTTCCCCCCAGTTTCCATCTTTTATGAACTGATCACTATGAAATCCTTGCCTAATGAAATATATTTCGCATCGTTTTTCGGTATTGTTTCTTCCTCTTGATCAGAATAAAAAAATTATTTACATGTATCTTGATAAATAGATGATTGTCATACCCAGACAAGTTGTAATACCCAGACAAATTGTAAATAAACGTGGGATACATTTTGAATATCTCAAGTTTAAACTGCAATCGCTATGTGCCGGACCTCTATACATTCCAGTCAAGCGATCATCCTCACAAATTTTAATATCTTCTATTTTTTTTTTTGCTCACAGATATGGCAAATGTTGTTTAAGTCACAGTGTTTTTAATCATCCTATGTGTACATTTTTTTTTAATGCATTTTTTTTGCCTTAATTCGTCGTACATTATTTTAGCTATCTTACCCAATCACGTGTAAAACACGTAATGCAATCAATTCCTCCGTAAGCGATTGGTTTGAAAGATTTGCGAATTGTGTTCGCATACATGCAAAATCCTGAAGGAACGTGTTTTGCCGTTTTTTAAAGTCATGGATGTATCTGTTCATAAGTATTACTTTTACTTAAGTAAAGGATGTAATCTGTTCATAAGTATTACTTTTGCATGTTACAGGCGTACAGCATGGATACATCGAGTATGGTACGATGATACTTTCAAAATCACAGTAAGCAATGTACGGAAGCTTTTTATTTATGATGATCATTTTTAAATTTTAAAACTGATCTCTCTTCAGTCATTATATCTATTGAATGGTCTACGCTTGAACGTTTTCTTCTTTGTTCTGATAACTTTTCTGCTTCATTTAAAAGAATTAAAACATTTCTTACATATGAAGTTTTTAATTTTATGTTTATTAATTTTACTAGATATTAGCCTTGATAAATCTTTTATTCTAACAGAATGGTACCTTCTATATATGTATCAATTAGGATCACTTGTATCAGATATGATCAACATGTCAACGTGTCCGACTTTCTCTCTCTCAGTTACGAGGTTTAATGTAGTTTCCATATCGCTCTCTACCCGTTCCGGTATTTCAACACATTTCGAGATATATCAAATTATATTTCAAATTTGCTTATGTCTTCACATTTTAACGGACATTGTTTAAACCAACTTGAGTACTTGCTCAAATTGTATTTTGATGTATCTCCATGATTGCTTGGTGTATTTAACACAGGTTAATTTCCTATCCTCAACCAAATACCTTGTTGTATGTTTTTTTTCCTACACCCTCATTGCGTGTTCTGAAATATTTTCCAGTTTGCTCGGGACGAGCAGTTGCATTTTGGATTGCCATGTTGGCTTCGTCTAAGTAAGATTCCCGTGAATGTTATAGTACAAATGATAATAAAAAGGAAAAAGGAGGTACAATAGATGTTGATTAGTTTAATGAGTGTTTTGAGATTTTCAATGAATTGGTACTTGTTGTGCAATGTATCTTTCAGACGAATGATACTCTGTGATTTTCGCTCACTTCTGAATTCTGATGATGACTTTTACGTGCACTTGTGTCGCAGCTACGTTGAACTGTAACCATGTGGTTAAGAAACCCACTTGTTAAACATTTTGTTTTCATAAATTTACAAGTGAGCTAGAAATCAGTGGCTGATCCAGGAATATCGTTGGGGGAGGGTGGTGAATGTCCAGCAGGCAAAGAGTCCATAAATTTAACCATCCAACTGTAAAGAAAACTTGCTTTAAATAAACGTTCCGGTTGTTTCGCGCTACCCTGGCGGCTCCCTTGAAATCCGATCCTCGTGTGGTTAAGAAAGCCACCTTCTAAATACTCTACTATCGATTTGATTTCATAAATGTACTACATGGGTCAGAACGCACAAACATCTTCAAACAAAATTACAAACAATAGCTTTACTTTATAAAAACATTTAACTTTTGGGTAGCTAATTCATATCAATCCATTATTAAATTACATATTTAAACAGAGAAATGACATTTATAGTAAATGTGTACTAACACAGTTTATAAAGTATACAGCACTGGGCGACACAAGTACGGTAATGGCGTAATGTCACGTGATACAAATACGGCCGCACCCTTTAAAACCGTAATGAAAAGGTGTATTTATAGAATCGCTAGTCGCCGTATATGTCGTTCGATCGTACCCTCAACTGGTAGTAGATCCGGGTGGAAGGCGCCTTCTTTACTATAACAAGATTGATTACAGAGGCATTTCATGCAAAACACTAAAAATACAGGTAGTATAAATCAATGACTTGAAAAAATATATACTTCCTGAAACAATAATAGCCATGTTTACCAGGCCGAATATCCGCCTTTTATTCACGTAAAAAGTGATACGCTTACTGCCTGAGGGAAAAGATGGAAACGAGACGAAGTAGTGAAGAAATAAAGGTGTAACTTTAAGTATTCCTAATTAGTACATCATTGTACATTTTATATGATCTTAAGAACCATTTGGAATGCCCATAAAAAGTTTGGATTATTCCTAAACCTCCCCCCCCCCCCCATTCTCTCTCTCCAGGTCGTGTATTATTACCGGCATTCTTCTTACATATCATAAAAGAACGACCTATTGAAAACTTTGTGGTATAACATTCCATTCCTTGTCATCCGATATCCAGGTACACTCAGGATGTGGTAATCTAATTTCAAGAAAGCATTTGTGAAAAGTTTAAGGTGTAAAACATATTTCTTGGAATTTTAAAGCTAAAATCTCCAACACGTATATATAATTCACTAAGAGAGAGAGAGAGAGAGAGAGAGAGAGAGAGAGAGAGAGAGAGAGAGAGAGAGAGAGAGAGAGAGAGAGAAAGAGAGTAACGATTCTAAGTAACGACAAATCTTTCCTTCGAATAAGTGTATTACATCTTTTCGACTTTAATTCCAATTATACAGTTACAAACATAAATAACTGGAAATGTATTGAGTAAGAAATTTAGTCTAAACTATTTAAAAAAAGTATGCCTTCCAAAATATCACCTTCAAAAATAAATTCTGAAATCACCTGAACTCTCATCATTAACTCTAGAGCGTATGCAAAACCTCCTATAAAAACATGCTTTTTCATGATTTATCAAGCTGAATTAAAACGGTGTATTCAGTGGCGTAGCTAGGCAAAGTGCCGCCCAGGGCCAACTACCAAAATTACGCCCCCACCCCATTTGTATTATTTATGATATATACGGTACTCTTACCAAATTGCCGCCCCCTAAAATTGCCGCCAGGAGCGACCGCCCCCTTCGCCCCCCCCCCCTCGCTACGCCACTGGGTGTATTTTGTGAATTTTTTTTTATCCTTCAATCTTTTTGCATATATTTTGAAAAGACCAATGTAAAGGATACAATATGAGTATGCGTCATTCCACTTGGCTGAAACATATTTTATGAGCAGCGAAGTTATTCGTTTGGCTCTTCCTTTCATCTTTTGTAATTATTTTGTACTTCATCTGATTGTGAGTGCTGGTATTTGTCGTCGTCATTTCCCTTTCTGCATGACGGGAGAAGGTACCTTTAGTCATTTCCAAAACAATTAAAAATGATTAGCTTTTCGTGTCCTTTGATTTCGTTGTTGTTGACAATTTTGTTTTATGATTACAGAACAACAGAAATGAAATTTCCATATGTTCACGATAAGCTTTTGAGAGAAAACATGCTTTTAATAATGAGAATCAATAGTACTTGATTTTAAAACATCTCCTTGTTCTTCTTTTGATTGTGGTTGGGGGTGGGGAATTGTATACCTTTTCGACTTTAATTCCAATTTTCTGACGAGCCAAGAAAACAAATTTCCTCGTACCAGGTACGGCTTGATCAAGTCCTTTCGTGTCATACTTCACAAATAGAGGTACGATGGACCAATAACCTAATAAAATATTCAGACATTGACAGAAAAAGTTATACTGACCAGGCTGAACATACAGCCTTTTAAAACGTAAAAGTGATATTATCACTCCCTAAACAATATAGGGAAAACATGGAAGCGAGACGAAGTAGTTAAGAAATAAAAGTGTAACTTTAAGTACTCCTAATTAGTAGATCATTGTAGAGTTTATATGATCATAAGAACCATTTGGAATGCCCACAAAAAGTTTGGATTATTCCTACCCCCCCCCCCACCCCCCCCCCCCCCCCGTCTCTCTCTCCAGATCGTTCGTTGATTATTACCGGCATTCTTCTTACATATGATAAAAGAACGACCTTTTGAAATTTGTGGTATAACATTCCATTCCTTGTCAACCGATAACCGGGTACACTCAGGATGTGGTAATCTAATTTCAAGAAAGCATTTGTGAAACGTTTAAGCTGTACAACATATTTCTTGGAATTTTAAAGCTATATTCTCAGAGAGAGAGAGAGAGAGAGAGAGAGAGAGAGAGAGAGAGAGAGAGAGAGAGATTCTAAGTGACGACAAATCTTTCCTTCGAATTAGTGTATTACATCTTTTCGACTTTAATTCCAACTATACAGTTACACACATAAATATCTGGAAATGTACTGAGTAAGAAATTTAGTCTAAATATATATTAAAAAATGATGCTCTCCAAAATATCACCTTTATAAATAATTCTGAAATCACCCGAACTCTCATCATTAACTCAAGAGTATATGCAAAAGCTCCTATAAAAACATGTTTTTCATGATTTATCAAGCTGAATTCAAACGGTGTATTTTATGATCTTTTTTTCATCTTTCAGCCTTCTTGCATAAACTTTGAAACGACCAATGTAACGGATACAATATGAGTATGCGTCATTCCACTTGGCTGAAACACATTTTATGAGCAGCGAAGTTATTTATTTGTGTCTGTATGTTTGTAATTAGTCCATCATTGTACATTTTAACTGATCATTAGAACTATTTGGCATGGCTAACAAGCGATGAATATCCCTCTATCTCCTTCTCTCTTTCTCTCATTCAGATATGCCTATTATTTATTTCCCATTTTAATTCTCAGTATACCATGACAGAGATATGTTTGAATTGGGGGGGGGGGAGGTGCAGTGGCGGCGCGAGGGTTTTATGCCTCTTTAATTGGCACCCGCTCCCTACCAAGGTGCCCGGGAGCTTGGTGTTTAGTGGCGTCCCCTACTTTGCCACAGAGAACAGTTTTTATGTCAGTTGCCAACCTCCAACCCTCCCCAAAAGCTCCCGACGGCGCCCTCCTCGTCTGGCGCCCAGGGGCAATCCCCCAAACCCCCTCGCGCCGCCACTGGGGGGCGGGGACTATTAAATAAGAAATGTCTGAAATTTGAAGAATTTTGTCAGAAATTATTACCTCTTCAAATAACTTTGAAATCATTGTAACACTCATCACTATCTTTAGGACATATATGGAACATATAATGAATTATATACCCATACATTTTGTTGTATGATTAGGAAATTAGCCAATAGTTCCAGGATATAGATATACAATATGCATACACGAGTTTCTCTACCCTAAGTTTAATCACAAGTTGACATTGAATGACTTTGATGATATTTGCTAAGTAATAATTATCTTTCATACTTACATTTGAAAGATAACTTTACACTTTATGTACGTGTTTGAATGTTTGATTATCACCCTTTTGCTCTCACCATATTCAACCATCCAATTCAAAGTAAAACTTCAGTTTCCGGTGATTTTGCATTCAGCAATTCCCCACCCCCAACCACAATCAAAAGAAGAACAAGGAGATGTTTTAAAATAAAAGCTATATACAACAAATTCGAGCATTTCTTATGGTTTTAAAATGGGTTTCTGACGAGGCAATACAAAAAAATTCGCTCGATTTTTGTAGGTGGGGTGGAATGGGGTTTGATTAGAGTGTCGCTAGATTGCTTCGATATAGTCCTGGTGGTGACTGTAACAATAAAGCTATAATCAGGTTTACTTAAGTGTATCCATACGTGGTTATAGCTGACACTCGACTGCCTTATCGAAGGTTTATGTACCCGTTTATGACTTTCAAATAAACACAGCAAACACAATATATTATAGTCAGTGCTGGATTACCCAATAGGCAGACTAAGCACGTTCTTATGGCACCAGCTAAGCAGAGGCACCAAAAAAAAAAACTTAAAAAAACCCCAAAAAACTAAGAGAAGTTACGGTTTAGTATTTTTTTTATTTTTAATTACATATGGGAGGGGGGCACCATACTCTTTTCAGTGCTTAGGGCCTCTAAAGATCTTAATCCGGTCGTGATTCTAGTTAATTCTAACTAATAACAGTATCCAAATAAGATTCCTGTCATTAGAAATAGATACAAATATTAATCAACTGACACTAGACCAATCAATTAAGTTTTGTTTTTAGTTTCCAAGACGATATCATAAAAGGACACCGTCCAAAAGCTTCAACATTCAGATTTGAATTGACCTCTTAAATATGTAGTTGTAAAGTTGAGGTTACTCGGCCGTAACAGAAGTGACCACTATGGTTTGAATACGTTGTGCATGTACTCTCATGTACATTTATAAGCGTTGTTTCATAGATCGCTTTTAAATGACTTTGACTTTGTCATTTTTTAGTGAATGACAGTTGATTAAATATTTTGTAACTATTTGTAATTACAGTAATGCAATATAGGTACTCCAATCAGCTAGAATTAATTACAGTGTCTGGTTTCTACTGTGCTCATTTGAAGTCATATGACCCTTATACATGGTATAACGACCAGAACGGGCACATACTCCTTAATAGTTACCTTTGCAATCAAATTTTTTTTGAAAGGCCCGAATATGTTCAAGTTTATTAAATTGCTAAATTCCACGAAATCTGCCGATGTTAGAAATTTGGGAAATTGTATCCATAGGGTACTAATTGATTTTATGTATAGGGTACTGATTGAACACAGTAATATCATGAATGTCACTTAAAATTACACGATTTTATTTATTTATTTATTTATTTAATTATTATTATTATTATTATTTGTTTTTACGTTCGCCGTTACGTTCTGTCCCGTTTCATCTCCATTTTGTTGTTGAATATTGATTGAACATGTGATAGGTATGATTTTATGGTGTCCTTGAAACGTGCCACAATCAAGTTATGTAACAGGCGTTACTGTATACGTATATACTTGCTGATGGCCAATTGGTTAAATGCAAATAAAGATAAATACATAGAAAAGGAAGAATGTATTCTTTTGAATATAAAACATCTGACATGTTTGTACTGGGAGTTCACTTTATTGGATTACATACGTAAAATAACTTGAACATACCGAGAACTATTCTGGGAAACGTTAAGGGGAAGAAAGAAGAATGAATATACTTGCAATTCTGTCATGTACTCCAAAATGCGACTAAATTATGAAATATATTGAAGTAAAATAGAAAAATATTGGCAAATAATAATTTCTATACACTTGTGTTATGAAAGTTCCTTGCGGCTTAGCCTTTTCCTCCCAAATCGAGGGCCACATCTAGAGTCAATAGTTTAAGTTGACAGAACTTTGTAAAACTAATTTTGTGACATTTCAAAGTGGAGGAAAAAATGTATCAAATCTTCAATATTTTAAATTATTAGGTAATGTTTATGCGAAAGTAAACTTTCATGTAACTTTCCCTTGGGAGTGGCATTACATAGTTCAAGTCCCAGCTTTTCACCGTTCACTTCCTTGTAACAATCAATTGAAATATGTACTTAATTTGATTCATTATGTTACTGGCATTCAGTACATTGGTTTTATTATCATAGTGTGATAATATCCAGACAGTTGTGTAAATAAACCTACACTACTCTTCATGATAATAAAATGACCACCATAACTTAGATCATGCGGAACCTTTTAAAGACTACTGTAGCACAGCTTTACGAACATCCACCCAATGAACCTTCACTTTGTCAAGAAGTACGGTACTTTATGAGAGGTTTTCTTACCCTTTATGAATAGCCTATCAGATGATAATTACTGTGTCATGGTCTTCCATTTTTTTAAGCGAAAAGACAATTTGCAAGACAGATATTCTGTTCACTTCTGGAATCGTGCCACTAATCAGCTTCCAAAGCATTGAAATATCTGACCTTGATTTAATTAAGTCCTTTTCCTTTCTATGTTTTTAATTAGCTTTTTTCATGCGAATCACATTTTGTAACCTATTTCTACTCATTTCATAATCCGTTCAATTTTCACCAGAACTGTTTAATCCAAAATTGCGTAGAGAAGACATTTTTTGTTGTTGCGATTTTACCAGATGTCATTGTTTATATCACTCAAAAGTCTGTGCTTTCCTATCTTTGTCATACTGTAACAACATACAACGGACTTGTCATACTGTAACAACATACAACAGATTTGTCATTCGGTAACAACAAGCAACGGACTTGTCATACTGTAACCACATACAACGGACTGACTTGTGAGTAATATCAATTATACATTATACAGCTTTATCGATCCTACGAGATAACGAATTATTGGAATTATATTGAAAATCAGAAAGTTTACTTTGGAATGAATTCGAAAATGTGTTGTTCTTATTTTCGTTCCATCTGTACCTGCCAAAGAGTTTACCACCAGTATACTCTTTTTGATATGCTTTCTAATGTCGACAAATGGAAAAGTGAACTGACATATGAGAGGGATGTGGACAGATCATACAACCAATTTTAAAACTGGAACAATATTTAAAGATGTTGATTGGAGCAATCATATAATCAACTACGCTAGCCCCATCATTCACAATACATGAGAAAAAGTCCCCCTCAATCTTGGTGCATTCTGCCATTAAGATTATGCATAGAATATGTTTTACATATTATGACAATGACATTGACAAATTCTTTATTACACCCAGGTTAAAATACGCAACATATAAGGTAAAATACTGGTATCTAACTTTGAATGCGTGTACATCAGCCAAAGACGATATCATGTTTTTCCCAGCAATTGCAAATCAGCTCAGATTGACAGCAATATCACAGTCAATACTCCAATGGAATACGAACAAGTTCAAACTTAAATACATGGATATTGTCATAACTGGAATGTCAAGATATAAATTACGATAAATAGAACACAAATTAATTTGTAGTAAACTCATTACTTTACAATTATAAACCTATGGTACTTTTCTCTTCCTGAAAAAAATGGAAAGAACAACAGACACATCGAGTAAAGATGATTAGAAATTAAAGAAATTTTGATAAAATAATATCAATCATTCTAGAGAGTTTTCTTAAAACGCCGACTTTCTCAGAACTCAATAATTCTTTAAGCTTTGGTACATTTGGTCTGATATAGAAGTGTTTGGGTAGCAGTTGATTTCTTTGTTCTCTGAAATAGTTACATTCAAGGAGATAATGAAATTAATCATCCACGCAGTTTAGCATGCAATGTTGGTACAATCTTTCATGTGTGGCCAAATTTTCCCATCTTCCATTCTCTATAGCTAAACAATGATTACATGTTCGAAATTTTATTATATTTGCCTTATATATATATTTTTTTTATAAGTCTTTTAATAAATAATGTTCTAATTTTAATTCTGTGTTAAAAATTCAATATATATCAGCTTTTGTCGAGTTAGTAATGGATGATTCCCATGTCTGTCTAAACTGATCATGAAGTCTTTCCTTAAAGATTGTATCTAATCAGGATTTATTGGTAATATTTTGATTAACCCAAATAAATTGAAACCCAGTTTCCGATAAGATGCTATGAATGCTCTCTATCCATTTACTTCTGCCTAGACCATTATTATAATCCTGTAATAGCCTCAGATATATCATCATCTTTATTTCCTTCCGTAGAAGATTGCATGATATAATAATTAAGCATAATAAATCATTTGATTACAATCATAAAACTTTCATAAAAATAAATAAGTAAATAAACAAACAAATACAAACAAACACTAGCATATACAAATAATGAAAGATGTGGGCAAACTATGCAGTCTGGCCTCATGTGGAGAAAGTCAATATTGTGCCGTAGAAGCGACAGCAATAATTTCGTGCATACAAAAATGTAATGAGATATATATCATGACTATCATAGCACAGTTCTTCTATGCTCTAAAGTAGGATATTAGACTCAAAATGCTTACATTATATCCATCATTAGATTGTGTAGGATCTGCAGAAGTTACAAGTTACAAAACCTCTATTTGTAGAACATAGCTGCACAATGCATGACAAAGTATGCTGCATACAGGACACATAACTTGGGAGATTTCTTTGTCAATTACACCCGCTGGTAACCTTTTACCTAGAAGATATTGCAGTTGCAACTCATAAACGTAATATGTAGGCTCAGTAGAAAGTTATCAGTCAGGACATCCCAGAAAGAGTTTCTGAAATTCGACATATAAGGACATGCAACACAAATATGACGTATCAAGTCTGTATAGACATTCCCTCACCGAATACACACGTCGATTTGTACTTGAGGAACAGTAGCCCAAAGCCTAGCTATATAAGTAAATACCTTACTGTCTTGTCTTATTTAGGCGATTGCCATACTGAGGCAGGTCTCAAGGATTCATGTACCGAAGAGAATCGACATTCGAACTTTCTAGGGGCTATTTTCAAAACCAGCAATTTTCGACCTTACAATTTCTTTCCAATTTTGTTTATCTGGAATTTCGGAATGCTGCAAATAATCAGTTAGATACTCAAGCAAATCAAACTTCTTTAAAGTATCATATAGATTTGAAATGAACCCGTAGCTTGACTTGCAAACGTTTTGTATGTATATTATTACGCATCAAACACAATCTGTGTATAAATATCAATTTTCTCCTATCCGTTTCGGACTGCGCTGATGCACAACCTAACATTCCAAGAGCAATGTCTCATCTTGCATGTGTTGGGAAGCCTTGTAAATGTTTGACAAAATACGTCAGACTTTTATCCAACGAAGAGAGATTACTTTGCGAAATATTACACCATAATTCACTATCATAAAACATTGAAGAAAATATTACCTTTCTGATCACATTTGCAGCAACCAAAGGATTTAAACCATTTGGTTTAATGCCAATACCAAACAGACCGTGAAAAGAATTTTCTCTTTCTTGCACGCGTCGACTATTGTGTCATGTGCTTTAAGCTTAGAGTTTATCCGCTGTCCCAGATGTGTTGCAGAATCAACAACCGGCAAGCATGACGACCCAAGATACCATTTCATATTGACATAATTCTTGTATTTCGGACCGAAGATAACAACGTATGATTTTGTGACACTAAGCTCAAATCGCCACTTGTTACTGTAGGCGTCTGCGATATCCATCAGCTTTTGCAGATTCTTCGGATAAGTAGCCAGAAGTGAAATAATATCAGCTAGGGATGGATATCTCACAGAAATGGATCCAATCTTTGTTCCAAATCCACTATTCTCCAACTGGAGCAGTAAGTCATTTATAAATATTGTATACATCAAGGCTGACAAAACACCTTCTTGTCTCACTCCTTGGCAATTGGGAACCAGTCCGAAAAATGCCCACTGACAAGGACTTTACTCTGTAAATTTATATGCATATTTAAAATATCAAAATGGATTTGCCCATAATTCCCAACATGAATAATTTAAAAAGTAACCCTTTGTGCCACACGGTATCGAATGCCTTTTTTGTATCAAGAAAAGCAGTAAAAACACGTGCACCCATGTTTACGTTATATTGTACTGATTGCGGCAGCGAAAAATTCGCTGTTGTGCAGCCTAAACCTTTTGGTAACCATGTTGCTGTGAACTAGGGATATTATAATTAATATCTTTGAGCCAAGTGATTAAACCTCCATGAATACATTTCTCAAACGTTTTGTAGATAACAGACAGTAACGTAACAGACCTGTAACTTTCGAGGGAGTTCTTTGATTTTCTGTTACCTTTGTACATTGGTATTACTAACCCTTTTTTGCAATTTACAGGTATGTAAGAGTGATCAATCATCTGAGTAAATAAAGTTGTCAGACACTCTATGAGATAATCACTGCCATAGATCAAATGTTCATTGCAAATTTGAACATGACCCGAAGCTTTGGATTTCTTTAGACTGTTAATGATTTCTTTTACTTCACTTACAATGATGCTGTTCTGTAAGGCCTCCATATGGCCTGCACCATCTTGCAGAGCTTGACTTAATTCCCGCTCTGTATATTGTTACGACTCTATGGTCTAAGAAAAATGTAACAGAAAGAAAGTGAAACCAACAAATCAAGTAAAAATCAACAAGCAATTTATTACTAGATAATTAAAATGAAAAATCAAAAAGTCACTTACAGTAATGTGTTTTGAAATCCTAATAATCCAATAAGAATGATTGTTCTAATCACAAGTCCTAAATATAGAATGTTCCGAATTCACGGCTGTGTCCTTGAATGTTATGATGTGCTAATGGTCTCCAAAGTCCTGATGTACTAGAAATCTTGATGTGCTGAAGTCAAAATGAAGTATTCCAAAATCTCTGAATAAGTTGTTAAATTCCAAAATCATTAATTAAAAATCCAAAATCCAAAAGTTTATGAGCACTGTTATAATCCAATGAATATTTAAAATAATTCCTCTCTTAGAATTTGGAATGAATTTTCACAACTGTAATAGCTCTTTACAAGACTGATGGTAATGTAAAAACTGAATAAATGTCCACCAAACATGGCATATATAAAGATTGGTCACATGACAGAATGTTCTAGAATATGAGTCATCTTAATGTAATTTTACTTGTAAACAAAATTCAACCTTGACCTTCAAATTGAGAAAACATATTGATCAAAACAACCTAATTCAAGGACACTAGTTAAACATGTTTTTCCTGATAAACATTAAGATTTAAGCAAATATTAAACTGAAGAAACATTTATAATTTCCTAAAATATTTATAATATTATATAAACATCATACATAACAATATGCATATAAGATTTCGTCACAACTATTGCTACAGTTTGGCATGTGACTGTCCTCATAATAGTTGGCAAAGCCATTTGCAATGAAAGCGTCATCACGCACACAAATTCCATCAATCGATATATTTCCTAACAAAAATGTATATTTTTTCATCTCTTAAGATTGACGACTTTCTAGAAATGCCTTAAATCACATTCTTGTGCTTTTTCAATTTCTTCATATACTTCCCATCACATATTTTTCCATAACTAGTTTTTGCAGGTTTCTAAAGTCTCTCTTCTCAGCTTTATATTCTCGGTAAGAATTATATTCACTACTCCTCTTTCTTCCCTAGCTTATCCAAATATACGTAGTTTGTCTTTGAAGCATGTGTATTTCTTTAAGTTCATTTGACCAATATGCTTTGGCGTGATAATTGAATTTCGATTTTGGGAGCGTGATGTCGCTTGACTCCAGTATTGCGGTAATAATGCACCCATAAAATCTATCAACATTGTCTGAAATAGTATCTATATTCAAAGTTTTCAGGCGATGGTCCAGTTTAGTTTAATCATTTTTCAAGATATCAGCATGTATTTAATTCCAAGCTATGTTAAATCTCTTCATAGATTGTCTGAAGTCTCTCCCACAGGTAACTGAACGAAAGTGAAGTAAGTATAGGGAGGTGGTCAGATATCACGTGCTCTTCGTGATCTGAAACCATGTGCATACTCCATATGCTACCTTTGCATTGATCCGAAAGTACTAAATGATCAATCATCGTTTTATCTGGCATGAATTTATAACGGGAACGAGTTATTGTTAAATAACCAGCACTCACTAGATTATTATATCTGAAGAAGTCGTGAAAAACCCTGTCCTTGTGATCTCAGAATGTATCTGGTTCAGCTACTGCATTGAAATCCCCTGAAAAATACACGTTATCCAGCTGTGAGTATGATCATAGAGATTTTGAATCATCTCAGGTTTGCGCCCTGTAAAAATCTATGCATAAAATAGGGTCGGCATATATACACAAAAATATATACATTTTGCATATCTGGAAATTTGAATTAAATGAAAACAATTCTGTCAGTATTAACGTCATCTATTAAGTTTGCATATCTCATTAGAGAGGATTTGCAGAAGATTGCAACACGTCCTTTACTGAGGAAACAGATGAGAAAGATGATGTACTAGATCAATCAATAAACAATGACTTAAACTTAAATAACCACCGTATTACAAATTTAGGAGATCCGGTACAAAAATATCATACAGCTAGTAAGATGTTTGTGCAAAAACGAATCAACACACAAAAACATAAGACTTTGGAGAATAATAATTTGAAATATATAAAAACATGGGGAGAACAAGTTGATAATAAACTGTCAACTACTGAACAAAGCTAAAATGAAAACAACAACAACAACAACAACAACAAACCCAACCAAAATCTTAGAGCTACAGAAACAAATAGACGACAAGAAGGAGAAAATTTCAGATGCTGAAACTTTATTTACCAGAATATTAATTACTCTATTCAGTGCTATACAGACTCTACAAAGTTTTCGAGAGAGATCTGGATAACTACCAAAAACATTCAACAATACCTACAACCCATTGAACAAAGGATAAACAGTGAGATATTTGCCTTACAGACCTAGAGGAAATTAAAAGCTTCTGGAAAATTACAATACTTTACAATCTCAATTTCAACAATTACAGAAATAATTAAACAAAATAGCAGAACGCTGAAGCAATTACAAAGTTAGTTTATGATTTCAAAGCTAGTGAAGTAAAACCAGAAGATAATCTGGCTGCTAACACTAATACTTTATCTGAGTTAAGAATGATTCAATAGCAAGAACTAAAAATATAGATGCAAACAAAAACAAAATAAGTGTGAGTGAAAGTTTGATTCTATAAGAACGACCTACGATTTATCTATTACTGATTTAGGTGACAATTTAAAGCACTAAAAGATTAGGATTTACCGACTCTAAAAAGATTAGGATTTACTGACTCTAAAAAGATTAGGATTTATTGACTCTAAAAAGATTAGGATTTTCCGACTAAAATCGAAGAATCAAGAGATGGAAGCGAAGAACTGCTAACAGATGCCAAGGGATATACAGATCTAGAGATAGTTAATAATATCGGTGTGATGTAAGGAAGTGTTGACGAATTAAATAAAATGGTGAAACGATTTTTTAAAAAAAGATTTAAGTGACACGGAAAAAAGATTACAACCGAAACAGATACTTTCAAAACAGACCATGACGAACAACAGCAGGCAAACAGTACCATTACTGATAAAAGAACTTTAGCATTAAGTGAAAGAATCGATGCAGTTAAATCAGAAAAAGAAGAATACATAGAGACATTTAAAACTAAATTGTACACAGACATGGGTATATAGAGTACTGGAAGAAATACTACAATTAACGAAACAGAGAATAAATTAAGGTATTGTACAAACGTGATTGCTAAATTAGATGAAAAACTAATATCTGGAAATGTATTGCTTTATGATTGTTGCAACAAATCAGAGGATTTTGATATTTCAGTTGATATAAGAAATGGGGTGTATACCTTTTATAGACTTGGATAGGATGGTAAATAGCTTTTTTTTAAAAGACTTATTCTTTGGTATCACAACACCAAAAACAATAGCTACTACTTATGGATTTATTTGTACTCCATCACGTTTTACTGGCTACAAGTTGCAAACAATAAAAAAACCTCACAGTATTATGTCACTAAAATAGAGAAATCAGGATTATATTCAATTTCTTTTTCAACTTGAACGTTAGATCTTCGGCTAATTTTGATTTTCATGTTAGATTAGTGGGCAAAAAAAATTTTTTTTTGCTTACTCGGCAGATTTAATAAATTAACTGAAAAATATATAATAAACGATTTACTAACATATTATTTAGAAGAGGTCAGTATTTTGTTTCAGTTAGAAAATATGATAATAAAGAAAAACATTTCAATTAATATCACAAATAGGACACAGCCTCAAAATTTGCTACCATTAAATAACGTAAGCAATAAGTATGGCAACAGTAGCAATTTTATTTGGAGGAGTCATTGTTAATGTGTTAATATTTTCAGGAAGTAATTTAAATATTTGATCCAAATGATGCAAATGATGACAGAGTGAGACATGATGAGTGAGACATGATAAATCATAGAAGAATTGCAGAAGAAAAGCAATGAATTCAACGAAAACACAGCAATGTCGCTCGCTTGCCTGAAACAAAGATTAAGAGAACAAGGTTTGGTTACTCAGAACTTAAATAATTTGGATGCTGCCTTTTCTCTTTATTCTTCTTCTCATTTTTTATGCTGGTGTAGAGAAACGCAGACAGCCTAAACTTAATGATGTTTACCAGACTTCTGATAAGCAGACAACTTATGAGTATGCTTTTATTGCCCTTGTAATGAGTGTTAATGTAGGTACAAGTAGGGTATAATCCAGTCAAATTATGAATAATTAGTGTTATATATTTAGGATATTTTTGTAATTGAAATTACACTACAATTGCGCAGGACCTCTGTATTTACCTGTCAGGTGATCATTGACACTTACTTTGTAGTTCGTGATTTTTTCTTTGTCCTTCTCTACAGCAATTTTCTTTCCACAATTATGACATATGTTGGTCTAATTCTAGTGCTTCTTATTCTCATTAGTAAATATAATTTTAAAAGCGTTTCTTGAATTTTGGAGCAATCAATTTTATATTTTTAATTTATTTCAATAAATGTTTAATTGGGTTTGCAACTATTAAATAAATCATCATATCTTTTCCATTTAACCAACACATGTTTTATTGTTGATTGTTTTCGTGTTTAAATATGTTAAAACTTTGAACACGTCATTTTGTTTGTGTTAGAAATAACTCCTCCTCGTATAATATTCACTCAGTATTCTCTTCCTTTAAGTCTTCAATTTTATACACAGTAGGGTTACCTAAAATTACTTGCCTGACTATTAATATTTGTACCTTGAATTTAGGAGGAAAGTCTTTTGAAAAATAGATTTATCTTTTGAGATCATAACTTTCATATCTATTTTATATTTAGGCGTTTAATGGGTATCAGTTGTCAGATACCCAAATAGATTAATCCGTACTTTAAACCTAATTTTAGGTCAATGGCATTAATTGGTAATATATCTATTGATCTGTGATATGAATGATTGTATCCATCAATAAGGCCAGGCAATACATCTTTTCGTTTTCTGGTTTCATTTGAGTAAAATATGTCCACATTCTATTAAATCTTTCTGTAACATACGCCTTTTTGTCTGAGTAAGTGGAACAGTATTCTATATTTTTTCTCCAATAAATCCTTGACCTTTGGTTGTAAAATTCTTTTTCTTCATCGACCTGTATTTCTTTGTTTGTTTCCGTCATTAAATATCCCTAGAGCGGTCGTGTATGTCATCTCACTTTGTTGTTTTCACTTGTTTAACCAAAGCGTATTTTGAGAAAACATCTATCACTGTCAAGATGTATTTGTATCCATTGTTGTATTTTTCATATGCTTGCATATTAATGATGTCTGTCTCGAACTGGTCTCCCGCTTTCTCTATATAGACATTTCTGCATGAAGATATTTGTCTAGCTTGCATGTGCAATGTGTATGTAGATTGTTCAGTTAAATAAACTTTAAATTCAGGGTATTTTATCTTCTTATTATCACGTTTAATATGTTCCCACAATTGGTTGATATTTGTGTCAGATGCTGTACTTTTAGGGTCACAGTATAGATGTATTAAATACTGGCCTTTGTCTTCTCCGTCATCAGTTATTGATTTTAAATTATTGTTTAATTTTAAATAAGTTCCATTGTAATCAAGCCTAAGATTTAAGAAGAACTAGTATGCCTATTTTCCCACTTTTGCAGGAAGGCAACAAAGACTCTATCTGAAAGAAATGTTTAAGCTTAGAAGGTGTAAAAATATGGTCTAAGATAGTTGTCCCGGAAGCTAATATAAATGAGAGCACGCAAAATAGAGCAACTATAGCCAGTTCTGATATCAGACATATTAATCTTCCCATTTGTTATATCAAGAAAAACATTCTTCCATGCTTTAAAAAGGCAGTGAAATGGCATTTAAAGTTAAACAATGATGACGTTGAAAGTACTAGCTACATGGATGAAACCAAAATATATATAACAAATTAAATATGAAAGAGAATGTTATTTTATTTTGATACACTAATATTTTGAGATTCATTCTCAGCTGTCTGCATATTACAGGTTCAATCCTTTTAACTTTTGCCAGATATGTATATAATGACTCATCATAAAACACAAATCGAATTTTAAAGAAATACTGTTCGTTGGGACTTTTGTCTCAAAATCATTAATAAACAAAGCAAGATTTTTCGCTTTGCATAATACATTTTATCTGTAATCTCGCGCCAAGAAGACGATCTAAAGTTTAAATGTCTCAGTAATAATAAATCCTATTTGTGGTTTGATAATAACCACCGTAAGATAAATTGTCAGATATTGCATATTCATTTAATTTATTTATACCATTTAAATAATATAGCCAATGCTCGCTAGTGCAGACAAATGTTGATCGTTATTATATAAAAAAATAATTCATTTTATTTTATATCTTGTTTTTTCTTTACCCTAAACTCACGTACGGTTGATTATCGTTACGTCATACTTGTGACCTGTGCTCCTAAACTTATTCATGTGTAATTATATGCCATCTAATCACGGTTTCACCGTTGATTAATTTTCGAGTGACGTCATATTGTAATATCAGATATTTAAACCTTTACTCCTAAAATCACTCATGTGTGATTAAATGCCCTGTAATCACGGTTGGGTAATTTTAAAGTGATACCGTAATCTTACTTACGGTACAGATCCCCTGAAGAGACACGCTTCACTTTATTTTAATCTGAGATCTCGGTTTACTAATCTGAGATCTCGATTTACTAATCCGAGATCTTGGTTTACTAATCTTCAGGGGCTCCGTACATACACATTTTGTTTTGTCTAAACATATTTTTTGCCAAGAAGATTACAAATATGTGTACAGGGCAAAATGACTGGAAACAATTTTTTCAACTTAAGCGTTCCTCTAGTCTACATTATAAACATAAATAATTAATTAACGAGCATGCAGGCAAGAGTTCTGGAAAAAGTCAAGACAAGTGTCGTACATACATATAATGAAATAAAAGGGATGAAGGAAGGATAAGAGTGTTGAGATAGTGTTTGACGTCGTCCTGTTCGTACAATTTTAACTGTAGTCATAATGAAACAAAAAGTAATTATATGTTGGTGAATCTTTTTGTGTTAATAATAAATGTCTGCATTCCCTTTTGTAGCAAAAAGTTGTATTATTCTGCTGTGTAAAGTTCGTTGCCAAATAAAAGTGTATCAGAATCGATATTAATATTCATTAATGATAATCTGTGATAAAGCTCATTTATTGCGTTATTAAATGGTCTGCATTCAAAGAGAAAAAAAAAAAACGGTCGTTTTTTTTTATTGGAAATCCGAAATAAACAGGAAGGGAGGCGATAAGATTATATCTAAATAAATCATAATTCAACGAACTGCATTAACCGGCTTAATAGCACAGAAACTTGCCTATTACCAAATGCTAACAAACTTGGTGCAGACATTTTGCGCTTGGTAATTTCTTTTTTGAAGGTTAGTATAGATGAATAATTTCTTGTGAATTGTGGCAGATCGTTCCATATGTCGATAAGTGTTGGTATACAAGATTTGTTTTTAACAAAGAGGTTCTACGTTGATATTGAATGACATTGTTCGAATTTCTCAGATAATAAGGCACTGTGTCTCGCGAACAAGGTGGGAGTAAATCAATTATATAATCCGGAGACTGGTTGTTGATAATGTTATAAAAACTGCACAGATTTTTTCATATTTTGTCTTTTTGCGATAGTAGGCCATTCAGTTTCAAAGTAAAGTGTTTCTCTGCTAGCAAATTTTGGTAGTCCAGAAGCTATTCTGGCTACTTAAAGCTGTAATTTTTCAAGTTTTTCGGGATCTGGATTAGTACAGGAAGACCATGTTTTAGATGCATATTCGAGAATTGGACGAATCTAGGTTAAACACATTTTATCCAGGTTCTTTTTTGATAATACATATTTCAACTTCTTCAGTTATCCAATTCGCATAGATGCAGAATTAATTTTTATAGACTCAATAAAGTTGCTCCAAGAGTCATTGGATGATACAATAATCCTCAAATGTCGATGTGATGCAACAAAACGAATATTTCCACCCGAAAATTCAAGGTCTGGTATGTATTCCATCTCCCTGTTGGTGAAAAGGCCGCACTCTGTTTTGGATGGATTAAAATTAACACGCCAGTAATTTGCCCAATCCGATAATTTTTGAAGATTATCGTTTAATATGCAGCTTTGAATGAAAAGTGTATCAGGCGATATGTATTGTAAAGAGGAATCGTCTGCAAATAATCTAATCAGTAAATTTAAACTTTTGGATATATCATTAATGTATACAAGAAAAAGAAAAAGACGTAATACTGATCCCTGAGGTACTCCTGCAGTGAGTTGTCCAAGGTTTGAGAATTCATTTCTAACCATGACTCTCTGAGTCTTCTAAGCTAAGTAATCATCTCTCCATGCCAATAAATTTCCGTTATTTCCATAGTTTTTCAATTTATGAATTAATTCCCTCTGCCACAATCTATCAAAGTTTTTGGATATATCACAGAATATAATGCATGAAATTTCACTTCGGTCAATGGCATTTCAGATGTTATAATAGATATCCATGAGCTGATACGTGATTTAATGACCATGCATAAAACCAGATTGATATTTGTAAAGAAAATCATTTTCATAGAAATAATTATACATGTATTTAAAATCCAATCTTTCGAACATTTTGCTAATGTTACTCAAAAGGGATATTGGTCTGTAATTAGACAAAATAGATTTGTCATCTTTCTTGAATATTGGCACCACATTGGCCATTTTCCATTGATTTGGAAATTGTCGTAAATTTAATGACTTATTGAAAAGTAATAATAGTGGTTTGCAAATTGAAAATTTTGATTTCTTAAATAAGAAGCTGCTAATATCATTTGGACCAGAAGCTCTTTTGTTTTGTAATGTGGTAATTATGTCTATAATCTCGCGTTCAGTTAGCTGGATTTAATTCAATGTGTGTCGGTTGCTGTTTGCTTTTTCTCCAAGAAAAGCAGCTCTCTTTCGTAATCGTCAATAAAGTAGATGGAGCAAAAATAATTATTAAGTAAGTTTGCTTATTAAAATTTGAATAGGGTAGTTCTGAATCATTGATATGGAGGGGATGAATTGTTGACGATCCAATACATTCGTTCGTAATAAATTTCATTATATTCCAATAATATTTTGGATTAGTTTTATTGTTTTCGGACAGACAAACGTCCTAAGGTCAAAAAAGAATTTTCTTGCTTTTTTTCAAGTTGTATACTCTATTTCTTTACTTTTTATATCTTGCAATATTATGGGGGCTGTTAGATTTTAATGATTTTTTCCGCAGTCCGTCTCTTAATCTGATTTCTCGTCTTAAATCTGATTTAAACCGTATTTTGTTCCCTGGTCTAATTGTAACTAATTGAGAGGGAAATCACTGTTGTAAAAACAGATTTATAACATTATAAAACAATTCTCACATTTCTTCGATGTCGTTACATGAATTAAAGGATTCATTCTATCTGTAATTTCCAAATAATCTATTGAGTAGTTTATAATTGCCTTTTTTGTAGAGCTAGACTTTTCACTTGAATGAATTAATTTTGGGATAATCTAGTTTTATGCTGACGAATGTGGCCTTGTGATCACTGATATGTTTTCAACCGACAGTGTACCAGCTTCAATTTTATCTTAGCCTGCTGAAACGACAATCGGATCAAGCAGTGTCGCTGTGTGCGTGGATAAGTGAGTTAGATCATTTATTGTGTTAATCAGGTTGCTTTGCACTGAAAGATCGTGCAGTTTTATTGTTCATTGTTTTTTGTGTGCTAGATTTCATTCGTTTGACTGCTTGATTTGGAGTTTCTTTGTATGTACTGTCTAAATTTTGATAGTCCAATCTGTAATAATCTTATCTTGTTTCGTTGGCTGGTTTCATCTTGTTTTTCCGCTTCTTTCTGATCTTCTTCTTGTCTCTGCCTAGTAATCGGGAGGTGTTTCTCTACTATTTGTCTCCATCAGTGTTGTCCTGTGGAGTGGTCTTTGTAGGTAGCCATTCTCGATTGCTTTATCTCTATGTTGTATTTCTGTTGGAGTCTTTCTGTTGTTATTTTCAGAGGGATTTCTATTGGGATCCCAGTAATGTAGATGTTCACATATTTGATTGATATATCTCTCTCAATCTCCGGTTCATCGATCACATGTATTATTTGCCATTTATTTACAAGTTGCCTTTGGGTAACAGTGGCTTGTCTCCCTTTGGGTGTACAAGGAATATTCCTTGGTTATACCATGTAAAAGCTTGCAGATCTTCCGTATCTATTTTCCTTGCTGAAAGTGCATTTAGAATCCCTCCACTGGTGGGTCTTTCATTTACTGGCAAGACAATGAGGTCAATCCCCTGTGTGCCAGCTCGCCGGTTGTCCACGAGGAGCTTGCCTTTCTACGTGTTTTTTGCAGAAGTCTCAAAATTTGTTTAAAGTACTGGCATTTTCAGATATTATGAACTATTGTTCTATTGCTACATTACTAATATTACATGACTGTTATTTCTAACTGTTCAGAATAAAGTTTCATTACAGTGTTTCACTAGAGTAGTATAGCTAGTACATGATGTTGATTCTGATTATCACTCACATTTTCTCGATCTGTGTACGTCCAATTACAAGGTACCCTTACTACCTGTGGCTTGCTTTGGAGGTATTGTACTGATGTACTTTTATTTGTGGATACCTCTCGGACTTCTAGCAATGTTAAGATATGAGGCCTTTGATGTGACCCCCATTGTGCCGAAAATTGTAATTAATTTTATATCTGTAAGTTTGCCCCCATAGTCTGTTGTTGTGGGTATTTTATTTAAAAAAAATCAAAAATAATTTAGAAGAAATTTTTTTAATTTTATTTTGGATTAGGGTTGATCTTATTTTTGATGGTTGCATACTTGTTTGTGTTCCAGTCTCCAGGTCCCCATTCGTTCCGCACCCTTTCCTAAAGATACTTTACATTGGCTGGTACTCCCCTCCTCATGCATTACACCTTTCGACTGGTTTCCTGGCCATATTTAGAATGTGGTATTTATAGTGATCCTTGCCAGGGATCTATCGTCCAATGTGTGCTATAGGTGAATGTTGGTATAATGTTCTATATTTGCTATAAACACCTTTTGTGTTTTTGTTTGGACTGGCTTTCTATTTCAAATCGTTACAGTTGTACTCATTTTGTGTTTTTTGTTTTACGAAAAATAAAAATAAAGTGTATTAATATGTTAGACGTGAGGTAGGGGGTGAGACATTTCCAGCTTGTGACAGAGAGTCGGTTGGGCTGTCCCCCGGACAACCATATCCTTTAGGGAATGATATAACCCCTCCCTCTCCATCGCAGTGGCTATACTCTGCTCTCCCCCAATCTCTGATTTTGTTGGCCTCAAGACCATTGCTATAAAATTTTGATTTAAAAGCGATTTGCTATATTAAGTGTAAATTAAAAAAATATAACAAGGAAAGAAAAAGAAAAATTGTTTGTGTTGCGTATGTTGATATGTATGGTTTAATAATTTTAATAATCGCAGTTTTTAGTAACAGTTTTTGAATCCCCTTGTATTGTTGTTTTGTTTATGTTAGTTTTATTATGCCTTCCTTTTTTAGTTACTCTGGTGTGATCCGTACTACCTCGCGTGAGCCTGATAGCATAGGTATCACCCGTCCTCATTACTTACTTGGAAGGGCATAATCCCCCCTGTGCTTATGTGTGCATTTCCTATTGTCCCTACCCATTGTGTTAGGTTATGTTTCTTTCTTTGAGTACTTTGCGTTAGTTTGTTATTGTTGAACCGTCCTGTCTCTCTCTTGTTGGAGGGGGAGGTACGCAGCCCCTGGAGAGTGGTTAGTCAGGTACCTGTAGAGGTATTCTCCCCCTAATGGGAAGAGTGCACCTTCCCTTCCACCCTCCTCCGTTTCAGACAGACAGGATTGCTCAGTTAGTATTGTATTTTCTATATTTCCATCCAAATAAGATTTTTTATTATACGAATTAGAAGTATTGTTTATAAATCAAAAGGTATAATTGGTAATTTGTATTTTCCAAACATTTGAATGGGAGGGATCCAGTTCGCCCAGCCGCGTACCTCTCCTTAGTGGAGAGTTCTACTGGTTCCTCTCTCTTCAGTGTTTGGATTTATTCACTTCCTGTTATATAGGAGGGTGTGTGTGTGTGTTTTTTTTTGTTTTTTTTTACTTTTCATATAAGTAGTCTTATTTAGGTAATAAGTGTAAAAAATAAAATTTATTGTATAATTATTTATTATTAATTTAATATTGTTCACTTAGTGCTGTATCTCCTATATTTCTTATGTTTTAATTCCGTGCCGTATTCAGCTGAGTCCTGTTTCCACGGTAAGACTTTGTAATAAAAGCGCTATGGATAGTATTCGTTGATCAAACATATTATTTGTGTTTTCCAAACATTAAAGTAAGTTCGATCCAGACCGCCCATCCACGAACATCTCCCTAGTAGAGAGGCCTACTGGTCCCTCTCCCTTCAGTCTTTGTATTTTTACACAAATATAATGTTATTTTTTGTTTCTTGTATATTATCATAAACAGTCTTACTTAGGAATTAAATATAAGATTAGATGTATAATATATTAATTTATTATTAATTTAGTATTATTCTAAAGGACTGCATGTCTTGTTATTGTCACACATCTCTTTATTATACTGTTATGTAGGTAATTAATTCATTATATATTTGAGTATTCTATACGTTGCTTGTATACAGTCTATTTTTGTCATATAAAGCGCCATATCGGTTTTTTTAATATATTAATAATCAATCGTCTTTCTTTCTGGGTCTCTTTGCAGTTTACTAGAACATGTTTTTTTTTGTATATGTATGTTTGTTACATAAAGGGCATACGGTAATTTTTAGTATCAAATGTATGTGATTATCTACCTGTCCTGTTAACCAGGGATCGTGCAAGTATTTATACATGTAGCTTTGCTTGGTGGTTGAATATATTGTGGCCCATTTATTCCACACTATTGCCCATTGCACATCTGGGTTATTAGTTTTCACTTTGTATTTTTTTTTTTATAATTTTTTTTTTGTAGTCACTCTTTTTTATACAGTGGATTTTACGGTGTGTCGAATAGACAACGTGTAGCGAAAGAGTTGACACTTATATGTACAATTAGTTATATACACATTAGTGGTGATTTAGTGACATTTTTCGGTATTTTAGATAAATATTTATTGATATTGTTTTGTGTGTGACATTTGAACACTGGGTAAATTAGTTTTTATGTTATAGAGTGTAGTCCGTTGCAAAGATATGGGGTGCTTTGAAAAGAAGGATACAAGAAGGCGGATTAATGTGGCTGGTGGTCTACATAAAGGGGAAATAATAGACCAAAGTCTAAAATTTTGTACATTTTACCTTGAACCCAATACACGGATACCAAGAAAGTGGTTCGAGATTTAAACTCAAGACTCATTAATTAATAAAATATAGAAAACTAAATTACCAATTGTGATTAGATAGATAGATAGATAGATAGATAGATAGATAGATAGATAGATAGATAGATAGATAGATAGATAGATAGATAGATAGATAGATAGATAGATAGACAGACAGATAGATAGATAGATAGATAGATAGATAGATAGATAGATAGATAGATAGATAGATAGATAGATAGATAGATAGATAGATGGATGTACAGCATGTACAGAAAGACATGTGAGCAGAGAATATGAAAATATTCCAGACAGTTCATTTTGAGGGTCATCATAATGTTTGGGACTCAAAATTGTGTCATTATCATCATCATCATCATTATTATTACTAATAACAAAATGCATGTACAATTGCGTCATTGTCTTCTTCATAAAATGCTGCTTATGGATACCTACCTTTTTTAGGAACTACTGTCAAGATTGTTAAGGACTGACAAAAATCCATTTTATTTTCAAACAGTACGTGCAGGAAAACAGTTCACCTTCAATTTCTCCAAGTTTTATACAAAATCCACTTCTCCTTGCCACTAAATAGATTATTCATAAGTGTCAGTGACATTTCTTTTTCACTACATACAGACTCCATATTGCTGTACATTGCATCAAAGTTTGTTGACAAAAAGGTGTGGAATGTTTTTATTTTAAGTTATTCCTTGTTACAGTATGACAAAGATAGGAAAGCACGGCATGTTTAGTGAGATAAACAATGACATCTGGTAAAATCGCAACAACAAAAA
This sequence comes from Margaritifera margaritifera, assembly GCA_029931535.1. NCBI lineage: Eukaryota > Metazoa > Mollusca > Bivalvia > Unionida > Margaritiferidae > Margaritifera > Margaritifera margaritifera. Next base: position 5,046,735 of record JAQPZY010001606.1, read on the forward strand.
ATGTCGTCCCTACGTAATTTTTAAATTAAATAGTTCTGCTGAAAATTGAACGGATTATAAAATGAGTAGAAATAGTTTACAAAATGTGATTATCATGAAAAAAGCTAATTAAAAACATAGAAAGGAAAATGACTTAAATAAATCAAGGTCAGATGTTTCAATGCTCTGGAAGCTGATTAGTGGCACGATTACAGAAGTGAACAGAATATTTGTCTTGCAAATTGTCTTTTCGGTTTAAAAAAATGGAAGACCATGACATAATTAATTATCATCTGATAGGCTATTCATAAAGGGTAAGAAAACCTCTCATAAAGTACCGTACTTCTTGACAAAGTGAAGATTCATTGGGTGGATGTTCGTAAAGCTGTGCTACAGTAGTCTTTGAGAGGTTCCGCATGATCTAGGTTATGGTCATTTTATTATCATGAAGAGTAGTGTAGGTTTATTTACACAACTGTCTGGATATTATCACACTATGATAATAAAATCAATGTATTGAATGTCAGTAACATACTTAATCAAATTAAGTACATATTTCAATTGATTGTGATAAGGACGTGAACGGTGAAAAGCTGGGACTTGAACTGTGTAATTCTACTCCCAAGGGAAAGTTACATGAAAGTTTACTTTCGCAGAAAGATTACCTAATAATTTAAAATATCGAAGGTGAGATAAAAAAAATTTCACCACTTTTAAATGTCACAAAATTAATTTTACATCAATTCTGTCAACTTAAACTATTGACTCCAGATGTGGCCCTCGATTTGCGAAGAAAAGGCTAAGCCGCAAGAAATTTTCATAACACAAGTTTATAGGAATTATTATTTGCCAATATTTTTCTATTTTACTTCAATATATTTTATAATTTAGTCGAATTTTGGAGTACATGACAGAATTGCAAGGATGAAATTTCCTTCACAATAGAACTATCGATGCATTATTATTATTATTATTATTATTATTATTATTATATTTCGTTTCTTAATTATTTTTGATCGGCAAGCATCCTGTTGCAGGTATAACCGTACCAGTTGCGCAAGCCCAGGTGTGCGGAGCTTAAGGTGGTATGAACATTGTATTCAGAAATAAAGAACAAAGGGAGCTGTGATTGATGAATTATATAGCAGTTGTAGTTTTTGTCAGGCTTAAAAAGTTGAGTCTCTTGGCTACATTTGAGATTATGTCAGTTCATATCTAGATCATGTTTTGTATTGTTATGATTGTTTTTAAATGTGACACACATCATTGAAAATGTATCTGTGGTTACTGGATAACTCTTCCCCCGGTGTAGTTCTAGCAGAGTTATCTCTCTTAAATGCAATGAAGTATCTGGTTCTGTCCTTGTCAAATTGAAAATCTAATATTGCTCTCTATGACAGTGTGTGGCACACATGCTAAAGTAGAATAGAAGGTATATTTATTTCACCAAACGTTAGCATTAAGGTCCTTAGAAATCAAAAATTGGTAACGTGATATCTACAATACTGCTTGAATCAACGTCTATTTTCCTGAATAGTTATATTTCTTGATTTTAATACATACCCCCCCCCCCCCCCCCGCAAAAATTTGTTACGGTATTCATTTTGGCAAATGCAATTTATTTTATACTCTAAAACATTTTAAAAAGAAAAAGAATTTATAACATATCAAGGTTTACATATTTGTTCTTCTGACTTTTGGAACATGTTGTAAAAACTTTAATCGTATATAAACCTTTTTTTTGTTGTTGAATAAACATAAATCGTTTAACAAATTATGCTGCTATATATTCTAATTCAAAACCACTGTTCAAGTATATTAATTAGTATAATTTAGTAAACAAAAAAACAAAAAAACAAACAGTATGATCTGTTATTGGAAAAACAAAAATTGAATATGCATGTAAATGCCATACATCTTCTTTATATAATAATAGATCGGCTCTGTTTAGCTACCTACCCAAACCATCGCTTTTCAATGCCTTTCTCTTTGCACACAGAACTTATAGAACATTGGCGGCCTGAAGTTCAGCCTCGTGTTGACGACACAGCTGGGAGCAAGCCGCACCTGGCCAAGAAAATGTCTACAGCAAAGAAGCTGGGTTAACACGCAGCATAGAAGTGACGGTCTACTTTCGTAGAAATCGAGGGGCCGTACTGTGTATTGACGAGATCGAGCAGATGGTTGCAAAAAATAATGCGGTCATATTGAGGAGCATTTAAAAGTACATGCTCGAGGGTCTGGATTGGTGTTTGTCCGCTGTCAGGTGCACGACCTCAGCGTATCGCAGTTCCGCCCGTTTCGAGGCCGGAGCTGCTTTCCAACCAACGCGCTGTTAACATTATTGACAGAATCGACAAAGCACTGCTATCTATGTGTATAGGCTTCATAGGAAGTAGAATCACTATTGCTGTATCGGTATCCCACTCATATCATCTGGCGGTGTCTTTGGCGCAGGTGGACTTGTCATCAGTCTTGTCACCAGGCCATTGAAGGAAAGAGTTTTAAAAAAAAACAACAACAACATAACGACATCCGAATAAAGGCAGAATCAAAACTCGACATTATGGCGGACCACACATCAAAGGCGCTTCAAGACAATACGATATTAGAAGACGAATTCAAGCTCATACTCGATGAGTACGAAAAGTTCATAGCCAAAAAAGGCAAAATTCTATCAAAAGCAGAAAAGACTGCGGTAAAGAACGCAGAAAAAAACTGATAGTCCAAAGTAAAGTCGAAGCGCGCGAGGAGCTCCTAAAACGTCTTGGTTTCTTCAGCCTAAGCTGCGTGTTCACTGTCATATCGGAAACCAACTCATTTATGTAATACTACTTTAGAACATAAGTTCTACAAGTTTTAAGAAACCGCCAATTCAACAAAATATGGATAAAAAATGTAATTGGACAGTTGTAGATGGCGCAAAGATCTCATTGTTGATCTACTTACTTACGTCATCAATTGCAGGATTTTGTTCAAGCCATTTCCACATTACGAGCGCTGCATCGGGATGCAGCTTAAAAGTAGAAACGTTCAACCTGGCTCACTTTATTTACTATTTGATTGTATCATCTATGTAAATATATACAACAAACATGATGTATATTCTGTACAGAAATTACGTTTTTGTGCTTTGTTCTTGTTTCATTTGTGTAATTGTCTTTTGTGGCTTTCTGCCCTTGAAGAAGGAATCGGTAGGTTCCGAAAACGCTTGGGTTGGTTTCACACCAGTTTTGCATTATAATTTTTCAGGTTTTGTTTCATATATATATAAAACATATGATCCGCGTCACACCATGCAACTAACTCATCATGTACGTTAAGCTGCTCCGTCTCCTAAAAATAGGAAGGATTTAACATTGTAGGTACACTCATCCTTGACGACTATATTTTTCAAAATTACGAAAGGTTGCGCCCACGGAGCAAGATATGGTTTGAAATTTTTAATTTATGAAGGGATTGAATAATTCTCAGCTTCATTGTAATTGTGCCAGGTTAATTTGTTTTTAGAAACAGAAGGTGGGGTACGATTCATAATGGATCGGAAGCTGACTTTACTTCCATATTTCTCGCTCCTCAGTATGTTTTTGCCATAATTATTACTGGCAAGGTATCTTTCAAGGCTGTTCTGAATTGATTTTAACGAATCTGGTTCGTACGGCTGTCAGTTCGTTTTATTTACAGTGATGAAGAAGGAACTCAACTTTTCATTTAGTCCTTCAGCTGATTTATCTGTTTTCAATTGACAGCTTTTATTCTAGCCATCGTATGCATACTCGAAAATCATTTGCTCTATTTCTTTTGTATTTTCTGGCACTTGGTCCTCCACAAAACTGCATATTTGTTCCGATAGAATAGTCACCATCGCGTCTCGATTGAAGCAGACGAAAACGTTTTGCAAGGGAAGTAACTCTTAAATATAACATTTTGTAAGACCACAAAATTAAACTCCCTTCCATCCAGTTTTCACTGTTCAATATGGATTTTTTTGCATCCAGTATAGCATATTCACGTGAATTTGATTCAGACACTGTACAATATATATATATATATATATATATATATATATATATATATATATATATATATATATATATATATATATATATATATATATATATATATATTGTTACGACTCTATGGTCTAAAAAAATGTAACAGAAAGAAAGTGAAACCAACAAATCAAGTAAAAATCAACAAGCAATTTATTACTAGATAATTAAAATGAAAAATCAAAAAGTCACTTACAGTAATGTGTTTTGAAATCCTAATAATCCAATAAGAATGATTGTTCTAATCACAAGTCCTAAATATAGAATGTGTCCTTGAATGTTATTATGTGCCAATGGTCTCCAAAGTCCTGATGTACTAGAAATCTTGATGTGCTGAAGTCAAAATGAAATATTCCAAAATCTCTGATTAAGTTCACATAAATTCCAAAATTGTCAATTAAAAATCCAAAATCCAAAAGTTTATGAGCACTGTTATAATCCAATGAATATTTAAAATAATTCCTCTCTTAGAATTTGGAATGAATTTTCACAACTGTAATAGCTCTTTACAAGACTGATGGTAATGTCGAACTGAAAAAATGTCCACCAAACATGATATATATAAAGATTGGTCACATGACAGAATGTTCTACAATGTGTGTCATCTTAATGGAATTTTTACTTGTAAACAAAAATCAACCTTGACTTTCAAATTGAGAAAACATATTGATCAAAACAACCTAATTCAAGGACACTAGTTATACATGTTTTTCCTAATAAACATAAAGATTTAAGCAAATATTAAAGTGAAGAAACATTTATAATTTCCTAAAATATATATAATATTATATAAACATCATACATAACAATATATAATAGCCAGTCACATGCAGCATACCATATATGAACAGAGAACTAGGGAAAGTTATACATATATGCTAAACATATGATGTTTACAAAATACACTGGGTCATAGCATGCAAGGCCTGAGAAAACTATAGAAAACTGAGAAATTTGGTAAGCAAATTAAAGAGTAAGTCTCTGAGAACCACTTTCTAGAATGATGTGATGGGGGAACTAAATCTTGTCAAATAGTACGCATTATTTTTCTAATAAATGTTCTGCTGGTCAAGATAAGATCATTCTTGTTGAAGTTACAAAACTTTTAATCAATACAAGGGAAACATATGAAATCTTCAATAATTTTTATGTAAATGTCGCATTCGGCATTGGCAAGGATGTCCCTTTTGACCCTTTAACTCGTCAAAGTATCGAGGCTATTAAGGACAATAATAACATAAATACAGCTTTTGAATTTAAAAGTAGGTTAACCGTGAAGAAGTGAATAAAATGGTAAGAAGTTTGAATTCGAAAAAGTGTGTGTGTGGGGGGGGCAAATTCCTGTTAAACTGTTAAAAGACTGGGAACCAATCATTGTTGGCGATGTTAGAGATCTAATTAACAAAACACTACAGTCTAATAGTTTTCCTGATCGTCTGAATGAAGCACAAGTAGTTTCGATTTTTGAAAAGAACAATCCTCTTGATAAAATTAACTCTACTCATCATATCCAAACTGTTTTAGAAATCAATTGAGACACAGCTATAATAAGTTTTGAGCACATTATTAACAAATATTAGGGTGGTTTTCTTCAAGGTCATGGATGGCAGACCACCCTTGTACGTTTATTCAAATATGTAGCCGCAGTTGTGATGGCTTTATATGAAGCTGTTGACAATCTCCCTCATGATATTCTCATTTGCAGTCTAAGGGCTAATGGTATGTCATGTGACTCAGTAGGTCTCTAGGGCTTATGGTATGTCAGATGACTCAGTAAGTCTCTTATTGAGCTATCCAAATAGTAAGCAGCAAATTAAGATGCTGGGTGTCTTGAGTAGCTGGACTGAAATTAAAAACGTGGTTCCTCTGGGGTCAATCCTTGGACCGTTACTTTTTAATGATTTTATAAATGATACGTTTCATTTTATTAAATATATCTCTCTGTATAACAATGCTCATGACAACACTGTCCTTTTTCTCATTAGACTTTGTCACTCTGATTGACACACTTGAATAAGAGATAAACGTTCTGATTGACTGGTACAGTGCAAACAAAATGCAAGCAAACCCTGAAAAGGTTTAAGAAACTCGCTGTGGGTAAAAAAACATTCAATATGAAACCTTTACCTAACATAAGCAATGCTGTCATAAATTGTGAAGAAATTGTCAAACTGCTAGTACTTGATATTGACTTTCAACTGCAATTCGATTCACATGTAAAAAATCTTTGTAGGAAAGTTTCAAGGCAACTAACTGTCTTGAAATGTATTGGTCAAAAGTTAACAAGACTCAACAAACTGACAATCTTACATACCTTTATCCTTTCCTATTTCAACTTCGGTCCATTAGCCTGGCACTTCTCAAATGATAAGGACACATACACTACTACACTTGAAAAAATACAAGAGCGTGCTCTGAGATTTGTATATGATGATTACACCAGAAGTTACCATAAACTTTTGAAACACAATCAATATAATTTTAGATATTCAAATATTTTAGATATTCCAAGAATTAAAAGCTCAGCATATGGCAAAAAGTCTTTTCGATATACAGCTGCCATTCTATGGAATGAATTATCAAATCACTTTAGAGAGGAATCAGATTTTAATTCATTTAGATCATTTATCTTATCCTGGAATGGTAAAGACCGTAAATGTAATATCTTCAAATAATACCCCCCCCCCCCCCACTCTCCTGACATGATGACAACAACTAATATCTGTGTTACCGTTTTGTTTTACTGTATTGGTATTATGTAGCATATCAAGTGCACGGCTGTTACCTCCCTTTATTTAAGTAAGGCTTAATTTGCAGCTCAGCATGCTTTTAGTACTAAACTGGTGCTTCGCTTTTAATTTAATTCAATTTAAAATTTAACTTATGACTTAAGATGCATAGATTGTAATTTTTTAAAGAATCCTTTAGGTCGTAACCAGTGGGTATTGAATTACCTAAATACAAAATTCACTTTAATTGCTGGCTTTTAAAAAATGCTTTGCTTGCTTGTATTTTAAGTTATGGGCTATGTGATTTGTCCAATTGTATTTATGTATTATGCTGTGTTGGTATGTCTTGGAAATCATGTTGATTTAATGTCTTTATTCTTTTTTTGTCTCATGACCGTTAAAAGCTTATTAGAGTTTATGTTGAATTGTTGTTTGAATTCATGCCGACAATATATAAATAATAAATCTTATCTTATCTCATCTTATAAACGAAAGACTATGATTGGTTACACTATGATATATATATATATATATATATAATTGGAGTTCAAACCAATAGTTGTTTTGCCTGTTCAGTCCGTCATTTTGGGTCAAAGGTCAATCGGAATAAAAACTCGGTCAAAACATCATACGATCATGGTGACCTTTTGCGACACCAAGACGAAGATATTCAATTGTAGTTACCGTAGTTTGGGTTGTACTTTAATATGCAAAGCAGTAAGTTTAGAGTACTATTATTCTAATACTTTACTTGTGCTCTTTCCTATTAGAAAGTCTGCAACAGTTACGTCTTATAGACTCTGACTTCCTTATTCAGTGAAACGCTTTTATCAGTAGCTGATATATTTAAACAATGGTTGATGATAAGGAATTGACATGAATATAAATGAAAAACATGCAATAAATAAACAGCAAGGCTGCATCATGCAGTATGTGGTTACTGTGTGGTAAAAGGTACATGCTTTATATTGGTTTTAGAAAGGTCACAGAGCATCCCTCTATACTGGTTTTAGAAAGGTCACAGAGCATCCCTCTATACTGGTTTTAGAAAGGTCACAGAGCATCACTCTATACTGGTTTTAGAAAGGTCACACATGATACACACTTTCATGCTAGTAAAATATGAAAATGATAAGTGCCGTCAGTGTTGTTGCAATTATTATTCAGAGTAAAATAAAGAACTTCTACCATTCACTATCATAACTATGTATGTATGTATGTATGTATGTATGTATGTATGTATGTATGTATGTATGTATGTATGTATGTATGTATGTATGTATGTTTTAGTTTAAAAGGTTGTTAGGTTACATTAGTTTGTATAAGACAGACATATAACTTCTTGTTTAACCATAGCAGGCTGAGGTACCTACCTATTCTTGCTGTTAAAAAATATCTGATTTATACTCAGTTGAATAGCTATTGGGAGCTGATGTTTTACTGTTTTTAACTGCGAACTCCATCTTCAATAAAGCTTTTTGACTTTGACCGTCATAGTTAATATCGAATAGTAGAAGATCTGTATTTTAATTAAAGTGAAAAGTTATGAAGTATGCAAAAAATGGAATTAAGTGTAACAAGATGAAGCCGGGTTGGGATTGGATTAGCGAAGACACCAATTGCGTTAATGAGATGTTTATGCAATTTAACGATGAATGAATCTGAAACCATTGTAACAAAAAGATATAAGGAAAATGATATAGTTCCTAACATGGAACGAATCAACAACAAGTAACTTAGCGAGAAAAATCAAAAGATGAATCAACGAATGGAACTTAAACAAACGTGAATACTGTTCTATCACCAGTCAACGAACAGAAGTATATGATTTACACGCTAATACAAACAATGTCTTATTCAGCTACAAGGGTGACCAAAGCATGAGATTTATATACAACTACGAATAATGTATCATTAGTCATTTATCCACAAGTAGGATGCATGTATTTCGAATTTATCAATATATCACTCATTTAGCGATATTTGAAATATGAATTCATCATGAAGTTATCACTCATTTAGCGATATTGAAATATGAATTTATCACTCATTCAGCGATATTGAAATATACCAATTACAACATGGAACATACACACAGACACACAATATATATATATATATATATATATATATATATATATATATATATATATATATATATATATATATATATATATATATATAGCGTGGCGTCCAGTTGACGACAAAGATGTGTTTCTGGTTCCACCGCTCTAGTCAATGGTCAAGGAGCCACCACGCATGGTCCGCCCCTCCCAGTCTGTTGAAGGATCCCTCGAGAACCTTCTCATTCAAAACAGACCCGCTGGACGCGAAGCCTTGGTCCCTCACATCGAGAAAACCAGTACTCTCTTCCATGCCAATGTCACCAGACAGCAGCGTACACGCCACAAGGAACCCTACAGAGTTCTGCGACTCCACATCACCAAACCATACAAAACAGCTCTACAGCTGAAGATGCTCCCGTAAAATGGTAAGCTTCCTGACAAGACTCGTCGTATTGTAATTGTACATCGAGAATTCGCTTTATAAGTACCCTAGCTGTGATGAATATGCACAGCTAGAGAACTCGAGGTACTTGGGTTTTCACTGCAGGCGATTTGCACATGCAGCATGGGTTGAATCGCGCTCAATATTTCGAAATAACTCGAGCCAAAAAATAAAACACCCTCGGGTAACGCTGTACGCGGCAACGAAACCCGAGTACATTTTCTTTCACCCATATACATTGATATAAAGTATACACAATTCCGTGACACAAAGATGATATTAAAAAAATCTAGTGCAACCTTCATTATGTAATCTACCCATTCTAACACATTGTGCTGTTTCAGATCCTATTTTCAGGTTAACTGGGAATGTTTACTGGTAATGTTTTGCATGTTTGCTTTTATCTCTGTGTACTGTTGTTGAATATTGATCTTTACTTCAACTGTTTGCATTTTGCTGACCTTGACCTTGATATGTCAAGACGTGTTTGTTGTGAAACTGTGGAAACGGCGGTTATCATTTGAAGAAAAGGAGATCAAAATGTTGCGACATACATCAGTGCAATTTGGGCGCTGGTAGATGCATAGGTTTCCGACCATTTGAACTTATTCCATTTCCAACTGAACTAGCCAATACAAATGAAAGAGCTATTTGGATAAAAAAAAAATTTGTACAGATCGAATGAAGATTAACTTATGTGACTAGAGAAAGAAGATGTAATTATGAGAGAACATACGTGTCCGTGTGCGTGTAAGAATGCAAAAAATTAAAAAAGCTGTTGGCTTTTGTAACATTTAATGAAAAATTAGCTGAACAACTTACGTTCCATCCGAATACTGTTTTGTCGATCTCCGTCGGCAAAGTACCTAAAGCGAGGCCACAAACCTGACTATTAAAGGCCACAAGCCTGAATATTAAAGGCCACAAGCCTGACTATTAAAGGCCGGGTATTTAATTTAAAAGAAGAAGTTCTATTGATCATGTTTTCAAAGGAATAACATCAAATATGATTAGCAAATAAGCAAGTTAATATAACCTTTCTTAATTGGCTTATCTACAAGCGTTAAGTTATCAACAAGCTTGCCATTCTTGAAGGTGCAAAGACTTCGGATTAGCATATTGTCGGCCTCAATATGTATCGGCGCGTGTGTCGATTATTGTTTTTACCTCACGTGCCCTTGGGGTAAAAAAATCAAGTTGTTTACTTATTCCTTATTCCCAATTCAATAAGGAATAAGTAGCCAGTCACCGATTCAATAAGATTCAAACATTTTGACATCGAGTTGGTTACTTATTCTTTATTCCCGATTCAATAAAGAATAAGTTACCATTACTTATTGCCGATTTAAAAATACTACAAACTTGAACACTCTTAGAGGCATTCATAGCTAGTGGTCCATGTCGACTATTATAATATGTTGAGACGAAACAATTAGTCTAGCTCAATCAGATAAATACGAGTGTTCATATTGGTACCAGCTATGCAAAGATAGATAAAAAGAGATGATCGATTATATTAAAATTTTCAATGACGTGAACCCTTCCTTAAAGTATTTTCATCTGAACCGATCTTTGACAGTTTCTAGTTAGGGACCTGCTCCAACAGAAGGAAATGTTACGAAACAATTCGTCGAGCAGATTGCGAGATATAGCTATATAAACACACCTCTCAATTCCCCATATGGAAAATTCCCTCCTTAAATGATTTTGACATGGACCCATCTTTAAGATTGCATCTCTACGGTTATTTTCGACGCACAAAAAAGTCAAAACAAGTCTTGACGAAATTCGTAGAGATCAGAGAAATAGGCGAGTCCTAATAGGTGCCGGATATACAAACAAGGTGCATAGTGAACCGATTCTATCAAGAATTTGCACCATTTGAACCCTTACTTACAAGATTTTTTATTTCAACCACTCTTTGACAGTTTCTAGTTTGGGATCTGCTTCAACAGAAGGAAAAGTTTAGAGAGAATTTATCGAGTCAATTTCGAAAAATAGGTGACTAAATACATGGATGCCATAACAAAGCAAGTACAGGGATAAAATCTTAAGTCCACGATTGGACCTAAACAGCCCATCCTCACATCGTTTTGTCATGGATCCTCCTTTGAGAGTTTATATCTAGGGATATGTCCGATCCCCAAAAGAAATATTAACGAAGTTCGTCAAGAGACATCTGAGAAATAGGATGGTCCTTATGGATACCGGCAATATAAATCCGATAGTGAGGACCGACGATATTGAAATTTTGTAATACGTGAATCCCCTTGTTAAAGAAAACTTATTTCAACCCATGTTTGAAAGTATCTAGCCAGGCGTCTGTTCCAACAGCAGCATAAGTTTAGGGAAAATTAGCCGAGCCAATTTTGAGGGGGGGGGGGATATAAAATAGGCGTCAAGGAGATTAAATCTTACGTATACATATAAGCTTTAACATCCCCTCCTTACAGAACTTCGGCATGTACCCTTTTTTGACATTTTATCTCCAGCGATATTGTCGACCCATAAAATAAGTCATAAAAAAATTGGTCGAGAGGAAGCAGTGAAATAAGGGGCAACTTTTAGGTACTGGATATGAAATGGATGTCCAATGTGGATCGACTCTAACAACAATTTGTACTTAGAGAACCCCTACTTGCAAGATTTTAATTTTTGTGCCTCATTGAGAGTTTCTAGACAGAGACTTGCTCCAACAGTAGGAAAAGTTCAAAGAAAATTCGTCGAGCCGATTTTGAGAAATAGGGAGCTCAATATATGGTACTTATAACAAAGCCCACACTCAGTAGGGATATGTTTCACCCCCAAAAGAAGTATTGAGGATGTTCGTTGAGAGCAATCAGAGAAATAGGAGGGTCCTTATGGATACCTGGTATTGTGTGGACCGATTATATTCAAACTTTGCAATGCGTGAACTACTTAGAGAATTTTGATCTGAATCCTTGTTTGACAGTTCCTAGTCACGGGTCTTTTCAAACAGAAGCAAAAGTTAGACAAAACTTCGTCAAGATGATTTATAGAAATAAGGGGCTAAACATATGGGCGGTATAACACAGGCCGTAAGGTGATTAAATCTTACGTATATATATGAGCCCTAACATCCCCTCTTTAGAGAATTTTGACATGGACCCTTCTTTGAGATTTTGCATCTAGCAATTATTTCGAGCCACAAAAGAAGTCTTGACGAATTGAGTAGAGAGGAATCAACGAAATAAGGGGGGTCTTTTGGGTACCGGGTATGTAATGCAGGTACAATGTGGATCGACTCTAACAAGAATTTGAGCTAACTGAACCACTATTTAGAGGATTTTGATTTCAACGCCTCTTTGAGAGTTACTAGCTAGAGGTATGTTTCAACAGTTGGAAGAGTTCAAAAGAAAATTCGTAGAGCCGATTTCTAGAAATAGGGATCTACATATATGGTAGGTATAACAAATCCCACAAGGAGATTGCCCCTTAAGTCAATATATGTACTCTAGAGTTAACTCCTAAAAATGATTTTTACATGGATCATTCTTTGATATTTTGTACCTAGAGATATGTTTGACCCCTAAAAGAAGTATTGAGCAAGTTCGTCGAGAGCAATCAGAGAAATTGGGCGGTCTTTATAGATACCGGCAATATTAAACTGGTATTGTGTGGACAGATTATATCTAAACTTTGCAACGCGTGAACCCCTAGTTACAGAATTTTGATCTCATCCCCTGTTTGATAGTTCCTAGATTGTGATTTATTCCAAGAGTAGAAAAAGTTAGAAGAAAATTCGTCAAGCCGATTTCGAGAAATAGAGGCCAAAATGTACGGAGGCGGTGGGGGGTAGGGGAGATATAACACAGGCCGTATGGGGATTACATCTTACGTATACCTATGACCCCTTCTACGTATACCTATGATCCCTAAGATCCCCTCCTTAATGAATTTTTACATTGACCTTTCTTTGAGATTTTACATCTAGGGATATTTTTGACTCACAAAAGTCTTGACGAATTTCCTACAGAGGAATCAGCGAAATAAGGAGCAACGTATGGGTACCGGATTTGAAAAACACGTACAATGTGGATCGATTCTATCAACGTTTTGTAGAATCTGAACCCCTACTTAGAGGATTTCGATTTCAACACTTCTTTGGCATTTACTAGTTAGGGATCTACTCCAACAGTCGGAAAAGTATAAAGAAGATTCGTCGAGCCGAGTTGGAGGAATAGGAAGATAAATATATGATTATATATAACAAAGCTCACAACGAGATTATCTCTTCAGTCCATATATGGACCTTACAAGGCACCATTACAAATTATTTTGACATGGATCGTTCTTTAATATTTTGTACCTAGTGATATGTTTGACTTCCAAAAGAAGAATTGAGGATATTCGTTGAGAGCAATCAGAGAAATAGGAGGGTCCTTATAGATACCGGCAATATTTAACTGGTATTGTGTGGACCGATTATATCGAAACTTTGCAATGCGTGAACCCCTGCTTAGAGAATTTTGATTTAAACCCCTGTTTGACAGTTCCTAGTCAGGGATCTATTGCAAGAGAAACAAAAGTTAGAAAAAATTCGTCAAGCCGATTTCGAGAAATAGGGGGCTAAACATATCAGAGGTATAACACAGGCCGTAAGTGGATTAAATCTTACGCATACATATGAACCCTAACATCCTCTTAATAGAGAATGTTGACATGGACCTTTCTTTGAGATTTTGTATATAGCGATATTTCGAGCCACAAAAGAAGTCTTGACGAATTGAGTCGAGAGGAATCAACGAAATAAGGGGCAACTTATGGATACCGGGTATGAAATACATGCACAATGTTGATAGATTCTATCAATATTTTATATTAACTGAACCCCAAGAGAACATGATGCTATAAAACAACAGCAACAGGACTTGTCCATAAGAGAACATGATGCTATAAAACAACAGCAACAGGACTTGTCCATAAGAGAACATGATGCTATAAACAACAGCAACAGGACTTGTCCATAAGAGAACATGATGCTATAAACAACAGCAACAGGACTTGTCCATAAGAGAACATGATGCTATAAACAACAGCAACAGGACTTGCCCATAAGAGAACATGATGCTATAAACAACAGCAACAGGACTTGTCCATAAGAGAACATTATGCTATAAACAACAGCAACAGGACTTGTCCAGAAGAGCACATGATGCTATAAAACAGCAAGACTTGTCTCGGAGTTACTATGACAACAAAGTTGAAACACCTTCAACTGAGATAATCAAAAAGAAAAGAAATAATGAAGAAGACAAAGAATCAGCAGAGTGGTGGGCCAGTTGACATTAATACAAATTGCAAATCGACTAAACAGTGCGAAAAGAATGGTGACGAACATGCAGAGAAAAACTGTATGTTATTATACATGTTTAGGATTGTACTGATTTACTGTCCTTAATCAGCAAAGTGTAATAGGGTTAACAGCGCAGCCCTCGAATAAATTATATTTCAGACATTATTCGATTTTTAAAAAAATCTATGATCTCCCCTATTAGAAGAAATGTTTACAGTTCTTCCACGTTCATATGCCTAACTTTTTATTCTGTCTTAATATATAAATTTCTAAAAAGAAAAAACAAACAAACAAACAAACAAAAAAAACCCCAATAATTAAACACATTTTGTTATATACAAACTCTCCGTTTATTAGTTTTTCAAATTTTGCTAGTATATTTCAGCTCATTGCAAATCAAACAATTTAATTAGGTTTTTTTTAAAAAAATCCAGATCATAGAATGATTTGTCAGAATACATATTAAACATTGTTTTCTGGCCCATTTGATTGATCATTTTTTTATCCAATAATTTCCTTTCTTATGAAGTATGGAAATGGACAGCTTTTGAACAACTTGTGTAGTGTGAGTTTTTATAAAACTGATTTCATGTTGTAACAGCTGCGGAGAAGTGGACGGAAAAATATAGAGCAGATGTGATAAAACTTAACTAACAGTCACCAGTTTAATAAATGGGCCCGAACATTCTATTTATATACTACTAATATCTATTAAAAGTATTGACGTTTGAAAGTTACCGTTTATAAGGGTCGAGAGTAAAGGGTAAAATACAATCTTTGTTTGAGAGCTTCATCCATTTAATAATAACAACTACAAACAAAAACCAAAATAAATGTGATGAAAATTCATTATAATTTTAGGATATTCTATTTGCACAATGTTAACAGCCGTTAATGCAAAAACCAGTTACAAATGTATTGCAACTGCCTAGAGAGAGAGAGAGAGAGAGAGAGAGAGAGAGAGAGAGAGAGAGAGAGAGAGAGAGAGAGAGAGAGAGAGAGAGAGTACTTGTCTACGCATATTGAACTGAAATAATGTTTAAAATGAAGTGATTCGTCATCAACGCCTATCTTTTTGCTGCAGTATACACAACACTGAGTCTTGTTTATTCTATTAAGTCAAAACTTTCTGTGAAAGAAATTGAAGACCACATCAAAAAGAGCAATAGGTGCCTAAAGTTGGCCAAACTTTTGGCACACACGAAAAGTTGCCTGGCTCTATTGTTATTTTGTTTCTCCAAGACAGTCACTCGATCAGACTGTATCTCTTTGACTTGGTTAACTTCAGGGTGACAATCATCATACGCTCTTTTCCAGGGATGGTGCCAGTTTAAATGCCCTCCGGTACAACTCGACCGCTTTCATTCCCTCGCCAGCATTCTAAAATGTTAGAGACTTAAGTTATCAAAAGAAAGTAAAAAAAAAAAAAAAAAAAAAAAAACGCTATGTAATACTAGCTTTCTGCTCAAGAAGTCATTGAGTACAATTCAAAACTGATCCCTTTGAAACATTTTAACTATTCATATTTAAATAACAGTTTGATGGAAGATATAGAAGCTCAAGAAGGATTTAGGTCTAACGTGAGTATAGTGGATAATATCTTTGCATTACAGGGTTAAATTACACACATTTTGTCTCATGGGAAACACACAAATTGAATGTGCTTTGAATGATTTTACTAAGGTATTTGATTGTGTTGTAAGAGAAAAATTGTTGTTTAAGTAATACAATTTAGATTGCGTGGTAAAATTGTGAAATAATGAAATCAATGAACTTATCTGCTAAATCTCGCATGAAACATAGTAATCAACTTAATTATGCTTATGGATGCTTGGTGTAGGACAGGGTGAATGTCAGCCTCCATTGTTATTTTCTCTTTTCTTAAATGACTTTGAGGAAGAATTTATACGTAGTGGCTTAGATGTAAATTTATTCAATATTTTTTTATGCTGCTATATCCGGATGATATTGTTATTTACAAATAAAGTAAGTTGGGTAACTTTAATAAGGGATATGTAAGCTTCTCTTGGTTTTATAAGGTATAGCAAGAAGAAAGTGTTGGTCAACCGGAAGTCTATGTGTCACTTTTGAAACAAAGAATTAGTAGACTTGAAGATTTCAGTAGATATTATTTTATAAAAGATCAGAAATTTAAGCTGGAAGATGGGCTAAGCCAATCGGTATACCAATTGATGAGGTTTTGTGGGTTTAATGACATTTTTCAGCACATGATAGGCTATACATTGCGGCCAGTATATTTGGTGGAGGAAGAAGCTGTGAAAACCCCAGGAAGAACCACTGACCCGCGGAAAGCTACTGGCAGGCTTTCTCACATACCCACGTTGGCCAAGCCGAGACTCGAACACACAAGGACAGATGTATAAATAGTTCATGCACATGAGCAAACATAGCATCTTCAGCAGTCCATCCACCATCCCACGCACTTAAAAGTTTTTCTTTCTTTCTTTTTTATTAACGTGTTGATGTTGTCTATTTTAAATAATTTTAATAGTGACAGAGTTAGGAACAGATGAAAGCTAATGTTTTTCCAGTTGGGTGTTGGGAGTTTGGGTCCATAAATAACTAAATATATTAAATCAGATGAAATTGTTTGTATGGGGTTTGCTTTTGCCTGTTGGATGTACAATAACATCGCATTGTTTAATTTATTTATAAACAGTTTATTTTTAAGTAATACATAATCACTTTATTTTTAATCTTCCTCGTTAGTTTCATCCTTAAGACTCCAAAAAGGTATACTGCTGATTGCTGTTGCATGGACACTATCAAAAATAAATTATTCCATAAACTAATTTCACTGACAGCAATGCAGGAAACGGAACTGCCATACCAGCAATTGGCACTAAAAGTGTGTCTTACCTCTAATGTTTCAGCTTTCTGAAGAAGCAAGATGGCTTTAAGTTCCTCTGGTGAACACTTCTGGTCTACATTTTCATACATTATATCAGTTCGTAAGATGTACTTCTTTCCATCCCTAAAGGAAAAAATGCGTTATGGGTTTTGTTGGTATCGTAAGCTAATAATCAAGATCCGGAGACTCTCTCTCCCTCTCTCGATAGATAGATAGATAGATAGATAGATAGACAGATAGACACTAAATTTCTCTCTCTCTCTCTCTCTCTCTCTCTCTAGATAGATAGATAGATTGATAGATAGATAGACACTAAAGTTGAAAAACTGTGCGCAGAAAATAATGAAGTACCCCTACGTTAAGACCCAAAGCAAGGTCTTTATTAGGGGATAATAAAGAACATACACGGACGCACACACACAGTTACACACATTGAATATTAAATATTTACCTTTTGGCAGGGAGAAGAAAAAATATCCAGAACAATAAAGAGGTCCTAACTAAAGAAAAAGAACAACATGACAAGAAATAACTATAAGTCTAAAACGGGACCAATTATCAATGAATAAGGCAAACAAGTTTGGATGCAAGCTATCATAGCACTACACTCCTTGGCGTGACCTAGCAATGAGTAATCTGACAGGAAAGAAACTAATGCACTTTAAGGTTAAACTGAGCAATTTTGGATTGGATTTTTTTGTTTAAGCTAAATTCGCCATGTGTTCACATATGCAGTATGCAATATTCCGTTAATTGTCAGTCCATCTTTGATTTGACTCAGTGGGCAGAATTTTGAGCGACTGAACTGGGTATGCATGATGGGCCATTTGAGTGTAAATGGTTGGCAAGTTTTGTGTTGACCTTGTTTCTGATATGACTTTTGTGATTGTTCATTCTTTTTATAAAGTCATCTGTTTCGCCAATATATTGGATGGAACAAATTTTGCACGTCAGGACGTAAATAACTTTTTGCCGACACATCATAACATTTGGTTGATATTGTAAGTAACTCCTGTTAATGAACTCGTGAAAGTAGTAATCTCTGGCATTTGCCTACAGAGCAAACAATGTCTTCAAGTCTGTATGTTTGTGCTTCCATAATACAATCTGAGTTCAACTGAGCTCGTACAAACCGCTCTTTTAAGTTTATTGGTTGTCGGTAAGTGGCCACGAGTGGTTCTTTGCAGAGGACTCAGTAAAGTGCCAGTATCTCCGGACAATTTGCCCTATGTTTGGGGCATGTGGATGGTATGTTTTTATGAAAGGGATATGGTTGTTGGCAGTTTAGCTTTGTATCTGAGGAGACTGCTTCGGCAAATGACCTTAGCTTTATTTAATATTCTATGTGGGCGCATGTGTGCGTATGTATGTTCTTTATTTTCTCTCTGATGAAAACCTTGCTTTAAGTCATAATGTAGGGAAACTTTCTTATTTTCCCCGCGCCGTTTCCCAACGTTTGTGCTATTATGCTTTGTATTGTTGGTTTGCATTCCCAGTTTGTTTCTTTTGAACTTCTGGGTAATCCGGTGCCAATCAATGTTTATGTGTCTCCAAAAATGTTACTTATATATTACTTATGTTTGCGTAGGCAAGGATGCAATGAATAGTGTGGTTTACAGCTTTAAATATATTACGCAAAAAGAAAACTAACCTTCCGTTTTTATTGCAGCAATATTTCAAGGTAACTTAAATTGACTTCACTGCAAACTGTTCAGGTGCAATTCTTACTATTTTCAAAATGTCCAACGTTTATACACACACATACATATCACCGAAATATAGCGAAATATACACATAGTAAAAATCCATATACACTAAAACTATGCTTGAAATTATTTCAATATACTGTACCAGGACATCATTTATGTGGCAAAGCAATACTAAATTGTGACAGTTCTTCAGTACTCACTTAACGGCTTGTCCTTCATGAAGGCGGTGGTGGTTAAAGATAATGGCAAGCCCAGTCTCTGGCTGAATGGAGTGAAGGATGTTTTTCTCTTCAGCACAGTACCTTCCCAATTCATCCTGAAATGAACGCATTCCCAGCTTACATTACAGAAAGCAGTCAAGTAATTTAAGAGAGCACCAATCAATGAGTACCATTCAACGAGGGGACAGTCAAATCACTGCAGAGAGAATGATAATCACGCGGCTCTTCCATCCACCTAAACTATGTTTCTCTCTCATAAAAATTTAGACTAATTAAATTTATGGTTCTCGTTTAAGCCTTGAAGATCATCTGCACAAAGCCGGCCTATAGTATTGACTAACTCACTCTCACATTTGTAAAATTGCATCTGGAGAGTATATCCTATAAACTCTCGACAATACATTTTTTTGCACACGTTTTTCGGCGATTTTTTTTACAGTTTGTAATCTGATATAAAAATGTAAGTGACAAATTTTAATCTTGGCGACTACCGTCAACTTCTCAACAAAAGAAAAAAGAGAAAACTATCTTCCTAGAACGTAAAGTAATATCCCTATTCATATTCTTTTTTTTAAAATGTTCACCAGTTTGACAATTTCGTAGAAAATTAAGTTTGTAAACCATGCCAAATGCCTATATAGTTTACAGAGTGAGGTGAGGTGATTCTGGAGAGTTGATTAGCGCTCTGACTCTTACATATTGGAACTAAAGGAATTGTGGTGTCGGTGTACAGGTAAAATGAAGAGAAACTAAATCTTAAGGTATGAAACGCGATTACTTAACCGTATTGGCGAAAAAAATGAATTTATTTTGACTAAAGGCAAAATAAGATAAGCTGACGTGTTGAGTGAAATTTCGGCCAGTTAATCTATCGCCCTAAGGTAGAACCATTTCTGAGTCGCCAAACAAAACCTATACTGTGATCCAACCTGTTCAACTCGAATCCTGTGACAATTGTTCAAATGCTTGTGAAGAGAATGTTGATTGGTTTGCTATGTAAGCAAAACAGTTTACTTGTAGGCTCAGTGGCTATGGTGGAAGTTATGAGCAAACTGACTTTGATTATATGATATGATGATGATCAAGATTATGATTACTATTAGAGAGAAAGTACTATTGATGGTTTTCATTATTAATTTTTTATTAAGTATGGCCCCGAGGAAACGAAATATATTGTCTTGGAATACTAGTGGCGTTATGTCATCTGCTATGTGTTTAAGTAACTTTGTACAACTATTACAAAATGACGTGGTAGTGGTCTGTGAGGCAAAGTTGTGAAGGAATTCAATAACATTTCTCTATACATTTCATCACAATTTTATATGCTACCGATCCCAAAAGCATAACACGCTTGAACTCGACTCAGAGGTAAACACAAATAGGTGCCGCAATCATACTCCGGAAATCACTAGATTTCTCGTCTAAGTGTGTTGGGCAATTTGAACATGATCTCAAAGTAAGATTGGAAATTCAGAATAGTGCCAGCTACCACTTTATAATAAAGATGTAGGGCAATATAACGACTGTTTTTCAACACTGCCGTTTTATATGGGAAGAATACTCAGTAAAAGGCGATGTTATCTTTCCTATTTTGTGGGTGACTTTCATGTCCAATATAAAACAAATCTCTAAGATCGTACGATGAATGTGTCAAAAGAAACTCTTTATTAGTCACCGTTTATACATTTGAGCCAAGTCAACCAACAATGGATTTTATACTGATAAGTAAATCAATTACTGATAGAGTACAAGATTGCAAAGCTATACAAAACGTCAGATACATGTATAGCCTCTCAATATAACCCAATATTTAGTGCTATGTAGTCGAGCACGAGTATCCAAGGTCACCCTCGTTTTCGTCGTTGCATATAGTGTCAATTTACCAACTTATTGAATACCTGCTAGACCTAGATGCATGCCTCACTGGAATTTAAAACACGCATCCTAGAACACGCGATGATATCAAAAATCTTTACACGATTATTGTGAACTCTATGACACAAGCTGCGCACGGTAAACTACCATTACATAGGTATAATCCTCATACCAAACCCTACTGGAACTCAGATGTCAAAGAACCCATTCCGTAAATAAGGAATCGAAGGCGAGAATTGATAGGTCAAGGTCGGCCACGAGGAGTGAATCATGAAAGTTATACACTGCATGTATCTGAGTGCAAAAGACTTATACAGAAAAACACACGAAAAAGACAAATTAGATTTTGAAAAACGTTAATTTGAAGAAATAAATATAGTAAGTGTGATTTTCGCTTATGTTGGTATTCCATGAGAAAGAAACGTGGTAAAAATTCCAAACTTTGTTTTGAGATAAAATTTGTAGGTTACCCCAAGAAGTAATAAATACCGATTGCTTTCAGGCGTTGTATGATAACCAGAATATTGACAATTATGATGACTTCATATATGAAAGTCATTCCAATTCCAAATATACCTCCATAATGCACCCTTTACATTTGAAGAGAATTTTGAAAAATATTAGACAGCTTAAATTATAAACATATTCGTTACGGCGGTAGAAAACTTTTACAACCACTAACTATATTGTTTAATGCCATTCTTCTTTAATGCTAAGTATGTACCTATCAGTAATGGTCACTGTAAACCGCAAGATAATCTAGATAGCTATAGAGCTGTGTCTCTCCTTCCTACCACAAACAAGCTCTTCGAGAATTTAATTTATGGAGGGCTACAGATACTGATGAAAGTAAGTATGATAGAATTCCCAAGCAGGCAAAAACAGGGATTCCAGAAAGACCTGGGTTGTTCAACAGTTTCATTTAATTTTTACGAAACAATATATGAAAATTTGGAACAAAAGTCTAAAATATTCGTCACATTCCTGGATATAATGAAGGCATTTGATATCGTATGGCATAGCGGTCTCGTATGGCATAGCGGTCTTTTCAAAAAGTTGGTTAATCTGGGAGTATCTGGGAAAATACCATCCTGCCTAAGGAAGGCATATTCATATTTTAAACGTTCAGTTCTTGTCAATTGATATTTAAAACATTCCACATTAAACGTGGTGTAAGACAAGGAAGTCTTCTATCTATTTTGTTATTTCTTGTCAGAGTAAATGACTTATTAAAGCTACTTGAAACATCACACATTGGAGCAAGAATTAAAAGCCTATACTGCATTTATCTGACTTTATTTTAGCGACCTCCCAATAGGAACTTCAAACATTTTTAGACAAAACCGTAGAGTACACCAAAGATTGGCCTTTGATTATCTAACCTGAGAAAAGTTATCTCATTATACTTAACGATATAATCACAAATTCCTGTAATTGGCACATTGGTGATAAATCATTAGAAATAATGCCTGGCATGCAGCACATGGGTATCCCCATAAAATATAATCTTAAATGTCAACCTAAAATTGAGATGTCGTGCAACATAGGGTGGAATGCGTTTTATTCAGTGATAGGTTTTGGGAATGACCGTACTATATTACACACAGCAACAGCTAGAAAGCTGATTTGATTGATTACAAGTTACAAAATATTTATGACGGGAAATTAACTGGAGTTTTATTCTTAGACTTACGTAAAGCTTTTGATAATGTAATCATAAAGTTTTACCACATAAATTATCAGCATATAATGTTAGAAAACCTTCACTGCAATGGTTTTCATCCTAACTCGATAGTAGATTACAAGCTGTGATGTGGAGAGGTACTGTCTCAGATTTTAAGAACATTTCCATTAGAGTACCACAGGGTTCTTCTCTCGCCCCTCTCTTTTTCATTTTATACATGAATGATTTTCCAAAGTATCTGAAACATTATTCAGTGTCTATGTGTTCAGATGAACATCACAATATGTTAGTGATAAAGAGGTTAGCATTGTTGAGAGCAAACTAAATGAAGATTTACAATGTGCAATAAAATGGATGTATGACAATAAACTTATCTTAAATTTACAGAAAACCCAGTTAATGGTTATCTGATCAGCAACGAGCAGTCAAATGCAAATGGTATAAAAATTGAAACTATTAAATGTGCCAAACTTTCAGGTATTCTTATTCATAATACTTTATCCTGGTCCAACCATTTTGAAATACTCTTCATAAAAGTATCTAAGAAAATAGAAATTATACAAAGGGTTAAATGTTTGATATCAGACCAGTTGATCCTAATTTCCACATTTTATCTACTGCTGTATTGTGTGGGACTGCTGTACTGTGTGGGACTGCTGTACTGTGTGGGGAGAACCCCGTAATTCTTCCTACATGCAGAGATTATACAGCTTACAAAAAAAAAAAAAAAAGCAGCAAGGGTAATTTTAAATATAAAAACTATTTTAACAGTCACATCATCTCTTTTCAACACTCTTAGAGAGATGGCAAAGCTATCCTTACTATCAAGGTCTTAAATAATTCAGCGCCTGAGTATCTTAATGCTTTTAAGTTTATAAAGAACATTAGCACAAGGAGTACACTGTCGAGTGAAAACAATGATTTATATATATATATATATATATATATATATATATATATATATATATATATATATATATATATATATATATATATATATATATATATATATATATATATATATATATATATATATATATATATATATATATATATATATATATATATATATATAAGTATTTTAAGAAATCTTTTGCTTACGCCGAGACAGTTTGCAACATAATATTAAACAAGCACCATTGTTTCACCTTTAAGAAATTATACCTCTACAGATATTTTATGAGCAATCCTGATTTTATTACATGTAGTAGCTGTGATATATATATATATATATATATATATATATATATATATATATATATATATAAAAATTGTATGTATGTATATATATATATATATATATATATATATATATATATATATATATATATATATATATATGATATCACTATGTTAGCCTTGCACATTTTCTATTAACTTCTTATATATTTATATTCTTTTATACAATACATGTTAACATTGTAGATTCTTTACTAACGGCATGTACATTTGTTTTAATTGCAGGGCCATATTTTAAACTAGCTGTTAGCTAATTATGTCACCCTGGATAAATAAAGTATATTATTATTATTATTATTATTATTATTATTATTATTATTATTATTATATAAAAAGGAAGTTCTACCATCTGTCCTGTACGTTTGTGAAACTTTGACAAAACTGCAGAGGTTGATATAAAAGAATTAGACAAATTTCAACATAAATATGCCATGATCATTCAAGGATTTCATATAAACACCTGATCAGACATATGTGAAAGCAGCTGGTTTTATACACAATTTCAGGTGAAACTGGCAAAAAACCCCAGTTTATGCCCTAATTGAAAAATGTTTTCATCGAATACTTTACAAGTACTTAAAAAAACAGGAAACAACAGAAACCAGCTTGGGTGTCTATCTGATATATGCAGTATACGATTGAAATACAACCTTGGTAAATATCTAAGAATTTACCTTCAAAATTACAATTTCCCATAAAATTACAAATTCCCAGAAGAAAGAAAAAATGGAAACAGATTGTTTACCATGCAATCAATTCAACTGAACAGTCAAATTTCAATGACCGTTTACAAACAGACAGAGATTTTACCTCTTTCGAAAGATAATAAAAAAGAATGTTGTGGTTATCGAACGCCTTGAACCATTCCTGACCGTGCAATGCCAAGGTAAATTGTCACTAGCCAGAAAGAAACTTCCATACAGTATAAACTTATTTATGTAACCTATTCTATAGCTGACACTGCATTTGGTATGCTATCGCATGCTTAGCAATGTGTCATATGATCAGCGACATAATTCAGCACAGGACGTCAAGACCCAGGCCTAGGGCGGCAAAATTCCGTCGCATTTTTGTTTTTATAAACCGCTGAAGTAAATAAAAATATGTAGCAAACACAACACTAACAAGCATTTTTCGCGACCCTTCTCTTCATGCCGCCCTCACCTCTTTGCGGGGAGGGCACACCCAAATGGGCCTAGTGGCGGCAAAAATCTAAATGATATATATTTTCATCAAGCTGCTACTCACTCTATAGAGAAATGACAAACGTCTATTCAGTGAGTCTGCTATTTTAAGAGATTGTTGTTTTTTTATTGTTTTTTTAATAGCTCTAATGATTTGTAGATTCATTTACCCGTCTTTTACTTACAGTTTGCTCCTTTTATCATCATCGTATACTTTGTAGCAATACTCATGTACATATTTACGTGGTATATTTCTAGTCTTTGATTTATAATACTACCAAATTGAGGAAATACAGACTGTTGATGATGTATAAGAAAAACGGTCTTGTAATGTGCAAAAGCATTTGAAAAAAATGGATTGGTAATGTATAATATAGACACAAATGATGGTTAAATGAAGGATATTGCTTTCATTATAAAAGTGACAAATTTTGACAGCTTTAAAGAACAGTGCAGTTATGTGTAAGCACATAGCTTTTACAATTTTAAAATATTGAATCTACAACAGTAGAACCGCCTCAAAAGCCTTATTCTTCATCACGAAAAAGAAAAGAAACAATAAAATAATGGACCCGTCTGTAATATCATTTTCACCACGGTAATCACATTTTCTTTCCTCGAGTGGTATATTTCCTCAGAGACCAGTTTCAACAGAAAACCTATGATTCGAAATCCTAAACTTTAAACTTTAAAGTTGGTAGATACACATTTCTAGGAAAACGAAGTAGGTAAACTTCGACCTTTAGATCCTGTTTAGTACGGAAACACAATTTCCCTTTAGAAGAAAAAGTTACAAAAGCACGCCACTCAGTATTAAAGTTTCTGAATCCCGCGTTTTGTTCCTTGAAGGCTGCTTATAAATTCATAATTAAAAAGATGGTCTTCCGACAGATATCAAAATATTCTTAATACAGTACATCCATTCCAAGTGTTTAAATTAGCATTAATCTCACACACAAATATTGTGTACAGAAGCCCTGATGATTTAATCTGTTTGCCATTAATAACTGAAATCCCAAACTCTATCATTCTAGATTTTACATAGATATCTTTTCGTTGCCTTCTTAGCTCTGAGCAAAGCATAAAGACAGGCGTGTTTTTTTCTCGCAATTTTGTAATATTACCTACAATTCGTAATGAATTTTTTTTTATTATTTTGATATTTTTAAATCCCAGACTTCACATCCATGGATTCAAATAGATAAACTGGTATAATTAAAAATATGCAACTCCAAATCATTCGAAAGATTCATATTTTGAATTCCTTGATTCAGTAATTGTCTAGCTTGATCAGCATTGTTTTCGATTGTTAGAAAAGATACCACATAAATATTTAAAATCATCTCAAATGTTAATCACATCTTTACCAATAGTAAATTCATATTTATCGTCATTTCGTGTTTAAAATTTCAAGTGTTTTTTTTCTTCTTCTTCTTAAAGTTCATATCCAACTTCCACAGCTATGAATATTCATAAGACCCCCACCCCACAAATTAGCATGGACAGATTTCTCATCAATTCCAAAAAGAACAATATCATTAGCATATAATAAAACAAGAATTTCAAGCAAAAATGACATAATATGGTCTGAAAATTCTAGGTGTACACATGTGCAATTATTTTCAATGAGAATAACCAAGCCTGAATCACGGGTTCATTTTCCTTAAGTATCTCATGAAAATCTAGAAACGTTTCAAGTATCATATGAAGAACAGATGTAAAAAGTTCGCCAAAGAAGTTTGAAGTTGCAATAGGTCTGTAATTATCGGGTTCACTAGAATCACCTTTCCCTTTATATATAGTCCTAAATATTCCCTCCCACTAAGCATTGGAAATTAGCCAAGTGGTAATAATTAGATCACATGGCACATCATTAGGCATTCGCGATTATTCGTATGTCCATTTCACTGGATGATATTCATCCTTTGAAGGTACAGAGGGATCCCTTTTACTACCTTTCTCTTTAGCTTCTTTAGCTTAAACTCCGTTTTAATCTTCGACATACATCTGCTTCGTAACATAAATGAAATAAAATATTTCACAATTTAAATATAATGTGTTTTTGTAAGAAAAGGAGAGTGAACTTTATTATGTTCCTTAAACTGAGCCGCTGATTATTGAGTGGGAAAAAATAAAATATCACGTCATATTCAATCTCATAAAACCTTGTCGCATGCTTTTGATCTAAAATAATGACCTCGCATGCAATCTTTTCATGACTGATATAATTGACAATTGAATAGAACAGGATGCTTTATATTCGCCTATTCTAATGACGTCAGTATATGGCGTGGTTTACGGACTTAGTTTATTGCTTGTTTTTTTCTGCGAAATTGTTGTTAGATTGAAAATGTTTTTTAATACTTTATTTTCAGATTTTAGACATCGTGCATAAAAAGACATACTATTAGACAAAAAAGTAAAACAACTACAATACTCAGTCATATATATATATAAATATATATATATATATATATATATATATATATATATATATATATATATATATATGACCAAACTGCTGCAAAAAACATAAGTAATAACAATTTTAATTTTTTGAGAAACATAAAGGAATTTAAACAAACGAAAGTGTGATACAGGCACTTTTATTAAATAGCTTTTAACTGGCATATAACTCAGAACTGCTTAAGGAAAAAAGGGTGACTTATCAAAATTCTGTTACAAAATTTAAGAGGAGAGAGACTTTACCACTAAGCAAACAGATATATTTTTTCAAAAACATTTCTGACCATTTAAACATAAACTTCTTATTCAAATGATATATATATATATATATATATATATATATATATATATATATATATATATATATATATATATATATATATATATATATATAATGTACTTCTGAAGTCTAAAATATTATCTCAACATTTGGATCAAGGCACCAAAATTTAAACATGACTGAGACCTTGGCCCCAAGGTAAAATGGTTGAGAGAGTATGTCTCAGAATGAATTGTATTATCTTCATAATGATTAATCCTAATTATAAAGACAATCCATCAAGGGGCTTAGGATATATAAGCAAATGAAAACACTTTAACCAAAACCTTAACGCAAATTTTATATGATTGTGACACTGACTCCAAGGTGAAGAGGGCAAGTGCGTGTGTCACAGAATGAATTGTCTTAGCTGCATGTTGATTCATGCCGAGTGAATCTATCAAAGGGTTTAGGAAATATAGGCAAATACAGGAACTTTAACCAAAACCTACACCCTATGTTTCTATGATTGTGACCTTGACCCCGAAGTAAATGGGGTGAAAAAGCATGTAGTAGAATGAATTGGCTTGATAATAATTCATGCTGAGTATGATGAAAATATATGAAGGGGTTTATGAAATATATCCAAATGAAAAACTTTAACCAAAACCATAAAACAAAACTTTGATGCCGCCAGCGGAAAAGTTACTGCTATGTCTCGATTCCCACTAACGTGGACTCGACAATACTTTGTCATTATGGTTAAAAAGTAAAGTATTGTCTGCTGTTCCAAGCATAATGCTTTTTCAAACTTCCGTCTAATGTTGAAATGTTCCAGTCACCATCCTTATGACTTAACTCGATTATGATTCACCTTTATACATTCAAAGAATAAATGAATAATTGATTTCATTGTCATACTGACAGTAGCTACATTTATCATCATAAAAAATATTCACTTTAAGGATTTTGTGTATAATATCCTCTGTGATACCTTGATCTGACATTCTTTTAACATGATATCGATAATATGTCCCAGTAATGAGAAATAGTGTTTCACAGGCTTTTCATTTAAATATTTTTGACTTTGTACCGCTGCACAATTTATTATGCAACCTTATTTTCTCTTGTTGAACTAAATTATCATAAAAAATCTACATCCTGCTCTAGTCTTAAGGAACAATGACATACAAAAATTATAGTTTGCAACATCATGTTGTTTCAATTCTTCAATAGCAGTCTTAACCTCTTCAACTAACTCCTTCCATCTTAGAGGCACATTCTTTAAAATTGATAAGTAGTCCAGATATGTTCCTTTTAATCAATATGGCATTTGGAATTCATGAAAACAAAAAATACCATCATTAGTATATTAGTAATATTGTGAACCTTTTTTCTGATCGTATCATACTTGAATTATACCAGACGGGTGCAAAGAGTATTTTGTCCACTGTATCATACTTGAATTATACCAGACGGGTGCAAAGAGTATTTTGTCCACTGTATCAATATGTACTGTTTTGTGAATTCTTTCCACACTTCTGAAATATTTTTCCACAATTTATTATACAGTGATAGTTGATACAAGGCCAAAATGTTTATTAAAGTCAATGTAAGACAGAGAAATCTACGTGGGCACTTTTTGTATCACTTTTCTTAACCTAGATATTTCAAATAGTCTAATAAATTCTGGTGTATTTGCCATTCTTAAACCACCTTACTCCTAATTTTTTTAATATTACACGTCATAAACCAGGCTTGAAAAATACACCCTAAAATATTACATATTCCTTGATCCGAACTTAACTTAAATTCCTGACATAATGTGATATTTGATCTTGCTAAAGCCCCAATTTAAATCGCCCTTTTTTTCCAATACTGATTTAGAATCTCGACCTTAGGTACAATGTTTGTAATAAGTTCAATATAGATCGGAGGGATGTTTCAAAACCATCAAGAAAAGTCTGTGTATCATCTGTGTATTGACATAGTTTGTGTTCTGCATTATTTATAGTTATCTCCCTAATCATTTTGTTTTCTCTTACCATTTGGTTCAAAAACTTACACATAACATTAAATTATAAGGGGATGTCAAATCCCCTTGTCGACGTCGTCTTTTCAAAGTAAAATATTCAGAAATATATCAATTCTGCAAAATACATGAGTTTGCACCATTATTAAATACATTTATCGAACTGATTATTGAATCAACAAAGTCCACATATTTTAATGTTATATCAATAAATTTCCAGAAAAAAAGTATCAAACGCTTTTTTAAAATCAGTATACAAAATCAGTCCTGGGATATCTCGTTTAATAGTTTCAAATAAAATACCATAAATAATCCTAATATTTTCTTCTATAAATCTCTATGATATAAATCCTTTTTGGTCTTCAATAATCAAAGAGTCTAAATATTTTTATTCTACTGGCAATACAGCTTAATGTCATTTTATATACTACATTCAACAATGATACTGGCAGTCAACGTTTTCTTTTTGTTTTCATTTTTTTCCTTCAATATCGATTTTTGTAAGTTTTGGCGGTACAAGTAATATTACATTGTTTTGGGGTAATTGATAAAGAATACATTACATATTCAAAATTAATTGATCCCAAAACAAAATATTTATAAATCCATAAAGTCCAGAGATTTTATCATTTTTCTTATCTTTTTACTGCTTTGCTACTTTGTTATAACTTATCTTACCCTCTAATTTGTGTGACATTTCACTAGTTGGTTTAAAGTCATTTGGACCTAGTTCATCTTTTCAAAATATGTATCATCACCTAAAACGTCTTCATCATATAACATTTTATAATAAATATTTTGTTGACTTCAAACTTACTATTAGTAAATTCATCAATTAGTTAAAACATTATTTTTGTATACTTTATATTTTTCAACTCGAAACCATATTTGATGTACCGGTAGGTATTTTCCCTAAATCAATACACCTAGCTTTTGATCTTCCTGTAGCAAAGCTCCCTCTATTTTTTTATACTTCTAATTTCTTGCAATTGTTCCTTTTATATTTTCAATTCAGCAATTAGTTTAAACATTACATTTGAATACTTTATATTTTTCATATCGAAACCATATTTGATGTAGGTATTTTCCCTAAATCAATACACCTAGCTTTTGATCTTCCTGTAGCAAAGCTCCCTCTATTTTTTTATGCTTTTAATTGTTTGCAGTTTGTTCCTTTTATATTTTCAATTCAGCAGTCTTTTCACAATTTATGACTGTATAATTTTGATATATTTTATATTTCTTTTTCAGCGTTTTCTGTATCTTGTTCAAGCTTTTTACTTCCAGAATGTCTTTTCGTTTTCTGTCTGAAGCATATTTTATTATACTTACTCTAAGTATTAATAATAAAGTTTGCAGAACAGTTGATCTGATATGCTACATTTCCGCTTGCAGTTTTTAATATCTTACATATCTGTATCCACTGTCTCTACAGCCTATGTTATTATTGTTATGTAGCACTTAATTATCAAAAGCATCAATACCGGAAGCGACTGTGACGAAAAATCCTTATATGGGTATAAAAGGAGGCGTACATTATTCCCATACGGAAGTCACCCGATAAACGGGAGATTAACTCCGTCTTGAGGACATAGAATCCTACCTTTTATGCTGGTAATTATTTCTAGATAGAGACTGTGCCAGTCGACTCTGCATGTCCAAGGGCGCTCCCACACGAAGTGACTCAATGTTAATGTGTATGCTTAAGCAAACGTCCAGTATTTAGAACAGGCAAATGCTTCATGGGGGTTGGTCTAGTTCTCAGGCAATCATATTACAGCAACATCTAGGTCATGATGGTGTTGGTTTTAATGCCGTCAACAACCTCTAGCCTCATGTACTTTACGCCAAGATCAGTAAGCCAGTTTAAAACCATGTCATTCGTGGAACTTTCAGCTGTGGCTTATGACGTGAACAACCCCACAACTCATGTACTTTATGAACCAGGCCACTAACCCAGATTCAAACTAGGTCATTCAAGGTCACCCCCACCACGTTTGTGACCTGTGCCGTCGACTACTTGCACTCGATGGCCTCGGTATTATCAAAAGTTGGTGCTAAATAATCTAATATCACCGTTTTTCCGCGATTGTGTACATTAACTTTTTTTTTTTGGTAATAAACACAACATACCTGAAAAATATCAGCTATATAATCTATTCGCAAATTAATAACATGGAAAAGCTAGGCTTGGTAGGACTACATCGTGTTTCTTATAGTCTGATACAGGCATGTGCAACCTACGTCCCGCAACCTGGTTTTATCCGCTTTTTATTTACATCATATGGTGTGGCTTTAAAAATTGCTTATCCTGCCCTCGCCCTGGAGGAAGTTGCACATGCCAGGTCTAATTGAAAAACAATGATGATAGATCGCAACCATGTTGGACTTTAAGGGGTGTTCCGGTGGCACCGCTATGACGTGCTCTGTGTCTCGCCACTTACTGTGACAACCTCTGCAGTCGGAAATTACTCTAGGAACTGGCCAGCAGAATCCATGGAAAATATTCGTACACACTAATCATATCGAAAAATGGATTTATTCTAATTATGGGTACGATCTCTTATACCGGTTATTGTATTGGAAAATATTAGATTGAAGGACTGTACAATTTCTTTCCAAATTGGAATTATAGTTTTCGAAAAAAATTGAAAAACGCCGGTATAAGCTTTTCTTTCTCGTACTATAGGTATTCATCATCTATCAGATTACAAAAGAAAACGTTCTCGCCCAACAACACGCACAAACACATATTTGGAAGGTGTTTATTTAAGGATGTATCTTTGACAAGTCTGCTTTTCATGAGTACCCGTATACATATAAGGTAAGGAACTTTTGTTTCACTTTTCAGATAATTCTCTCCAAACGATCAATCGGTCTTATGAAAACTGTTATAATATCATGTAGCTTCCACTGGAATTTCATCGTGGACACGCAGGACTGATAAAAAATGGTTGCAAAACTGATACCAATTAACATGACTCATTGGAGTCACCATATGACGAATTTAACGAAAAGCATCGTATTCCTGTTCTAGAATAAAGAGATGGGAGACGTTGGCTTACCCTGTAAAGAATCTGATTTTCATGTACAAAGTTGGTGCATCCTTCGGTAAAGTCTCCGTTGAGATACAGCATAAAGGTCTTCAGTGAGCGTTCTGAAGGACTCTTGGAGTAGTGGCCATCAAAATGGGGGGCAAAATGGTTGCCGGGTAAATAACGGCAAAAACGAAAGATCTGAAAGAAAGTTAGTAAATCCTAACTTAGATATCCCATAAAAGTTGAAGAATATCATACACTGATGTATCTACGTATTGCGTGTCAAATTTAAGATACTGTGCTTTTTCGGAGAAAATGTAAAGAAAAAAAAATACTGATTTAAAACGAACATGAAAGCATCGACGATGTAAAAGGAACATTCCAAACACGGGTCAGTCTATTCTTTTTCAATTTATCTGAAGCGAAGATTTCCAAAACCTAGTCTGAGGTTCAGAGTTGATCCGCATGATATTCTTACAAGTATAATGCTGTGAAGCGCAATCTCCAGTGATGAGCAGCTTAAATTAATGATGTATCAAATTGTCTTTAAAAATAACCGGATGACAAGCTATGATTTTAAAGACGTACTATTTCCTCCAGACAACTGTACGATGTGTGTAATCAGAATATTTTGTAAAAGGTATCCACAGAGCTGCATTTTGTAACTTAGCAATACAGAACAAAAAATAGCAACCGCTGTGCATCCAAACATTTAAACCAAAAATATCCAAATTTAATAGAAATGTTATGACATTTGTGCTTTCCACCCCCCCCCCCAATTCTTCTAACCTAAAGCAGGTAAAGATGCCATCATGCAATTGTTTGAGCGCACTTACGTCATTCAGGCCTGTCGAGCGCCACCTTCCCTGCAGTAGGAAGGGCACCCCGTGTATATGGAACTTGTGGGGATCTCCTTCTATCACAATATCCTGCAGATAGGGCTTCACTCTGTCCCATAGCATTACGGCAAGCTCAGGGCTTCGGAAGGTAATCCTGTAAAAATTACAAAAATACACAGAAAGTCTAACACTGAAATCAGTTCTTTCTATCAGGAAAGCTTCACGGGCATTCTGATGTCATTGTACTGTACAACGGCGTCAGGATGGACTAGTTCTTTCTATCAGGAAGGCTTCACTGGCATTCTGATCTCATTGTACTGTATAACGGCGTCAGGATGGACTAGTTCTTTCGACTATATCAGCAGAAAAGTGATATACTTGCACTGATAGCTTGAAACTAAAGCGACTCTTCTGGCTTTGCGATAATGTATTCCTCCCTTGCAAAGGAACTAACACTAAACAACTGATAACCCACATGCACCATCCCCACAGAGACAATTTCTGATATCATTGATTTACGTCCAAGAAACCATGCCAAAAAACGTTTCCAGAAGATACTAGTATGTAATAATAGCTTCCGTAAGATAAGTCGAGGACAGGTGTCACTGTGTGTCAGGCAAAATGTTAGCAACATCCTGATCGGTTGATAATAACTTTAGCAGGATTATATCTGGGGGTTTTCATTAGTTAAAGCGACAAATTTGTTTAGGGCTTACATTATGGTGGCGATTCACTCGGTAGAAAACAAAAGTAAGGATAAACATGACTGCGTTTGGTGAGATAATTTTTTTGTATTTTTTCTAAATTGGGCAAATTTATTTTTTCATTTTGTTCCTCTTGACATTTCGCAAAAATCCACTGAACTGGTGATTCTACAAGTTTAAAGGAGTGAATATGAGTGAATATTGAAAAGTATCCTAGATCCAAGTAGATGGTGAATGAAAACGTGCAGGAGAGATTCACATTTATTGATCAAACAGAAATAATATCTCCCTCCATAAAGCTCCCCTCTGAAGAAATTTATTCTGAATCTGATGTGCGTGTCGACAAATTTCGCGAGCTTTCACGTCATCTACAAAAATTGGATTTACAATGCAAGACAGGCAAATGAAAATAGAAAACTGAGTCCTCTTTCAAATATCAATTCCATAACCTTCCGAAGTATAAAATAAATGATCACAACGCATTACTGTTTTCAGCTAACACCCACATCTACCAATTAGGGATAGACTATCATTCCGGAGCACAGAATGATATGATGAACCTATACCAATTTACAGGCACTTTAACTTCATTCAAGCCTTATAGATTTTTTATGTCAGGCAAAGATATAAAAAAGAGACAGAAGAAAGACTTTACGAAAACCAGCATGTTAAAACGGAAATGCTTAATAATTTTATTTATACGAAATCGACATGCAGCTGGAGATCTCAGAGACCTAGCTACAGACGCAGTATGCATGCAGGTT
This sequence comes from Margaritifera margaritifera, assembly GCA_029931535.1. Classification (NCBI taxonomy): domain Eukaryota; kingdom Metazoa; phylum Mollusca; class Bivalvia; order Unionida; family Margaritiferidae; genus Margaritifera; species Margaritifera margaritifera. The sequence goes on from JAQPZY010001606.1 coordinate 5,082,206, forward strand.
TAATTATTCACAACATCATGCGGATCGTAGACCCTAGATTATTATTTCCTTTTCTCACCATCCAAGTATTGTTTTGCAAATTGAGATAAAGTTTTATATGTAAATAGGCGGTAGAAAAAAAACGTTGGAATTTCTTACATACATTTCTTACAGTTTCTATGTCTTAATATATTTTATAGTTTTCCATGAAGTAGAAAATGGAAACTTAATCTCTTTCATCAATATTCTCCCGATTCAAATAATAACAACTTAAGGCCATATCTGCAGAAAAAAAGTATGGAAATCATAAGAACACTCCATTATGATACTATTATACTTGTGTATGACCTGCTGAACGGTTTTGGCAATCTGCAGTAATAATAGTCAACACCCCTTACTGTTCCTAAGTTGGTACAGATTATTCAAGCCACTGACTAATTCGCAAGAGAGAGTCATTACTGTGAAGACGTCATTCTTACGATCCACTTCGACAACCCTTAAATAGCGTAAATGATGTAGACCGGAAAATGAAAGATCAAACTGTAGCCAATGTTTGTGACGGAGGCAAACACGTGTCTTGCAATTTGCCATGTTTTAATGTCGAAATAAATGGATAAAAGATGCCGATATTCCGAATTTCAATATGAAGACACTGAGTTTGGACCACTTTCCATACTGTGTGCAAATACATAGAAATTTATATTGCCCGAGCTCTGACTTTTCCGGCATCCATTGTCTAGTCCCATCTTCAATTTTGAACAAGGTCCACCATCCACGTTGTGATGCCTTTCATTATCCAACTATACTGTATCCATGATATATCCCTGCAGGATGGAATATTTTCATAAATGAATATTTCCATGGGATGGAAATTCAATAAAGCCTGTCGTATCTGACCTGCATTTTCCCAACATAATTAAAAATGTAACATGTTCTCTGATATCCTTCACATTTCCGATTAATTAGGGTGAAGAAATAATAAAGAAATAATAGCCTGAAAATTTTACCCAAAGATCTTTACCCTGACTCTTGTCCTTGCGATTTAAACAACAGTTAAAAATCTACTAAGTATATAGCTTGAAAAAATGTATATATATAATACAAGAATTTTAAAAAAAAACATAATTTTTTCAAGCTATGTACTTGATAGATTTGTAACGGTTGTTTAAATCCTTTAATTATATATAATGAAATGTTCGTCATAAGATATGCTACAAAAAATAAAGGATTAAGAAGCAAGCGCAGTGCACCAATTATAATAATAATCTTTCTGGTTTAAAATATATATGAACATCAAAATACATAAAGAAAATAACGTAAAGTTTTCAATTATAATTTAGGTTCTTTCTTTTGCCTTATCACTTGTTTACATATTGTCTTAATATCTATGTCATCACTACATACAAGTTTTCCTTGAGATTTGTGTAATCTACTCTTTCTTATCCTGCATCTTGTTCATTCCGTAATCATGTAATATTATTATTAATGGATCCACTTCTGATCCAATTCCAGTCTGATCCGGTTTCCCGCAGGGTTCACTTCTTGAGCACATACTATTTGCAAAGACGTTCCTGCAAAAGTAAATTCTATTGTCAGATTGTTTACAGACTACACCGCCATTAATTTTGCTGCCACCTCTGTGAAACGGTCCAAAATACAAATGCTCTGTTTGAGCTAGAAAAATGAATCTCAGGTCTACCACGTTACTAGATAATAAAAAACTGCTGAATATGTCTTACACAATATTAGACTGGATTCAGTATCATCTGCCAAGTACTTAGGTCTGGATATGTCAGCCAACCTCTCTCAGAACTCTCATATAAACAGATGCATGTATGTATGTATTTATGTATGTAGAGAGTGTAACGGAACATCAGCACTGTCTGTATATTTAGTGCCGAATAAAAGATAGGTCACAAAAATCGTACAGGCTAAATCCTCAGGAAGATAACTCCTCCAACCAAATTATATAAGCACCATGAGGTAAAAGATAAAAAAGTAAAGATGTTTTAAGACCCCCCCCCCCCGCAAAAAAAGAACGCAAGAAAAAAAAAACAAAAAAAAAAAAAACCCCTGAAGATAAAGGCTAAAAAAGAACAAAGTCCTTAAAATACAAGATCAGATTTTGCCAATATAAACACCACTTTTTTAAATAGTCCAAAACCTTGGCTGGAACATCATCATATGACGCATACCACGGCAAACAGGTTACCTCCGTTCGTTGCCTCTTACAACATGCAGGAAGACGTTTCGGGTCGATTCTACATCCACGAGCAAGTAGATAAACTACGGGAATTGCTAGGCCGTTACGGGTCGGATTTATATTCAAAAAAAGTGACATATCACTACATACCAAACTGGTCAACAGTGAGTGAAAACTTCAGATGACAAAATAGGAACATTTGTTAAAACTGTCAATAAAAAATGAATGACTTCCAAATTTACAAATGACAGCATTCCCATATCTTATCTACTCTGTACACCCCATCCTCTATGTGTATGAGAGCATAAGACCATCTACCATCGTGCTATTTAAACCTTACTACTGAAATAAATGGAGATGGTATTATAATTTTAAACATTTAACACCCTCTCCGCCCCCCCCCCCCCCCAAAAAAAAAAAAACAACAAAAAAACACAACAACATTAAGGCACAAAGCTATAATATAATAAACTCAACAGCTTTTTAGATAGGTGATAGAAATATTTCATGAATTTACCATAAAAGTAACAATAACGGCATCAAGAGATAATGTTTTTCTTGTTTAGAGATTGGATAGAATACAAGTGTGGTCAAAATTGGTTGTGATACAAAACAACATTCAAGAAAATAAAAATGTTGATTTGTCTATTTCCAGCATCAAATATGATGTCCTGCAATGCCTCATAAAAGATAGATTTACAGATTGCATTCAAGATCAAAACATCAAGATAAACATCATCTATTCTGATAGCAAGATGATCAAGACAGTGCAGTATGAGGAAGGAATAAATTACATATTTGATGTCGATAAATACACAAATTTGTATTCAGCTAAATTTCCTATACAATTTGAAGATCACGTAAACCCTACAAGGTCAATCTACAACGATTCAACAAAAATAGAGATAGAATTTTGGAAAACAAAGTTATATTTAAAACAGCACATGATAACTCAGTATATCAAGTAGCTGTTTTTTGAATCAGCAATAGAAATTGCTAAATTTGACATCACTCTTAAATCGTTCATACGTTTGAAAAGATTGAAACAAAGTTGCAAATTGCTGAAAAAAAAGGTTAGAATATGTAAATGGATGTCCTGTTGACTTGTTGATAACGCAATTAAGGCATCATTACTATGATCCTGAAAGTACAGTTGCTGACACACATATGAATCAATCCTGGAAACAAATTAAACGGGACAAAGAGAAAATAAAATAAGCTGAACTGAAAGAATGGTTAAATGACTAGTCTACCCAGACATTAGAAAAGCAATCGAGAAAACGATTTTCGTTAATTAAGAAGACACTGTGTTTTTCACGTGGATGACCAGTGGCAAGCAGACATTGTTACATGCAAGTGTATACAACGATGATTACAAATACATCTTGATTTTGCTCAGAAAAAGTAACACAAGAAAGAGACAGATCTGCAAGGAAAGAGAGCTTGCAACAGGAAAAGGAAACACTTGGTACTTTCAACCTACTCACACAAAAAGCATCTGTACTTAAAAGGTTTAACAGAATCCTACAGACTAAAACGTGAACGTATTTCACTCACAATGAAACCAGAAAATGAGATGACGTTTTATTTTATCAAATGTAATTGAATGACACAATAACACTCATCACACATCAATAAGCATGACTCTGATCGAAGTGAGCAAAGAAGAAAATAGATCAAAGGTATGGATCAATCTAAACCGTTATTTGGCAACTGAGAAATCTAAAATGAAAAAATGGTCAAACAGTTAGAATTTCGAAATGCAAAACAATATTTGCAAAGGGATATATTGCTAACTTTACTGAATAAATATTCCAAGTCAGGCAAGTAATACTGGGTGACCCTTTTGTTGACAAACTCGGAGACTTGAATAGAGAGGATATTCAGGGACCCTTTTAAGAGCAGTAGCTATCTCTGTACGACAAACAGTAAAACGTGTAAAAGTTCAAGAACATGAGAATGAAAGATAAACTGAATGTACTTGTCAAAAGGATGGGATATGATGAATCGTTTAATAGCTGGAATCCATTAGAAAACAGTATTAAGTTAATATAAACGACAACTTTGAGTTTTTCAGAAATAACCAATTTCTGGAATGTGACAGTTGTGGTAAATACAGTGATTCAGAAAATGAAAGAATTAAAACATGCAATCGTGCGAATTCGAATTGATCACAAAAATCACTGGGTATAAATAAACTACGTCCAAAACATCACAGTTAAAGAGCAAAATGGTATTCATGAAAATGTGATAAACCGACTATAAAGTAGGGAATGCCTCAACACGGTAATAAATAACATCTCAGAAGAAATGAAAAAAGACAACATTCGAGAATACTTCTCATCTTCATCTGTGAATACCATAGGTTTTGCATTTTTTTAACCTCAATTCGTTGTCTACTAGTCTCTCTATACTATCCAAACCGTTGTAAAACGCCTGCATGCAATCAGTACATCAATAACATATTGGCTTGTAACATTTATAAACTTGGACTTGAGGTACAAACAAAACCCGGATGGAATATGCCTAACTGTTTTCACTACCATTACACCTTTGGTGCAAGCATTGTCATCATCCCCAAGGAATGACGATAACGTCCAGGATTGTGATGTTGGTACATAAGCTTCATGTAAGATACATCTTATTTGCCAACATAATGATATTTTTCCATTCCATCAAAAAGAAACTGCAGGTCAACATGCCTATTTTATTATTTTTCTGTCATTATCACTGGTCTAATGTAATTATCTTCAACTATTTCATAAACATTGCCAGAGATATATTTATTCTGAATGATAGGGATAGTATCTGTTTTCACAGGACACCTGTCAAATCAATGACTATCTAACCAAACTCTATTGTAATAGTCTATATACATGGTCACTTAGTGTATTTAGCGACGAAGTGGCGCGCAGCTTTGCTGCTAGCAGAGATTCCAGAGCATAGAAAAACAAGAGTCCCTCAAAAGGACTGACGCTCTACTGGGCGAAAAGAATTTCCAGGAATTCAAAAATAGACCATTTCTTCCTTTTAAATGTCGAGTGTTGAAACCATCTTTGATAATCTTCAGCGATAACAAGATTTTAAAATTAGCTGCTGTTGTGCTCATATTGGATGTCACCTTGGTACCATTTTCATTCAGGACAAAGTAGACATCATTAGAAGTCTTTTGGTGAAAACCCCATGTCATAATGATCATCCATTGGGCGGGGAGTGACACAAAGATGTTTAAGACAGTCGTCGTTGCAGCTATATTGGATATCCGACTGGCACCATTTTCATTTGGGACAAACTAGGTATCATAAGAAGTTTATTGGTGAAAACCCCATGTTGATATACCCATCAATTTGCTGCTGAGTAGAGATAACAATATTTTTAAGATAAGGAGTAGCAATAAGAAGATTTTCAAGATGGCCGATGAGTGGCCATATTGGACGATAGACCGGCACAATTTATATTTCAGACCAACTGGACATCATAAGAAGTCTTTTGGTGAAAACCCCATGTCAATATGACTTTTTGTTGTTGTTGTTGTTGTTGTTGTTGTGGGTTTAACGCCATTTTTCAGCACATGATAGGCTATACATGGCAGCCAGTTTTATCTGGTGGAGGAAGAACCCGGGCAAACCCCGGTAAGAACCACCGACCCACGGGAAGCTACTGGCAAGCTTTCTCACATATCCACATTGGCCGAGCCCGAGACTCGAACCCACGCAGACAGAGGTGAGATGGCAGTGATCGGTAAAGGCGAGCGCCTTAGACCACTCGGCCACCCGGGGCCCCTAACTTTTTGTTCAAGTAGAAATGTGATAACAAGATTTTTAAGTTGGCTGCCATGTTTGCGATATTGGATGTCAGATCGGCACCATTTCTATTTAGGTCCAGCTAGACATCATAAGAAGTCTTTAAGTAAAAACTCTATGCTGATATCACCATCCATTCAGGAGAAGTAGCGATAACAAGATTTTCAAGATGGCTGCCGTGGCGGACATATTAGATGTCAGATCGGCACCATTTTTTTATATTTAGAACCAACTTGACAGCATAAGAAGTCTTTTAGTAAAAACCCATGTTGATATGACCATTCATTCAGGAGGAGTGTCGATAACAACATTTGCAAGATGGCCGCCATGACGGCCATATTGAACGTCAGATCGGCACTATTTTCATTGAGGACCAACTGGACATCATAAGAAGTTTTTAGTGAAAACCCTATGTTGATATGACCTTTCATTCAGGAGAAGTAGCGATAACAAGATTTTCAAGATGGCTGCCATGGAGGCAATATTGGACACCTCATCGGCACCATTTTCATTAAAGACCACCTAGATATCATAAAAAGTCTTTCAGTGAAAACCCCATGTTGATATGACCATCCATTCAGAAGGAATGGATGGTCAGGAGCAATAACAAGATTTTCAAGATGTCTGTTTTGGCGGCCATATTGGATGTCTGAGCAGCAGCATTTTTATTTAGGACCAACTAGACCATGGGATGAATGTGTGTGTGTGTGAAGTTTGATGGCAATCCTTCAAGTAGTTTATTAGGAGTAGAGATAATAAAAAAAACTCGTACTAACGGACGGATGGACGGACGACGGACAACAGACCTTCCCATAAGCTCTTCTGGTCTATAACCCGTAGAGCTATAAATCTGTCAATAGTATTTTTTTACATTGATGCAAGCTTGTTTGTTTTTAACCCATTTATGCAAATTGATATAGGACCTTCATCGGAGCACTTGATATGTATGTGCAATGTTTAATATCCTGTCAAACACCCACCTCATGCTTTCGCTTATTACCTGGTCAAATTTGGTATGCAAACTGTCAAACACACGTTCAGTGACATCATCTATTTCCCTTCTGTTCAATATGTTCAAAAGTCTTGTTCTATGGTAAAATGCTTCGTAACCAATTTCTCTCCGTCCTGTGTGTGTCTCTCCATAATTATAATCGTTAAGTCCAGCTGAACTTTAATGGAACCAATTGACGGACTTCCCAATGGACAGCTTTCTTCAGGTACGGTTGAATGTCATTGAAAATTCGTATAAATCTTTATATTTACCATCGTGAAATCTGTACTCATTTACATTTCTCTTAAAGGAATCTCTAAGTCTTTTCGTTATAATTATGTTCAAATTGTGCATATTCATTCATCTCAGTTCTTTTAGAGTCGGAAAATGGAGTTTTTAATGTTTTTCAAATAGGCTGTAGTATAGGTTGATCAAGTATTCAAGTCTTCATCACTGATATATATATATATATATATATATATATATATATATATATATATATATATATATATATATATATAATTATTATTACTACTTCATCTTTAAATGTGTGTGAAAAAAGCTATCTTTAAACTTTTGTCATAAAGTTTAGAAAAATGTCCACCTGTACTCGCTGATCAGAAATCCCTGGGGTTGGGTTGCCATCTGTGGAATTTGTGTGCATTTAGTCATCTGTGGAGTCTGGGTGCATTTAGGCACCCCAAGTGATTGAATTCGTGTTCTTTCTTACGGTGAATTGGAAGGGTTGTTCCCTTGGTTGTCTTGCGCCACTAAATCACTTCTATTGCGTAGTAATGTCACCTCTTACCCTTCTCACCGATCTGATGTCATACTAACCTCAACTCATGACCAAACATCCCAATCCACTGTCATACTTGTACGATATATTGATTTTTTCTTATGGTGAATTGGGAGGGTCGCTGCCTTGGTTTCTTACGTCAATCGCTGAACCACTAGAATTTGTCGTTGTTTTTAAGTAAAGTCAGTTCATACCTTAGGTACCTTTTTGATGTTATACTACCTCAGCTTAGGACCAGCAGCCCAGTCCATTTCATACTTGGAAGATATAGACAAATTTTCTTACAGTGAATTGGGAGAGTTGTTGCCTTGGTTTTCTTACACCATATCAGCCGGGATGCCGCTACCTAGTAATCTGAAGCATTGCAAACTCATATCCTTGGCACCAATTTGATGTCATAAAAACCTCAGCTTAGGACCAATCATCCCAATCCATAGTCATAACTGAATTTTGACATAAAAAAAGTGCAGGTGAGCTTAATTTAATATTTAAAAGTTGTAGGCGGAAGCAAGACTCTAACAACCAACATTTCGCTCAGAAATCCAATGCTTATACCAACCGAGCTATATCATGCTAAATTACTAACAAAATAATATATAAGTCTATGTAAATATAGATTGGATTTTCGCTGCCTATCTGCAAGAACAGTGATGTATTTAATTTCTCAGTGTGGTATATGTAATTTTTCAACACACACACACACACACACACACACACACACACACACACACATTCAGTGTGTCCTCCTTTTTGGTCTTTAGTTACTTTGGTATTGTCCTTTATACCAGTCTATATATTGTCAGCTGCTCCAAACGTGCTTCTGTTGGCGAGGGGATTCGAGGAAACACTTTGTTCCGTAAGTTTGTTAGTAGATAAGATAAGAGAATGCAGGGTCCAAGAAATTGAGGGTGTAACGAACAGCTGAAAGTGCTAAAGTCATTCAAACTGCAAATTATGTCACAGTGACCTAGTTTGGGTATGCCTGAGTTACTCTTCCTGAGATGCGTCCACGTACCAATTTTCATATAAGTGTAAGTGAGCAGATCTGTGATACTGAGAGGGTAACAATATTGAGAAGGTAACGAACGAAAGAACACACAAAGTCCTGAACGGACAAAACGCAATATATCCCCTCCCAACTTCGTTCGCAAGGGGATGAAAAGCAAGTCAAACATCATGACTCTTTAAACGAAACATTTAGATACCCCACCCACCTCCAATTTCTTAAACCTACTGCATGCAAAACCTTGGTAGGTCCACAGCTTGAATATTGTTCCTCAGTTTGGTCTCAATTTCTCTAATACAACTATAAACCAAGTGGAAGCTGTCCAGCTCAAGGTAGCTAGAACTAAAAATGATTATTGAAAGTTCCCAAGCGTCATCGATATGCTTCAGTCTTTACAGTGGAGACAATTGGACCTAAGGCTCAATGACCACAGACTACACACGCTGTACACGCTCCAATGGTCTTGTAGTTATTCAAAACAGAAAATTATTTGATTCCAACTAACAGACCATCAAAACATTCCCACAATTAGTACCACAACAGACTACTGCAAGTTTTCCTTCCTACCAAGCTTCATAATCCTTTGGAACTCCCCTCCCCCCAACATATATTAATCTGTTTCAGATTTGGAGCAGTTCAACACAGTATCGGACTGGGCCCAGAATATGGATCTACCCTTAAATAAATATGCCCACCATTATGGTGGCCCTACCCTTACAATATTAAAAAAATAGAAAAAATAAAAAAAATCCTCAGCTCATCGGGCAGATTGCCAGATGGGCCAGTTCAACACTGGTCCAAACAAGACTCCAAGTTGAAAAAGTCTCACCCTGAATCCCAATCAATTTTCATAGTCGGGAAACTTTTTCCGACTTTAAATACCGCTCAATTCGACTAAATTATAAGTTTGTCTGGTTCGTGACATAATCTACAATTAGCAACAGGTGCCGCCGCTAGAGGGCCCTGGCGATCAAGATTAACATTTTCTCAAAATGTCAACCTTATTACATCATGTACTTTCACCGCTTTCGTATGTAAAAGGCCGACATTATTATATCCGAATGTATTCATGGTTGAAAGGTCAAATGTCTATATTTAGGGTATATGACATTGGGGCTTTTGTACAACATATTCGGCCAAAATAAACGAAAACCGAATTTTTCAAAACGCAGAAAAAGTAAATAAACGGATATATACGCTCACCTACACCTACTTTTTAAATACTTTGGAGTTATTTTTACGAGAATAATGGTAAAATATGTGCGAATATTTGCAGAAAAACCACGAATTACGTCTTTTTAAAGTTCACCCGTCCCAGCAAGAACGGTAACTCTTCCCGGCACATGGATACGTACAAAATGGAAACAATGACAACAACACGACATAAATTGGGTTCAAAAACACAAGAAAACTTGTGTTTATGAAAGGTCAGACGTTTATACAAAGGAATCAGATGATACAAACGTATTGTCATTCATTATACCAAATTTATTACAACATTTTGGTACAACTTTTTGTTGTGTAATGTAATTTCGAGATTAGAGACTTGACGGGTGATACTGATAATGATATTGAAAATATGTATGTGATTATGATCACTTAGATATTATCAATGTCAGGTCATCTGCTCTAGGTAGGATTCTTATCTAGAGACACTGGTATTCGAATTAATATGTTCATATTTAGTAGGGGCGAAAAAGAGGTAAAAGTTAAACTTATTTTCCGAATTTTGACAAATGAAAACAAATTCATTTCATACCATTTTTTGTGAATATCAATATGAATATTGTCATCATAAAGAACAGATAATAGATATGTAGTATTTCTCTATTTAAAGAAAAACATAATCATAACTATTTCTTGAGAACCAAACCAGTGTCAGAAGTAGAATTGTGGAAGTATTCAAAGTAAGTTATTTTTATGTTTTTTGTCATTGATTTTTTTTTACAGATATGAAAACTGACCAAAAATATCTTATCATAACTAAATTCTAAAATGGCAATTGTTATTTACTAAATTGCGATTTCAGATCAATGTATATATGTACAAGAACACTGTAATGCATTTGCACTATTGCTTTTAAGAGTAACATACAATTTAAACTTGTGTATGACTCATGATTATGGTATTTCAAGCAAAAATGTTGGGGGGGGGGGGTCGTGATAAAAAGGAACTGAAAGGCTTCAGAAGTATCTGGAACATAGAAAAAGTGAATTTATTCTTGAAGCTGAATGTTCACAAAACATTTATATGTAACCATATGTAAGAAATATGCAACTTTCAGCATGAAATAACATGATGTCAAGAATTTGCAAAAAGTGACCAAAGACCAATATTAACAACGGTGGACGACTCATGTGTTTGAATGCTTCCTGTGAATTTATTTGAAAAGATATCATAAAGATGGGTTCATTTTTGAATTATGCACACTCAAATTATGGCAGAAAAGGTTCCATTTTAAGAGCAACATATAATTTCAACTTGTGTATGACTGAAAAATATAGTGTTTCATGCAAAAATGTTAGGGGGGTGCTTGATAGAAAGGCACTGGGGGTTTCTGAATTGCCAGGAACATAGAAAAAGTCAATTTATTATTAAAGCTGAATGTTCACAGAACATTTCTATATAAACATATGTAAGAAATATGCTAATTTCATCTTGAAATAACATGAGGTCAAGAATTTGTAAAAAGTGCATGTGTTTGAATTCTTCCTGTGAATTTATTTGAAAAGATATCATAAAGATGGGTTAATTTTTTAAATCTGCACACTCAAATTATGCAGAAAACATTCCATTTTGTATATTCTAAAATTCTGACAAAATCATCCCCTGTTGCTACTACAATGCACAAGTTTCAAAATGATGCAGAGGGTAGTGTCCCCTCCCCCAACTTGCCTGGGGAGACCTTCATTCTGTCGATAAAAAGTAATACTTTTAAGTGGATGACCAAGAGGTCAAATTCAAATAGCACAGAAGTAAACTTTATTCAAATCTGTACATTAGTATGTTTTGTTCCCTACCTTTTACAACTTCTGTAATCGTCTCTGACACCATAAATTTGGTCAAAGCATAACTTTTCCCCTTCATCGACGAAGGACTGACATTCAGCTGTAGACAACGTGTTTGACAAAAGAAATCCCTCGTCACCAAAGTCTAAGATTTCATGCCTGGTGATTAATTCACGTGAAAATGAGGGATCTTCGTGAAACTGTAAGGGTTTGAGGTCAGTTTCCTCAAATTCTATCGTACCAGTATCCGACGTTCCTTTCTCTACCACTGGAAGGAATATCTCAGTCATTGTTCTTTCTGGCAAAGAATTACAACAAAGCTAAAGTGCTCATTTGCTAAGCCCATCAGAATGTAACTGAACTAGACCCGGATTTAGGACTTGCCATGAGTTATGCAATGTTGATTGTTTGGTTTGGTTACATCCGGTAGTAGGCGTGTCCACTATAGTCAATCGAACTATCTTCAGACTTTTTCGTAAAAATCGCAAGTATTTTCTGACTTGACAGAAAAGGCCAAGCTAACTCCGATTACTACTAAAGTTTTATATAAAATGCGGACGCGGGAATTCTGGTCCCGGAATACGGCCTCTAGAAATAGAGTTCCGATAAAGAATGCTGGATCAACATTAACCAGCCCCGGGCTAGTACTTAGTTCTGCAGCTTCGGTATTCACGGATTCATACAGAATCATTTCCGCCTATTAACTAGTCTCGTTCAACCGACTCCCTCATGTCTCCGTGAGGTCTTCGAAATACGAGGGTCTGGTAAATACAATGAGTTTATATCTTAACGAGGCATTCTAAAAAAATTGGAAAAACAACTTCATTGGCTGATGAGATGAGGCGACGTCTTACGTCACTGTGACGATCACAAGACCTCACATTTTACTGAACATGGACATAGGGTTGCCAACTGAAGAGCTCCAAAATATTGAACACATATGTGAGCCATGAAGAAATTAACATATTACAACACTACATTTTACAATTCAATACGGAACGGTTCCTTAAAAAACTCAACAGGTGGAACCCTACAAGAACATATTCACTGGCTTATTGAGACACACCTCTTGCATTAGTACTGAGTAGTGGTGTTAAATTTTATCCATTTAAGTTATTTTAGTATTATTTTGTTTTTAATATTTGCAGAAAATATGTCTGTAAAAAAATTGTCAGGTTTGGAGAGATGTCCTTGTAATTTCGCTTCTACAAAGTTTTACCGAAGCGTCTTCTATTATCTGTAGCAGAGATCAACGAAACATTTTAACATACCCTCGTATGTCGAAGCTCTCACAGAGCCACGCGAGAGTCCGGTTGAACGAAACTGGTAACATGTCGTCCACCCAAACATCATAAGTTCCGGTGTTTTTGAAAACCGATCACTTCTATTTTGGCTTTATGGGATTGCGGACTACATGAAAGATTTACTTACCTCCAAAACTGAAGAGGTTGACAACGTGCAAAACTACGCACCTTCGAAACTGAAGATGTGACAACTGAAGTGCTCCAATACGCATGGGCTGTTTTACATTTTGCAAGCACACATGTTAGCACATTTTTTTTACGACGAATTTGACTTGGTTTAAATTACATTCAAGACATATATAAGATTGATCTTCACAAGTCATGAAAATAAACAAAGTAATAGGGCCAAGTGTTTGGAACTATTATTGTTACTCTTTACATAAAGACGTGACCTTTGAGTTGGTAGGCGTTGGGATAATATCCCAAATTGGATAGTAAAGATCGCCAGATAGCAGGGGCGCTTACTTAGCGGCGATGGTGCAGAGTGGCCGCCCACCATTTTACTCAAACTTCATATAAATTTGGTGTTTTTCAAAACCAATCACAATTTATGTACCTCCGAAATTGAAGAGCTTGACAACGTGCAAAAAACTACACACCTCCGAAACTGAAGATTTGACAACGAAAGTGCTCCGATAAGCATGGGCAATTTTTTGTTTTGCAAAAACACATGTATAACACATTTTTACAAACAATTTAACTTAGTTCAACTTACAATCAAGACAGATATTAGATTGACCTTGGCAAACCATCACAACAAGCTGGTTGGAGTGGAGATAATATCCAAAATTAGATAGTAAATCGGCAAATAATAGAGGCGCTTACTTAGCGACAATGGTGCAGAGTGCCATTTTACTATGTGAAAACATTCACTGCGCGACCTTTAGTCGAGCTGCATCGATTCGTTGTTGTTACTTTTTTCTATCATGTTTCGTAATTATAAATTGATTTCTTTTACAGCTGATGATTGTTATTGACACATATTTTTTGTCTATTTTTCATGTCATCATTTTTTTCATCATCGTTTTTTATGAAAATCAAAATTTTCGTGTTTTATGTTCCACTGATTGTTTTTCTGCCTTGCACTATCACACCCTTACGTCTGTGAGAATTAAAGACAAATGTATACATGCACAAATAATATTAGTAAAGCAACTGCATAATTATTAAAACGTGAAAATAAAGACTGCTAATAAATTCAAGATGTTTGCACAAGTTCCTAAAATGTTTTGGTTTCTTACATTTATTATTTTAAACCATAATTAAAGAGAGTGTCCGGAGGAGATAATTATTGTTTGGATTCAACTGATTGATTTTGACGGCACATCAATGCATGAAACATTGGATCGTGCACGGGCAATTGGAGCAATGTTTCTTGATCAGAGACACACCACTGAGGTTACCACAGCCAGGTCTGGACAGGATTCGAACCCACGCATTTCTAGTTGCGAGTCTGACACTCTAATGTTAAAAGAAAGACAAATATTGGGCATTTTGAATGTAAAATAAAGCCAAAAAGAGATACAGATGCCGGTGATTATACAGATGGGCTAAAAAAGTAATGCATTAAGACAGGCGTTAAGTAGCGCTGACTTTCAGAAATAGGTATGATGAAATATGATAATAGCTTCGGAATGACTAAGCGGACTACCTTCAACTTTCATAAATATATAACAGAAAACGAATCTGTAAGGACCAATGTGTTAACAAAAATTGGGTCAGTAACTGTCAGATATAAACAGAGGAAGAATTAAAATGAAGCTCTGTCTATATTTATATTGTTTTCAACATGTGCACAAAATTTGATTATTGTCCACTTAATCTTCAGAAGTTATTACTCCAGAAGGAATTACAACATTAAAGGATGAACAGAGGTATGACTGAACGTGAGAGTATTACTCTATGATGCTTCCACAGAATATGACTGACTATTTGTGCAACTTTTTAAAAATATATTCTCTGAATGTAAAAATATGCTACAAAGTGCACGTACAAATCTGTCGAAGGCATGAATTAAATTGTTAAAGTGAAAAAGAAGCAAATTCATAAATAAAATATCACAAGATACTTCTTTTTTTCGGAAGAGCTGTAGGCAAAATAAGCAACGATGTCTTGTATTATGTAAAAAATAATAATAATAATAAAAAAATTCTTCGTTCAAAATTTGATAAACACTGTCAGCAATTCTAAATTGGTTAAAAGAGATAAATACCAATGACAAAGGTCACTTTAGTAAATAATACTGACCGTGTCAACTGTCAACTTATGCATTTCTTTGTGAATTTTCTACAGGACTTCCATTGAGCTTTACGTCTGTTTGCGATCATGTCAGTCTTTCAAAATATAAATACGCTACCAATCACAGATTTGTAGCTTGTTCTGCTTCTACCGATTTCTTTTAGTGAGTTCCTTTAAATGTGGATTTTGTTCTTGTACTGCAGACAAAAGCACAGCTTTTCTTAAATAACTTTTTTTTTGCAAAATACGTGTGGTTAACTTGATGAAGAGTGTAGAGAAAATGATAGGCAGACAGATATATAGTTCTTCAGGTGCACTGTTACAAAGTCCAGCAAATTTAGTTTTAGTGTGATAACGTCATGAGTCGGGTAGGATTATCACCAGTCCGACTGTATTTCAAATCACAAGCACTTGTATTTATGGCTCTGTATACAAATAATAAATATACCATATTAACAAAAATTGTTTTAAGTGCTTGGGTTGCAAATATGCAATAAATAATTGATTGATTGTCAAGTAGCTACAATCAAGGCAAATTCTTTAGGTTTTTTTTTTTCTTCCCCTGGACCTTTGGCGGATTTCCGGTACCGAATCTTAGTTATTGCTTCTAAAAATCCTATTCTTTCTACCGCTTGATAAGCTTTCCAAAACTTCTACATGAGGAGATCAAAGATTGACAGATTGGATCGTCATACCACAGTAGTACTGGAAACGTCACTTGGAATACCTTTTTTTCAGTTTCAGAATCACAAATTTTTAAAAGAAGTCTACAGATTTATCTTAGGTATTTCTTTCTAAATCTGCTGACATTATTCTCGATCTGCTGTGGTTCGTGAAAGCTTCTCCATGTCTTGGTACACAACTACAAAAATAATTTTAAAAAAAAACAGAACAATAATAATATTTAATAATAATAACAACAACAACAACTATACTAGTAGGCATGCAGATTTAAACCGAGAAGTTTTTCTCTTTAATTTTTTGTAATCAAACTTAAATCATGACCTTCAATCACTTGACAGTTTATTTCCTTCATCAGTGTCCATATTATAGGTTGACACAGTGGACAGATTGAAAACCTACGACAGGTGTCAGTCCTCATAATATCTATTTACTTCTGTAAGGTCAGCTTTTCCTTGTAGTTCAGTCTGTACATGCACCTAGTAAACAGCAGGGTTCAATAAAGGATTCAGGGATATGGGGCCAGTGGCCCCTACCAGTTTCTAAAGGGCCAGGTTAGGGTTTTGATGGGCCAATATTTTGCATGGGTTCTATTATTTTAAAATATAAAAAATGATTTTCATCTTTTAGTAATTTCACTCTATGCAGTTCATAATATTGAATGTAAACAAATTAACAATACATTTTTATTTTTATTTTGACTGTTCTTCATCAGCATTTAAAGGAACTATCCACCATATGATTCATGGTAAAATTAGGTGTTTATGATGGCCTGCTTGTGAAAGAGTCAGGTTTAATGTAGACAAGTAACAACTTTCTCCAACTTGTACACTGAATTAAATTTACTGGGATGCTTCACTCTTGTGCCAGCAAATATGTTGGTGTAATTTCTCAGTGCTGATGTTTTCTGTTTACACAGAAATATTGTTTAGAATAGCAGTCTGAATCTGTTTACATAGCAAACACATAATGTCATGCAAATTGGAATCATTGTTGCACCTAGGATCCCAAGGGCAGGGTACAGTGTCACCCTGACCTCCAAGTTTGGGGGACACACACAATTTGAAAAAAATAATGAAAAGTTATAGATAGTGCTTAATGCACTAGTAGTGGTAAAAAAAGAAAAAAAATAATATTATTTGTTTTGCCACCTTAAATTTGTTGTCTGTATAGCACTATCTTCTTTTCCATGGACACTTATTGTAATAAATGTTTTATGAAGTGCACACATAACCCATACAAAACTTACATGTTTAAATATCTGGTTTACATGAAAAGAGTTGCATTATCAAATTCTCCATTCTGGATCTTGCTGTTATTTAAGTTTAGGGTTCACTCATTATCAAACAGAGTTTGTTATAATAATTCCCATTTATTTCTGAACTTTTTCGTAATTATTTTTCTTTTCAAACTATTAAGTTAATGCAAGTTTTCCACACCACAAATTTAGTCCCTTTTGGCATTATTTAACTTCAAAAATACATTACACTAGCAGCTGTCAGGGGCTATGTATTGCAACTCAGCAGACTACAACAAACCCTGAAAATTTTGATTGCAAAATATTTTATTTTAATATGGATATTAATTGCCATCTTAAAGTTTGTATCACCTTTATTGACAATGGCCATTGCTAGCACCAGCGCAGATGTGGGCAGAGATGCACTAGGGAAAAATAGGTGGATTTTTTTTTTTTTTTTTGCCTGACAAAGGAGTCAAGGTTTGGGGGTCATGAGCCAAAATCCTGCCGGAAACCCATGGGTTCCATGCTCAAGGTGCAACACTGGAAAAGCACATGTATCTGTCTGTTGTTTTATAATTTTAAAATCACCTCAACTTCGTTGCACTGTTTTTATTTTGTATGAGGCAGATACAAATTTTTATTTTGATAAAATTATCACCATGGTCATAGCAAGTCATGTTGCTTATGATTTCATTCAGTTCTAATGGTGAATTGCATGAAGAGAGGGAAGCAGCTTAAGACAATTTCCACTGGATAGTATCAGTTTGATTTCTTCTAATTTGGGTGAATTTCTATTTTAAAAAAATTGGCAGCAAAATATACCTCTTGTAAATAACTACATTTGCATATAGTGATATTTGTTATCATTTATTCCTGTGTTGAATATGAAGCCTGTAACATGGGTCAGTGTAACCAGTCTAGCTAAACCCCCATCAGTCTATGTCAGTCAAATGTTCATCTATACCAGCAACATAATGGGTACAGAGACTTGCAAATTTTGCACCAATTATTTCAATACTGCACTATGTGGACACATGTCATATTTGAGTGGGGCATAAATGATTATTTTTTCTCCATTGGCACAAAAAATGCTGCCGGGATTGAAGTCTGTACAGCACATGGCAAATAAACTTTGAATATTAAGAATTGTTTTCATCATAAAGACAAAGACATTTCTCAGCTTTTCACATGTTTTGTTTTATTAAAATGGTATAATTCTCAACCATTTCCCCCCCCCCCCCCCAACCTCCACGCAGGAAATCTCTCAGGAGTCATAAGCAGAGATCACTTACATATGTGTAACCTCCTTTGACTGGGTACATAATGTTTTGTACAAAATATTTATCCATGTGCCAAAACAAACATGGTTCATGGCCTGTTTTATTTTTAAAAAATGGGATTATTTTATCTTTCCCAGTGGTTCCATTGGTTTTAATTTTTGGAAATCCTGAGCTTCCCTGATTGGAAATTTGAAAGTCCCATAACTCAAGCCTGGAAGTCCCATTGTTGTACTTATATATTTTCTAAACTCATCCAGACACTCTGTCCAGTCCTGCAAAATGCTGCCCATTCAGTCAAATCACAGATGTAATGCAATGCACGTGTTGATAATGAGAAATATTGGATACTGCAAACTTGAGTTCAAAACTGTTCTGTTTAACCCACCATGCATCAGTTTTTTTCCTGTCAGTTTGCTCATCCACACTCTCGTCTAGTGAAATCAATTTTATTATTATTATTACTACTAGTAGTAGTATTACATCTTTTCACCACCTTCCCCTTGTAATGTAAATACTCATATCTTTGTTTTCATAGTGACAATTATATCTGGGATGTAAAGCTAGAAGCGTAAAGTTAATGCACCACTTTAGATGGTGCCCAACAAAAGATGATCTCCTCAAAAGGACATAGATGACCAGGTCATGCCAAGCAGTATATTGCTGTTATGCTGACAGCTTGCATCAAAACTCATTAACCTTATTCATAGATAATAGATCCCTTTCAAGACATGTAGTTATTTCTTTATTTCCCTGTGCCTTTTTCCAACTTTTGTGTCATGAAGGGTGCTGAACTGATATAAACTATGCCTGCCATGGTGGCCTAATATTGGGTTTTTACTAAAAGATTTCTTATGATGTCTAGTTGGAACCAAATGAAAATAGTGCTAATCTGACATCCAATATATCTGCCATGGCTGCCATTTGGAAAATACTGTTATAGCTACTCCGCCTGAATGGAAGGCCTTGTCATCATATTTTCACTAAACAACTTCTTACGTTGGTCCTAAATAAAAATGGTGCTCCTTGGACATCCAGTATGGCCACTATGGTGGCCATCTTGAAATCTTGTTATTAGTACTCTTTCTGAGCAGATGGTCATATTGTATTGGGGTTTTCGCTGAAAGTCTTCCTAGGATATCTAGTTGGTTGTAAGTAAATGATCAAGTGTGGCCATCTTGAAAATTGAGATGCATTACAATGATTCTGATCTAACCTCCAAAATGGCTGCCTTGATGGTGAACCTGTAATCTTTATATGGTTACTTCCTCTGAACAGATGGTTTTATCTACATGGGTTTTAACTCGGACACTGTTATAGCAATATGTTGCTGGTTCTGAATGAAAATGAGTTCATCTGACCTCCAATATGGCACAATTGTGGCCATCTTGAAAAACCTTATTATCACTATTCCTCTTGCATGAATGAAGGCACTGACATGATGTTTTCACTAAAATGCTTCTTGCAGTATTTTATTGGTTCTGAAAATGATGCAGATCTGACCACCAGGATATTTGCACTTTTGTGAAGTAGTTTTCAAAATCAAACCCTCATTTGGTGGTGGTGTGTGTGTGGGTCTCCAAAAGATGTTATTTATAGATTTTATCAAACTTAGCACATAGGTATAACTTACTTAGCATTGAGACAAGTTGAATGATTTCTATCCATGATGTCAGGTTCAAAGTTAATATCCATTACAAAGAATTGTGTCATGCACTTACATAACAGGTATCTTGTGAACATGTTAACTCAGACATGTTAGAGAATATCTTTGTTACCAAATTTGGTATGTTGAAATTTCTCTAAAATAGCAGAGAGGGTTTCAATACTCAGCAGTTAAAAAAGAAGAAATGGTCTTATCTTGGATTCCAGGAAATTCATTTCAGCCAGTAGAGTTTCAGTCCCTTCAAGGGACTCTTGTTTAAGTATATTAACAGTATTTAGAAAGCTTTTAAAAATCTTATCCTTAACAGAACACCAAACAAAAATTTTATTGTATAGCATTTACAAGTTGCACCCTTTACCTGTAATTAAGGTCTACGTAGAAAAGTACTTTATTTATGAACATTGAATATAAATACTTTATAAAGATTTATATAGGTGTACAGTTGATAAATCTGTTTATTTAATACCGTAAACAAGATACCTAAACAAATTCCTTATTAATCAGGCCTTCGATAATATTGTCATATCAATGTTATGAATATATATGCTAGTTTCAGGAGGACTTTCCAAGGTCGATTTAATCCTTTCATCATAAGTCGCTGTAAATTTGTAACTTTCTAACCCTTACACAACCGTGTACAGTTGAGCTCTACTTATTGCTTGAATTTGGTGAAGTTGTCTTACATGGTACATACAGTATTCAGCAGTTGGAGTAGTCTTGGCAGAACTTAAAGTGACTAGTATATGTACATTTTGAAATCTACCAATTAGTAAGGTTGTGAAATAAACATGTTAGTTGTCAGCACTCAGTATTGGCTACACTGTTACTTTCAGCTTTGAGGTTCAGTACACATGCTTTAAGCAAGAGCTGGCAGTGATCCTTTTGAATGCTTGTTGCATTTGATAGTTTGGGTGGAAATAAAGATAATTTTTTTACAGACAGTTTGTTAAGATATGACCCAGATCAGGGACAAGCACCAGAATTCAGTATTCCCTAACCAGTGTCTACACAAGGTTGACATGGTAATTTTGACAGGCAGGAAATGACACATGAGACTGCATTGTTTTCTTTACTGGGTATTGTAAATCAATTAATTTGCAGAATAAATTGGCTATGGTGGCAGAGATAAGTTTCATTTAGGAACAGTTGGGACAATAGGGGTTTATTATTTGGGCATACATTTAAAGGTACAGAATGGGAGATCTCTCTGCCATCCAGTTGTTGAATTCTTGACATCCAGGAGTATAAGTCAGGTGTATAATACGCCAGGATGCCCATTAATGTGAACCATCATCATTCATGTTTGTACATAAGTTCATCAATTAGTCAGTGCATCCATATATTAGTAATATTTTGCTTACATGTGATTCTACCGGCAGTAGGACAAAAATACCATTTTAAAGACCATCTACTGCACATACCATTTTGTGTTTGTTGAAATCTACCACTTTTGAAAAATAAAATATTTTTATTAGCTCTACTGGTCATAGACCAGAAGAGCTCATGGGATGGTCTGTTGTCTGTCGTCCGTCCGTCTGTTAGCACAAGTTTGTTATCGCTCCTTCTCCTAAACTACTTGAAGGATTGCCATAAAACTTTACACACACATTCATTCCATGGTCTAGTTGGTCCTAGATGAAAATGGTACTGCTCAGACATCCAGTATGGATGCCATAGTTGCCATCTTGAAAATCTTGTTATCGCTATACTCCTCCCGAATGGATGATCATATCAACATATGGTTTTCACTGAAAGACTTCTTATGATGTCTACTTCAAAATGAAAATGGTGCAGATCTAACATCCAATATGGAAGCCATCTTAAAAAGTCTTGTTATCGCTACTCCTCCTGAATGGATGGCTATATCAACATGGGGTTTTCACTAAAAAAACTCTTATGATATCTACTTGGTCCTAAATAAAAATGGTGCTGATACGACATCCAATATGCCTGCTGTGGCAGCCATCTTGAAAATCTTTCTATTGCTACTACTCCTGAATGGTCATATCAACATGGGGGTTCATTGAAAGACTTCTTATGATGTCTGGTTAGTCTTAATGAAAATGGTGCTGATTTGGGGTCCAATATAGCTGCCATGGCAACCATCTTGAAAATCTTGTTGTTGCTACTTCTACTGAATGGATGGTCATATCAACAGGGTGTTTTCACTAAAAGACTTCTTATGACGTCTACTTGGTTCTAAATGAAAATGGTGCCAATCTGAAGTCCAATATGGCCACCATGGCAGCCATCTTGAAAATCTTATCATTGCTACTTCTCCTGAACAGAAAGTTATATTGACATGGGGTTTTCGCTAAAAGACTTCTTATGATGTCTAGTTGGTCCTAAATGAGAATGGGGCAGATCTGACATCTAATATGGCCGCCACAGCAGCCATCTTGAAAATCTTGTTATCGCTTCTCCTCCTGAATGGGTGGGCATATCAACATTGGGTTTTCACTAAAAGACTCCTTATCATGTCTACTTGGTCCTAAATGAAAATGGTGCTGATCTGTCGTCTGATGTCCGTCAGTCAGTTAGCACAAGTTTGTTATCACTACTCCTCTTAAACTATTTTCAGGATTGCCTTGAAACTATATATATATATATATATATATATACATACATACATACACATGCACATATAGATTAAAATCCCTGATCATATCTATCAAGTCACTTAGAACATAATTTTCCATGGCACTTTGAACTGTGACTTGCATTGTGTTCGAAAGAAGTCTCATTATCATTAGTTTCATTGTCTTCTACAGTTTGATGAAGTATATCTGGGTCTACTTGGGCTAGGAAAGAGAGGTGTTATGTAATTAGCCCCTGTGCAGCTTGTGTCTACTTGAGCAAGGGAGTTTTTTTTATGGCTTTGCTTGACTGGCACAGATAAGAGTGGCCAAGTGCTTTGATTTTCATTATGTTGATTAGTGGCATTGTCTTCTACAATTTGATGAAGTGTATCTGGGTCTACCGGGGCTAGGAAAGAGAGGTGTTTTGTAATTAGGCCCTGTGCTGCTTGTGTCTACTTGAGCAAGGGAGTTTGTTTTTATGGCTTTGCTTGACTGGCACAGATAAGAGTGGCCAAGTTGAGGATGGCTCTGGTGACACAGTGCTGGTGTTAGATCTATTGTTTATGTCTTAACACAGTTCAAGAAATCCATTATAAGTCCAAGCCAAGCATCCACTGTCCTGAAATAAAATGGTATTTGTTGATGGGAATACTGTACATTTAACTTTATTTGCACGTGAAATAGTGATTTTGGACACATGCTATGAGTATTTGTAGAGTTGGAAATTAGTCCTAGGTTCATTCATCTGCTTCACTGATGAGTTGTTCCTGACATGGATAGGGATACTGTCTTGATTTTCTTTGATGTGGATAAAATCTGGAATTACCTTTCTATATGAATTTTCTTCCACATCATGAATATCCTCCTGGGTGAATACAGATAACTCAAATAGACTGGATCCATTAAAAATTTTCTAAAGTATTGACTTTGTTTGATTTACCACCATTTTATTTGTATGCAGAACTCTGGTAAGTATTTTTAAAAAATAATCAGTCACAATGAGGATGATATTCACTGATTTTGACAAAGTACTTCTAAGCATTTGTTTACCTGGCCACCATCTTGCAGCATGAATGAAATGATGCAAAACCATGTGTTTTCATCACATAATGGTAGACGTTGTTAAAAAGAAGAAATGGTCTTATCTTGATTTCCTGGAAATTCTTTTGCTCAGTAGAGCATCAGTCCCTTCTAGGTCTCTTGTTTTTTTTTTTAAACGGAATTTTTACACAATCTGTCCTCGCATTACAGAAACCAGCAGGAATCAGTCTACTGTGGATCAGAAATGTTATACTGGTGCAATGATGTGCGGCTTTGTAATTGACCTCTCTGCAAACTTTGATTTACAGCTTCTATCAGTCAATGAAATTGGGAATTTTTAATTCAGTGCATGCATGCTTACACTGTTTGCCATTACCTTAGACAAGATACGCTCTATCGGTTGTCTAAGTAAACAAACTTATTGATTGTTTTTTTTTGCATTGTGTTACTCAGCCATGTAAACTTTTGTATGTGATAAGTAGGATTTAAAAATGGTAAAGAGGTTTGTGTAACAGCAATGACCAATATCTGAACAATTAGAAAATGGTGTTAAGTTTGTGCCTGTTCCAAATCTGAAAACAAATTTACAGAAATGGCTGAGATGGATTAACAATGCGGAAGGCCACACAAACATTTAAATCCATTGAAAATCAACTCAAATACATTTGTACAAAGGTAAGACCTGACAATATTTACATGCAGTTTATAAATATCCTTATTGTTAATATATATCCTTGTCTGATGCCCCTAGAAACCTTCATGAGATCCCCATAAATCACTGATATTTGAGTGTCCAGCTATGGTTAATCTGTTTGTTACTCTTACACAGGATATGACAACTACATGCATTTCCAAATACCCAGCAATGTTTTTATTTACTTGACATAATGTTACATAATCCCATGTAGTCTCAATGCTATTAAAAAAGCATATGTCAAAGTATGGCTTACTTATGAGATTGAAGATATGGGATTGATTGTAGGTGGTCTAAATAATGAATGAGAGAGAGAGAGAGAAAATAAAAAGAGATACCTTTCTATTTCATTAAAAAAATTTAATTATAAAATTTGTGGCATTTCAGCAAACATTCTGTTTTAACATGCCAATTTGGTCTACAATTAGAAGGCAACAATTGAATTTACTATGGTTGACAGTTCATAAAATTCAACAATTTGTATCATGGTTTTATACCTACAGAAACACTTAAATTTTCTAATGTTTCATCCATTACCAAAACATCATATAACTTACTCTGCCTGACAAATACAGTGTGCAAAAGATCTCTGTTGGCTATATGTCAACGTGAATCATATGAGGCTTTTCATTCTTTTTCATACTTCTGTGGCATTTTGCAAATGTTGATATCATGTTGTTCTAGCTCCAAAACATTTACATGGTGAATATATCTTGCACTGAAATACTTGATCTCCTGTTGTCTGCTTTTCAGTGATAAATCTGTATCTCTCAAAAACTCGTGAGAACAATTTGGAGGAAGATTGACCAATTTTGCTCTGTGTTCTAGCGATGAACATGTCATATTTAAACATGTATGTCTAAGGAGCAACAAAAGAGTTATCTCCCATAAGGGGGCAGAGCTACATACGCTGTATGGAGAGGTCAATTGGCTAAAGAAGACTAACATGTATACACAGCAAACTGTTAATTGATTACCTTATTGTTGTAATCTGGAGAGTTTAAGGCCAAATGCGGAATGTTTTATGAGGTGTTAAAAGTAATGAAGGGATCCAAGTTGATTCATGATGGCTTTCAAGTCTTTGGATAAAAATCGGTGGACCTTCGGCAGAGGTGAGATAAAAGGGAGAAAAGGGAAAAAATGATTTTGGCAGAAACACTTGAGTTAGTATTTAGAAATTTTGTATTGTTTAATTTTTATTGCATTTTTCAAGCTGTTTTTAGAGGAATATTGAAGGGCAGATCATATATTTTCGTGTTCAGTTCATGTCAAAATGTAGAAACATGGCTCTCTCTCAATGGTAAAAAACCACTGGCTAAGAAACATGAGACTCTGGAATACATCTAAGTTCAACTCAGGAACTTCTTTCTTGGGGTGAACTTAGCTTGGGAGAGTATTGGAGAGCAGTCAGCAGTCAGCAGCCTTAAAAACCCAGCCACAGGTAAATTGAAGTTTGAACTTCTTTGCAGGCTGAGAATGGTTGTTTTGTCATTGCCACTTCTAATGCTGATACAGAGAGTACATTCTCCATTTTTCACAAAATACAAAGTGATTCAAGAGAAATCTGGACCACAAAGCTATTGAGAGCCCATTAAAGTGTGAAATTTAATATTTACATAGAATGTCATCAGTGGTCACCAGTTAGTGATTTTCTGCAGAGAACTAAAAATGCTTGTGGATTTTATAAAAAATCTTTGCAGGGAACTACAGGATATACAGCTTTTACTTTTTCATTTAATTGACAATACACTGACTAGTATTCATTCATTATTATTGTAACATTTTCCATTAGAATCTCATTGATGTACAAAATTTGCTGTTTTGTTTTAAAGAAGAGAACTCGTATTATGTAAAAATAATCCACTTGTTTTCTTTTCAGTCCCCTTTAAACATATCAGATTTAGGTGATATAAAATCTACTGGTTTAGAAGCCATTCTACTGATAAAAATTTGTACATCTACTGGTTTGATGCCCTGACTCTTGTCACATGTATGCTTTTGGATATTATTGGGGGTGGGGTGTCTCTTGATGTGCACAATGGTTATAGAAACTGATAGTACCACAGAGGCTGGGCATGGAGCTGGGATGGTGTGGGGTGTGTTTATAAAAAGTTGGCATCTTTACATGTTCAAGTTTACAATCTTTAATGCCTCTGAAATTTCATATTTTCCTTTTCAGTTGTCTACAGAAAACCAAACTTACAGAATGGAAGATGGGGAGGTGGGTACAGTTCCATACTGATTTTTATGTAAATTGTCTACTGATGATATGCTCTGTAATTCATTACATCTGCACTTTTGCAGATATATTGTGATCAGACATGTCCTTCTGTTCATCCATATGTTAGTGTCTACATCCGGCAGTTGACTTTTTAGCCTGAACTCTCACACTGATTGAGGGAGGGTGATCATATTTAGTATGGTGTTTCACAAGAATATGTAGACAACTATGAAGGTTTTTGGATCCAGGATGCAGTCCTAATGGAGTGGGGGTGGGTCAAAAGTAACATTTTCATAGGTATATGTAATTTGAAACTTGCTTGTAACTGCAACTCCATCCATGCTGATTTATGGGCAGTGATTATATTTTGTATGGTGTTTGCAAGACGAGTAGAAGACAATTAAGGTTTCAAATCTTGGTATCAGGCAGACTTGTACATGTACATTGATACAATGAGATCTATCTTGTCTGTAGCCTGAATTCTGTCTACAGCAACTAAGGGAGAGAAATTAGGTCCCTGCTTGACAAAGTCGGTGGGGCCCAATAATAATCAAATTATGTTGTCAGTCATCGGGTTGTCCATCTGTCAATAGTTTGGTTTCCACAAATTAATTTTACTAGGAATTTTTGGATTTTAACCAAATTTGGTATGCAGATTTATATTGATAAGACCATGAAAGAGTTTATTTCCAGCCATCTGTGTCATCTTTTAGAGAAATTATGGCCCCAGATAGCCTATCCCCCTAAATTTCATTTCTGCAACTTAACTTTTCCAAGGATTGTTGGATTTCAACCAAATTTGGCATGCAGCTCTGTATTGATGAGACCTTGGATGAGGTCAGTTTCCAGCATTCATTGACTTCATTTACAGGAGTTATGGCTCCATATTACCTGTCACCTGACTTTGTTTTCTACAGCATTACTTTAAGGTTTGTTAGATTTCAATCAAATTTGGTACCCAGCTTTATATTAATGAACCATGATTTAGATTCTGGTATTTCATGAAATCATATTCAATGACAGAGATCTGTAAAAGTGCTTCCAGCATATCCTGGATCTTCAAATGCTAGTCTTCTGCCCCCAATATTGTAAGACTCTGCATCTTGTAATTAACCCTGGACCCTCAGTTTTGTGAAACTGTGAATCCTGATGATGTACATTTTCCCAAACAAGTTAAAAAAAAAAAAGCCTTACTGAGCAAGAAAATTACATGCATGTTCAGAAATTTTGACAGTGCCTTTTCTAATTTTGTTCAAAAGTATGAGAGATAAGTAATTTAACTTCTGAAAATTGATCCAGTAATTTGTATGACACATTCATATGCGCTATAAGGGGAAAAATTCAACAACTTGAAATGAAGTCTAATAATGTATAAAATAAAGAATAAAAATTTTAGACTAAGGATGGAAATTAACTTTTGAGGCAAAGATCAAAAGAAATTGATTTGGCATGTGCTTGATATTTATATGAGAGGAAAAAACCTGTAAATATTTGAAACTGATGTCAATTTTGAACTTTAGAAATAATACTGAATCTATATAATATACAGAGAAAAATTTGACTAATCATTTTTATTGGAACTGCATTAAGGAAAATCTAAGTAGACAGCCAGATGATTTTGTTGGGCCACCAGATTTTACAGTCTGGATGTTCAGTGGGCAACCATGCTTTTGTAAAAATGTACTACCTCTGTTGTATTTGGTCTGATATTTTATCTCAATAGAAGTAGATCATATGTAAAAAAGATTAGGCTGTTTCAGTAAAACATATATGGGACTAAGGGAGGGCACCTTTAACATGGAGTAATCACCCATAAATGCAGTTTAGAATTTTGTATTATTTTCATATGAACCATTTGAGTAATCAGAGTACAATGGGATATATTTTTAAAAAATTTGCCTTCCCTGGGTATGTTTAAATGGACAGCCCAGAATTTGATTCTGATTAAAAATGAAAGAATTGTCTTGCTGTAAATGATATCCATATTTATTTCTAAATCAGTGACCTTATGTTTTCATTTTAATTTATAAACATTGAAATTATGTAAGCATTGAGGCATGGACTGCCTGAGATGAGGCATGGACTGCCTGAGATGAGGCATGGACTGCCTGAGATGAGGCAAAACTTGACAGGATTATCATATGTACTCACTTACAAGTTAAATCCAACTACAAGCTGCATAATGCACCAGCAGATCTGGGTCTATATAGTTGTTAGGAGTAATCAGTAGAATAAACAACATAGACCCTTATTTGTTGGCACATTATGCATTGACAGAAATGGGTCTATGCAGTTTGTTAGGAGAAGTCAGTAGAACAACAACATAGACCATGACCTGCTGGCACATTATACTATGGCAGCTCAGGGTCTGTGTTGTTTGCAGTTGCACTCAAATTATACACGAGTATATGTGGTATGTAGTCAACCTATTTATATTGTAAAAATGTTATACAGCCAATGTTTTTGACTATTATACCTCACATGTGTAAGACTGTCTCTTTTGTTTTTGTTTTTTCAAATCATATAACTGGATACAGCAGTTGATACTTTTCTCACATAATGAAAACTCAGTCTTCAAATTTGACAATCCTATTGTCGCCCAGTGGACAATACTTGACACCATGGATGCATAGGAAACTCAATTTTTAGATTGTCTTACATTCATGAAAGTATAGCCTTCTACTTAGATTGTCTTATATTCAAAAAGGATTAGCCTTTGTAAGAGGTAGGCGTCCAGAACCATCTTCCTTCATGGATTCTTTCCCCACTTGAGGTGAAAATTCTTGATGTTTGACACCCTGTAAGAAGGCAGCAAATGTATTGTGTCCTGATATGCCATTATTGAGTTATTTATCTTTGTACCCCAGTGTATGGGCTAGGAGAAACAAATAGTATCCATCTGTCAGTCAGTCCAACCATCAGTCTGACCATCTGATCTTCCATCAATCAGTCAGTCCATCCTTAAAACTTTCTCTTTGATTTCTATCAAATTTCCTGTGAAGTTTCTTCATGAAAAAGGCTTGAATGAGTTTGATAATGAGCATGTTTATTTCTAATGGCTCTTTGTAGACTTATAATAGGCATCCTAATGGCCTGTGAACATTCTAGCATTCATTGTTTGATTTCAACCCAATTTGCCTTTTAGTTTTTTTTTTAGAAGGTCCTAGATGAGTATGATGATGGCAGACTTTGACTATATTTTACAGAGTTATGGTCCTTGATTGACTTAAAATTGATATCTTAATAGCAGATTTTTTATTGTTCTTTTTTCTTCTTCTTATTTTTTCACCTAAATCTGCAGTAATGCTTCATCTGAACATGGTGAAAATAATTTTGATGATCAGCTGATATAGATCATATTCTTTTAGAGTTATAGCCTTGATTGAACTAGAATAGTTGGCGCTCTACATTTTCATATTTTGCATAGGGTTAGATTTTTAAAGAAAAAGAATTACCCAGGTTTTTGTCACTGGTTGTCCTGACTATTTAAAAAAGACCTTGTATATCTTAGGTATTGTTAAAAGAACTTTTAATTCCCTTGATTTTGGTGTATGATTGATGGGTGCAATTTGGGTGTACAGCTTGGTCTTACTTAAGATGTGCACTTCTCAAAAAATTGCTAGCTCTGCTTGGTCATTATCACTTCCTGGACGTCAAAGGTAAATGTAAAAAAGCTGATAACTTTTTTTACTTTTTATATATTTTGTAATTCATTCATTGTACTTTCAGAGACTGGTATTGCCTACTCTGGCAAAATTTGTTTCCGTATTTTAAAAACTGCTGAAAATAGTGTACTTTTGACTAATTCAGGCTGATTTTTTGAGTACTTTGGAGCAGTCATTTCTGACTGCTGTGTGCTTAGATCGTGTACAATTTCCACAAGTACAATATGTAAAGAAATTTCAGCTACAGTACATGAAAGTTGCATAGAGGTATGCCAACATTCTCTCCATTGTGCATGTTGCAAATGCAAACAACTTCATCTTACACATGTCACTCTCTCAGAAGCATGTAATATCTGTAGAGCGCCCCCATAAACATTTAGTGGCTTGTTAACATTTTTAAGCCCTCAGTTCAGTTCAGTAATCATCAAATGTTGACCCTATTTTTTAGAGTTATGGCCCATGATTAACTTACAATATCCAAATGGCTTGGAACAAATTAACATCCACATTTTATGTCTGATTTCAATCAGGTTTACTGTGAAGCATCATCTAAGCAAACTCTTTTAGCCATATTTTACGAAATGATTGCCCTTGATTGAGTAAACAAACTTACATAATTCACTCAATGTACACTTAAGCTTTTTGGAGGTGGTGACTCTAGCCATGTCAGTGAGAACTTCATCAGACTTTTTTCTTCAAAAAACTAGTAAAGCAAGTTTTAATATCAGTAATACATTGTCTGTTGCTATTGCACTGCTTACCTTTCTGGGATGGAAATTACCCTCATCTGCATAAGAAAATTCCATCCTCCCATTAGATGGAAAGTTCTAGAAGTACAGAACTAGAAAGAACACAGTCTATTCTCCATGTCATAGGCTCATGTGCAGTAGCCATCCTTTTTCTTACGGACACGCTTGTATTCTGTTAAATTCAATTATGCTGTCTGAAAAATTTGCCTTTCTTGTGTCCAAGACTTGTTCGGGCATTGAAATCTATTTTTCCATATTGTTAGTGTCTACAACCTAAGTACATTGTATATTTAGTTCTCATATAAGCTCTCTTGTGAGCTTTGATTCATTTTTGGACTGTTTTTTCAGAGTGCCCATTATATGTATGCCCTTCCCCTTCAGCTATTGGGTAGGTCATAATTGTTCCTATTTTAATACATTATTTTTGGATGTTTCAAGACGTCAGGGGTGAGTTTTGCCTTCCCATTCATATCTGGAATTTTTTATGACCTCCATTTTGTGACTATATATTTTTTGAATATACAGTGTGTTTACGAGGTCTCACATCAGTCATTATCATCAATAGTGTGTTCGTTGGTCGCACACCACGATATATTATCATTATAAATATTTTTTATTTTTTATTTCTTGTTTCAGAAACTTTTCATTTTGCAGCAATATAATGTTGCAGAGTGTGGGTATATGCAAGCATAAGAGAGACCCTTGGGAATACATACACCACCTGTCTGTCTTGCACTAGTTGTGAATGTATGGACCATTCTTTTGTTTGTGGTCAGACAAGGTATGGGACCTCGCTTAAATAGCTACATTTAAGGGGAAGAAGAAATAAAACAGCCTTCTTCCTCCTAGTCTCAGTAGCACATGGGATCCTTTTCAGAGTTCCTCGGGACTCAAAAGAAGAAAATGACTCCTCAGTCCCAGGAGAAGATGGGATCCTTCTCTGGGCCCTTAGGGGCCCAGAAGAAGATTAACTCTTCATTGGAGAGGAGCACTCCTAGATCCATGGAGGATATGGGATCCTTCTCTGTGCCATTAGGTGCCCCAGAAGGAGAATATATAATCATTTGAAGGAGCACTCCTAGATCTCAGGAGGATATGGGATTCTTCTCTGAGTCCTTAGGGTACCAGAAAGAGAATAGCTCTTCATTGAAAGGAGAACAACTAGATCCCAGGGGGATATGGGATTCTTCTCTGGGCTCCTAGGGGCTCAGAAGTAGATTAGCTTTTCAGTGGAGAAGAGCACTCAATCCCAGGAGGATATGGGATCATTCTCTGCAGAGAAATATAAGGCCCTTGGACCCCTGTTGGTCACTCAAAGCCAGTCAGTGCCTGTTAGGGTTAGGTCCATGGTCCCTACTAAGGGAGGAAATACTAGGGTGGAGAGTGAGCCTTACTCCCCCATCATTCCGACCCTGTCAGTGCTTGTTAGTGTTAGGTCCACTCACCTCTTCGGGAGGAGCAGCACCCTCTCTAAGATCATAGCCCAGTGATGGCAACAAGTAGATCAAGCTACCCTGGAAGGGGAGAGGAACAATCTCATTATATAAACTCAGATGAGGGCTCCTCCATCCATTCAGAGTCACTTGACTGGGCATTGGCCAGTGACTGGACACCGGTCATCAGAAATCGGGCACCAGGCACTGGTCTTAGAGTAAAGGTCACTGGTCATTATAGCCCCATCAGTACAGAGACAGTGATTGGGTATAGACCACCCCCCCCCCCTTTGCCATGCTATTGACTAACTCTGTTGGGGGATAGGGAGTCTCGGTACTCATGTTAGACTAGGGAAGGGATCAGATTGGCATCCCCTCCCCCCTTCCCTTTTATCCCTCTTAATCTCTGTGGAATGTGGGTGCATCCATTTCAGGGATGTGAATTTTCCTTCCAAGTTATGGTGCCATGGATGCCCAAGCCTTGATGTCATAGCAGTGCTGATGTTGTGAGTTGTGGACTCATATCACCTGCTTGTATGGAGTCAAGAGGAGGGAGGGGGGCTGCTCTTCTTCCCCCAGATGTTTGAGGAAGGTCAAGAAACATTCTAATCCTTCTGCCAAGTCTGCTACTAGGGGCAGTCCCATCACTTTGCATGAGGAATTATGGGACGTGGATACCTCTACTACCAGTCTCCTCCTCAACTGAGAAACATAAGGTTGGGAATTCATGCTTCACAGGGGTGATAGCAGGATGAGGATGTCCTATCAGTCTTATTGGACTCTAGTGAGTTCACAAAAGAACAGGCTGTGTTGGTACTTCCTCCTTTCTTTAGGCCCCTTCTGACTCCCACCTGTCAACTCAGGCAGTGGAGGATGAAAAGATCTGGTCATTTAATAAAGTGGAAAATGAAGTTTACCCCCTTTTCCCTCAGATTTGTGTCCCAAACCCTCAGTCTCACAGGATGACGTAATTCTCCAGTTTGGAGAGACTCTCTGGGGCTGCCTCATGCTAGATCTCCTTTTACTCCCCCATTCAGCTATGGTTAGGGAGCTCTCTCAAAGGTTTTGTAAGGGCCAGAAGTTTGTTAGACAGTGTAAGGGGTGGCCATTCCCTCCCTCTACACTGAGACCTCTGGACTTTGGTCATCTGAAGGAGGAATCTCTGTCTCTAGCCATACTACAGCGCTTGCTGGAAACAGTTGGCAAAATCTCAAGGTACGCCTTGTCGATATCCACGGTGCTGTCAGCGGAATTGCTTCACCTCCACAGGGATGTTGCCCTGGACACTTATAAAGTCTTACTGGATCACAGTAAGAACCTTCTTAGAGCTGCTTCATTGTAGGCAGGGACTCTTTTCAAAGGTCTTATCCCCTCTTTGTCATCTCTGGACCAGAAGGACCAACAACACAAGTCCCTCGCATCCATTCTGGGCCTGTCAAAACCAGCCAGGAAGCATGTTCTTCCAGGTTGTCCATAAGATCCTTCAGCGAAGTTCTTTAAGGGATGGATCCCCAAGCCAGGAAAAAAAAACAATTAAAGCCTTCCCCTTGCCCGTTTGTGGCGATGAAGTTTGCAGGCCCCTCTCCCTTTTCTTAGGAGGGTGGGGTAGCCCTAGGGACTCGCTCCCTCTGCCATGCATCCCTCTTCCAAAAATTTCAGTTGGTGCTCAGCTAGCCCTCCTTTAGGAGGTCTGGTCAAGAATAATTTACAATTGGTGTGTCCTTTCTGTCAATAGGAAGGATACCAGCTTCAGTAAAGAGGGTGTTAAACAACCAATTTCCATTCTCCTACTCCCAGATTTCCTGCATATTTTCTTGGGGCCAATAGTTGTGGCACAAAAAGTGGCCCAAGTTGATGCCAACTTTCAGTAGTGGGAACTGCTACCATATGGGTGAGTATCTAAGTTTTATACCAGTTTTAAGTCCATCAGCCTCCCGCCACACTGGCAAATTATTCAGAAATGCAGTAGTGACAGGTAATTTATTACTGATATTAAAATGTAGTTTTTTTTGGAGGGGGGGGGGATAAAACTAATTTTAATTATGTAATACTTACCTGTCACTATTACCAGATTCCCTCCTCCCACCCCGCTCTGATATCCCACAAGTAGTCTTGGTCCCTAAGATAGAGGAGGGCTACTGTGCATAGGCCTGTGACATGGGGAACAGACTGAGTATGTGTTCTTTCTAGTTCTGGACTTCTAGAACTTTCCATCTAATGGCAGGGTGATGGAATTTTCTTATACAGATAAGGGTAGTTTCTGTCCCAGAAAGATAAGCAGTGCAATAGCAACAGGTAAGTATTACATCATTAAAATTAGTTTTACTCCCCCCTCACTCCCCCTCCAAGTAAAACCAACTACATTTCTACCTAAAACTGAATTCCTGAGGAATTTTTTTGTTGTTGCAATGAATGTATTGTGATGGTAAATTGCTTATTAAAAAAACATAATAATCGTTCTCATGGACAAATATTCACAATGGTGGAGTTTGTTTCATTTAGATAATTTTGTCTCAGTTATAACATGTTTTTAGTTTTGCTTTAAATTTTCATCTTTTTAGGATGTTTTGGTGCCAGGTGATTCAGAGGAAAGTACAGCAGGTATGATGCTATATTAGTCTGTTAGGATAATTGACGGTAGGTACTGTTACATCAAGGCAGAATGCTACATTAGTCTGTTAGGATAATTGATGAAAGGTGCTGTTACATCAAGGCAGAATGCTACATGCTACATGTCTGTAACAATAGTTGTTGGTGGATACTGTTACATTAAGGCAGAATGCTACATTAGTCTGTTAGGATAATTGATGAAGCATACTGTTACATCAAGGCTTAAGACAATTTTGTTTGTAGGAGCAAGGTCTTTCAAGAGTAATTTAAACATAATTTCTGTATGTAGTGTATAACAATACAAGTTATTAAGTTATTTTTCTTTGATTGGTTATAAATGTATAATACGAGGCACCCAGTTGTCTCTAGTCCTAATAAAATTTGATCTTTCTGAAATATGAACACAAATTGAATGGATTGTAAAGAGATTCACAAATCAGTTCTTGTGACTGGAACTTGGCCTTGCATCCATCCATCCATCCATTCTTCCATCCTTCTGTCACACAGTCTTGTGACTGAAACTAGTCCGGCACTTTTTTATGAATTGCTGTGAAACTTGGTATATACAGTAGCACCCAATTATAACATGATTACATTTGAGAGAAATAAAAAGGACTGAATCAGATTTTAAGCATATGGGTATAGCAATATGAAGTCTTCGAAACTTACACTATAGACATAATGTTGGGATATATTTAACTCACATTATAGACATAATGTTGGGATATATTTAACTTACATTATAGACATAATGTTGGGATATATTTAACTTACATTATAGACATAATGTTGGGATATATTTAACTCACATTATAGACATAATGTTGGGATATACATAACTTACATTATAGACATAATGTTGGGATATACATAACTTACATTATAGACATAATGTGGGGATATATTTAACTTACATTATGGACATAATGTTGGGATATACTTAACTTACATTATAGACATAATGTGGGGATATATTTAACTTACATTATAGACATAATGTTGGGATATACATAACTTAGATATATTTAACTTACATTATAGACATAATATTGGGATATACTTAACTTACATTATATACATAATGTTGGGATGTATTTAACTTACACTATAGACATAATGTGGGGATATAGTTAACTTACATTACGGACATAATGTTTGGATATACTTAACTTACATTATAGACATAATGTTGGGATATACTTAACTTACATTATAGACATAATGTTGGGATATATTTAACTTACATTATGGACATAATGTTAGGATATACATAACTTACATTACAGACATAATGTTGGGATATGCATAACTTACATTATAGACATAATGTTGGGATATACATAACTTACATTATGGACATAATGTTGGGATATACTTAACTTACATTATAGACATAATGTTGGGATATATTTAACTTACATTATAGACATAATGTTGGGATATATGTAACTCACATTATAGACATAATGTGGGGATATATTTAACTTACACTATAGACATAATGTGGGGATATATTTAACTTACACTGTAGACATAGTGTGGGGATATATGTATAACTGTGGAGTTAACTGAGGTGAGATAAAGGGTGGTGGTTGGGGGTGACGGAACATGCATGTGGCAGTAACCAAAACAAATGTTCCACAACAGTCAACTAATTTTCTGGACCGCTGCATAATTTGTATACACAAAAGATCTCTTTCCACTTATTAAGGTATATAAATTGGGGATATAGTTCATTGTTTATCAAAGGACTGGATCAAATGGTGATTGGCTGACAACAAGTCCAAGCCATATGTGCATGAAAGCAGCTTTCGTTTTATTTTTAATAAAGCAGAATTGGATAATAGGAACAACCAATTGCTGCCAGGTTAATGTAGATATTTTGCAATTACAGTAATAGGTTGGTAAATTATTTTTAATTTATCTGTTTGGGTTATGAACTTGTTTCAACAATGGCATTATTTAGTACACATGTGTATATGCTGGTTGATTGAGCAGGCATTGATGGTCAAATGTTTGCTGTGTATTTTGAGTACAAAAACAAAGAAGAATTATTAGTGTTATTGTTGATGGTTCAGTACAAATTAGGTTAAGTTGACATCTTTCAAAAAAGCTATCAACATAGTGCATTGACAGACTATTTACATTTACAATGAACATTCACAAAAGAAACTTTTGAACATTTTATTCTTGTAAACAAAGACAAACCTTTTTCTTCAAGAATACAACACATCTCACTAGATTAATAAATCAAACACTCATTTACTTGGGCAATACAACTTTGGAGTAATTAAAAAATCAGTCAGCAGAAACTTGTGTAAAGGTTGCACAAGTTGAGGAGCAACACCACAACACAGAATTCTCCTTGACAATGAAATCCACATAAAAATATGCATATTTTAATTATGTATGCATGAACATTCCAACAGCTGTGCCCTTAATATGCTAGTTTTTTCTTCTTAGCAAAGTTCTCTTTTATTTGATCAGTTTCTACATAGCAAGTATCAGTCATGTAGTGTGCAGGTTATCAAACAAATGCTGAGTGATTGTAAAGGGATTAGGTGAAGTCGCATAGGCCAGATCTTAGTAGGTAAGGCGATTAAGACACCTGTTAATTGATTGTTGGTGCCTTATTATAGTTTTGATG
The DNA here is from genome assembly GCA_029931535.1 of Margaritifera margaritifera. Lineage (NCBI taxonomy): Eukaryota > Metazoa > Mollusca > Bivalvia > Unionida > Margaritiferidae > Margaritifera > Margaritifera margaritifera. The sequence goes on from JAQPZY010001606.1 coordinate 5,120,040, forward strand.
AAAAGACTAATTACATTTGCATGTTTTGACACCTCACTTCTTTAAGCATAACTCAGAACACTTTAAGCCATGAGACTTTAAATCTTTCCATGATGTTTGGAACCCTTGTATTGTATTGTATTGCATATTTAGAAAAATAGTGTCATAATTTTGGGACTTATTTTGTGTGTTGGAGAAATAAGAGCTCCCATGCTAATCATCATAAATTGTCTTAAAATCAGCAGTTTATTGGTGTTATGCATATTTATTTTCATTTTTGAATAATTATAAGTATGTGCTTTTCTGATGGCAACTTGACATGCTTTCTTTGGTGCCAATTGCAAGGCAGAAGATGAGCCTGATTCTCGTGAGATTGGCAGACAGAAAGTAGTTAATGGATCTAATTCTGATAAAGAAAACAGAAGGCCTTAGAGACTGAGAGATTCGTGAAATGAATCATGGAATCAGACATTTCTCATGGGCTGCAAAATGAGAAAACAATTGGACATTATTAGCTGTATGAACATGGTGTCACGACTGTGGAAGGAAACATTCAGTGGCAAACCATAGAACACCTAACTTGCAAAGCTCAACTTGGCATGAGATCTCGAAGCATCATTTTTTTGCCATTATGATCCTACACCTGCACTGAAGTCAAAGTTTGTTGAAGAAAAAAGTGAATGTTGTATACTGTGTTGCACAAAGATGAAACAAAAATAAGTGGATAGAATATCATCATTTGTTTCTTCTGCCAGTGTCTTGGCAAATGTAAAAATGGAATTATTTAAGCTATTTGAGAAAAGAAAATGTAATTTCTTTCGAGCCATGCACAAAAGTTAGGAATGGCAAAATAAAACCATTGAGAATTGTTATCTGGTTATAGTTGTAATATCACCCAAGAATCACAGTTATCACTGTTATCAAATGCCTTAGATTTTCATAAATTCATAGCACAGTCAAACCTGTCATCAGTGACCACTCATGGGAAGGCAAAACTGGCCATTGCACAGAGGTGACCACTGTACACAGCTTCACCTTTAAAAATTGGTTTTTGAACAAATACCATGCACCGAATTTCATTATAATTATTATTATTATTATTATCAAGAATGTTTTGTGTGCTCTGTACAACAAAACCATAATTATGGGTATATGCTCTCCCTAATTTATATTCCACATTGTATTACTGCTCACTTTAATCCATTCTATAAATGAAATCATCACTGACTTAAAAATATACATCGATCTTAGTTTGTTCACACCATATAAACAGTATCTGGATTAGTCAGTTGCTCAACTCGCCAAGATCAAAAGATGGTTGGCTTATGTGACAAACCTGTGATGAACAGAAAATCGAAAGAAGCCATATATGGCTGTTTGTTGTGACCCATGAACTGAAACTTTACCTGCTTTTACAGACACATTTTGAATATTAAATGACCCCTGACCCTAATGAAAAGGGATGTAACTTGTATCTCTTCTCAAAGATGAATTTTTTTCTTCAGATAGCTTTAATTCACAGGCAAATAGATGAAGATATCTAACTATACCTGTCACACTGGCACAAACGGTAACATCCATTTCTGCTGTGATAACACAACCACTTTTCCCACCATCCAGCAAACGAATTGCTTCGACCCTCTACCCTAATGATAAAAACTGCCTCGCTTTTGGATTTGACTTATTGACACCTTGTTACAATGTCAACATGACTGGAGTTATGAGTGTAAGTGAGATAAGAAATGCTTGCACATCTGTTCACATGATATTCCTTTATCTAAACAATGCCTTCCTCATGAAGCAAAAATGTAATTTGCGTAGACTGAACAGTCAACATAGATATTCCCTTGTGACCGCTTAAGGCAGGGAGCAACCATTGTTTGGTTAGGAAATACCTGGCTGCTGACTGCAGAAGGAAGGTTACCATTACATACAGGACATTTATATAGAAAATTTGCCAGGGGGAAATTAGATTGGCCATTGTCAACAGGTGACTGCTGAGTAAAGGTGACCATTAGGACCGGTTTGACTGTAATACTAAATGTTTCAAAATGAATGAGCATTTGCAATCTAATGATATTTATATTGGTGAAACAACAATATGCACATAGTGCCCAGAATTATTGCAACCAAAAAAGGGCCTCATTATTGGGACTCCAGTTTTTAGGGTCGGGACTCCAACTTTTTCAAAAGAGTCCAGAACTACAACTTTCAAAATCCAATGTAGAACCCTGCAACTGTGTTATATCTGAATTTGTGTTATAATGAAGCATGTTACAGCAGGGTTTCACTGTATTATGGTCATCATCTGAAGATAGGCATATTGACAAAATTGCTTTGCTCCCTTGATTTCAGAGTTATTGCCCTTTTTGTAACTAAGTGCTGAATAAACTCTCAGAAAATCAGTCCTGCTTTCTCAAAACCCATTTTAATCACGTCCTTTCAAAGTGATACTTTGTCATATGTGGAGACAATCCACTTCATGTTAAAAGTTAGATGTTTTTCAGATCATTTGAGACCTTATCTGATAGAACATCCCAAGTATCCTCATATTCGTTAATTGAGCAATTATCAGGGATGAATACCACTCATGAAAGCATGATTTTAATTACTGCTTGGAGAATTTATTGACCGATAAATCTTGGGCTTCCTGCATGCAGCTGGCTCAAAGGTATGATGCCATTTTCTTTAAAAGCAGCCTCTCCCTTCGATGTTCTTTGAAAATGTGAAAGAGCACTTCTATCTTCTGTTCATGCTGGCTAAAAATCAGCAGTGGTATTAAGTTTTACTTGATTTTAAATATATGCGAAAGGATGGTGGCCTCATCTTTAATTCAGATCTCAACATTTATGCTAAGTGGTAGCAGTGAATTTACCTAATCAGTCCAAATTACTGCATTTTGGTTTAAGCGTGTTTGCTCAGAAATGAGTGGCAGTGAATGATCATACAAACTTATAGAGAGAGATATATATATTGTTGCTCAGTATTTTATCATGTTTTTTTTCTTCTTTTTTCTAATGATTAATCCACATTAAGTACACACAAATATGCATCATTTTTAACCAAACCACAAAATTTGGGACCCATAAAAAAGTGGTTTCCAGTTTATCATGGCCATCTGAAGTTGTGAATATTGATTAGTCACTGTGCTTTCATGATTTTTGTGAGAGTTATTGCCCTCTTTCATTTGCAGCTGTAAGCAATTAGTTTCACGGTTGCTTTTTATAGAGCCAGTAATATAGACTCATTTCCATCATGGACACTGGAGTGGTATGCTGGAAAAGTGGGGATATATTTATAGAGCCAGTAACAAAGACTCATTTCTATCATGTGTATTGGAATCTTATGCAGGAGAGGTGGTGGTGAGTCAGTCACAGACTCATTTCCATCATGGGCATTGGAGTGGTATACAGGAGAGATGGTATATTTATGTGAGCATTTAGTTCACCATTCCTCAAGTTTCAAGTGAGTCGAACATTTTAAATATTTTGTGAACCTCGGTGAACAAAAGATTGAAATAATTCAAAGGGGTTCATAAATTTTATTTAAAAAGATTACACTTGTATGATGATTATATTTATCACATGATGAAAATTCTGATTTTTAAAACCACATAAAAGTGAAATGATTTTCAGGTGCATTTTATGCCTCATATATTACATCTTTGCCTTGTATGAAAAATTATAACCTCATTTGTGATGTCATGAAGTATTATGTTTAAGATAGAAAAATATGATACGAGTTTATAAGCCTAAATAACACAGTTAATCAGGTGATAAATTATAATATGTACATTTAATGCTAGATTCAGACAGCTCAGACCAGATCTGCACAGAACTTTTGCAAATATCATTCCAGGGAGAAGATTGTAAAAGTAATCTCCCTTTGGTGATTCTATACTTAAAGCAGATTTGTTTTGATTTTATCCTTTGAGAAAGTTTTGACATTATTAAACTTGTGATGTCATAATTGACACAACATCTGAGGTTGCAATGTTTGCCAAAATTTCTAAATGTGTACATGGTATACAATAATTGAAACTATGCTGTTTAATCAAACTGATTTGAGACTCAACCCTGATCTTCACATGGGATTACAGATGATAGCTGCTTATATGTAAGCCATTGACAATGTGCATGTCTTGCCTCACTCATGTTTTAGTTAAATATATCTGATAATTTAGGTAAAACATCCTTAGGATTGCTGTGATATTGTTCATACTGCTACATATATGTACATGATGAAAAAATTGATAATACAACCTGGACATGCACATCAGCTAACACCAGATGTACCGCATGCATCTTTGTTAACACTGCAACCAATATTTTAAATGTTTACAGGCAGTAAATGGAGCTAAGCCATTTAAATGTGTAAATATTGCAGCCTTAAAAACATCAGGTATGACTTGAGTTGAGCATGGCAAATAATCTTCTCTTATCACATTCAAGACCATATAAGGAGCAAGCTAGAATTTCTGCGTTTAATTAAATTGTCTAAAGTTATTCTTTTAAAAAATAAGTGATTTATTTCTGTTTACTGTATAAGTATGAATTGGTAATATTTTGTTTTCATTGGCTTTTTCAATGTATTATAGTCCATGCTAACAGTACCAGCATTTGGTTTCACTTCATTTTTTTCTCCCAAGCCATGATTTTGGTTTCTCTTGCACAGCGAATCTCCAATCCCATGACCACTGAAATGAGCTGGGTGACTGAAGCTAATTTTACGCAAATATGATTTGAAAACTGACAAAGTACTAAATTTGACTTCTAGCTCCCAAGTTAAAAACATGTTGCTTGTGTCATAGATACCACAGAGTAACTAATCTACAAGTCAAGTTTTTATTTATAAACAAAAGTGAAGTGAAACTACCATATTCCAGTATCAGTGATGTTGATACTGCTGAATTTTATGTAAGGTCCTTGATACTTATATATCACCAATCATCAGTTTGTAGTATATACATGTATGAAGGATTGTTTTTTTCTTCTTCTATTCTACTGCTTTTCTTTCATCATTTCTACACATACATATATACTAGCTGTGTTATATTTGTAAGTCTAACTCATACTTTAATCTAAGGCTAAATATCATCACAGAAAAGTTGTAGTTTTCTTAGTTTTGGACTTTTCCATTTGTTTTTTTCTACAGCATTTGAACTCCAGCTGTATGAAACACTTCCAAAAGGCCAGATGACATTGAACAAGTTTCTGAACATCAAACATTACTGGAACCAGCAGATATTCATAAGTATGTCTTAAATGTACCATATATAATCACTTATAAGTCGGGTCCAACTGCAAACTGCAGAGACACAGATCTGCTATAACATAATGCACCAGCAGATCTGGGTCTATGCAGTTTGCTAGGAGTAATCAGTAGAATAAATAACATGGACCCAGATTTGCCGGCACATAATGCGATGACAGATTAGGGGCTATGTTGTTTGCAGTTGGTTTTGACTTATAAGTGAATATATATGGTAGTTTCATAAATGTTACATTGGAGATTCCAATTCTTTTCATATTTTATGATATGTTTTGATTTTTGAACATTGAAGTAAAATAATAACTCAGTATTTAAAAAATTTCAGTAGTCAGACTTAAACAATTAAAAATACAATTAAAAAGTGGCAAGTGCCCTTATGATTGTGTCCTAACAGACTTCATTTAAGGATGCTTCAAAACCAGCCTGATAGTTAAGTAAGATTTAGTCAGTAGTATAATATAACATGTATTAAAATATAAGAACTACATAGAAAATTTAGTTTTATTTCTTGTATATTTGTCCTTCCTGTGATTCTTTGCAGATGTATGTGACTGGTGTCCTTGTGCAAAGTCATTCGAGAGTGGAAACTTCATACATGATAAAGGAAAGGACATGGTGAGAGATTCAGATGTATTAATGAAGCACTTGACTGTTTACACTGTCAGTCAGCAATCTTTAACTTTGTAAAATCTAAACAATAGACAATAATCATATTTTTAGCTTGACTTTTTGAAGAAAAGGGAAAGCTTACATACTCACCCTGACATTGGCGTCCATCTTCCATCTTGGTTAAAGTTTTGGTGCAGGTTGTTGTTTATGTCTAAATTGTGTTTATTTATCATTCTGGGTGGGTGGGTTTTTATAGGAATATTGCAAATTATCAATATATCAATATTTTATCCAAGAATATATCACATTTTGACTCCAGGTGGGGTTTTAGGGTCCTAAAATGTGTATACTTAGATTCACATTTTTGACTCCAGGTGGGGTTTTAGTGTCCTAAAATGTATATACTTAGATTCAGATTTTGACTCCAGATGGGGTTTTAGGGTCCTAAAATGTATATACTTAGATTCAGGTTTTGACTCCAGGTGGGGTGTTAGGGTCCTAAAATGTATACACTTAGATTCAGGTTTTGACTCCAGGTGGGGTGTTAGGGTCCTAAAATGTATACATTTAGATTCAGATTTTGACTCCAGGTGGGGTTTACGTGTCCTAAAATGTATACACTTAGATTCAGATTTTGACTCCAGGTGGGGTTTTAGGGTCCTAAAATGTATACACTTAAATTCAGGTTTAGACTCCAGTTGGGGTTTTAGTGTCCTAAAATGTACACATTTAGATTCAGATTTTGACTCCAGGTGGGGTTTTAGGGTCCTAAAATGTATACACTTAGATTCAGATTTTGACTCTAGGTGGGGTTTTAGGGTCCTAAAATGTATACACTTAGATTCAGGTTTTGACTCCAGGTGGGGTTTTAGGGTCCTACAATGTATACATTTAGATTCAGATTTTGACTCCAGGTGGGGTTTTAGGGTCCTAAAATGTATACACTAAGATTCAGGTTTTGACTCCAGGTGGGGTTTTAGGGTCCTAAAATGTATACACTTAGATTCAGTTTCAAGTTTTAGGATAAGTTCTTATCCATATCTGTATGATCTTGACTTTCATTAGATCATCAAGTTATGATGTGTATTATTTTCAGGGCTGTTACTTATTAATAATGATGGAATATGTTGCAATTTGGCTTGGGGTAATAATGATGTGGATTTTAACAACTTGGACTTTGTGAGAGTTTTACTTTAACTATAAGTTTACTTACCTACATTAGAAGTTCCTTTTTAGTTAGTTAACATCAGTTTATGCTTCCCTTTTATGTATTGCATTGAGTTAGTCTCGCGTGAGGAAGTTGTTCACCAGCTTTCTATTTAATTAATTTTCTTGCTGGTTTTATATTTTATATTACTGTGTCATTAGTACTTGCAGACTAAGATTAGCACTATTGCCAGTTATGACATTAGAGTGAGTCTACTCGCACTCCCTCTTGTTTGTTTTGTAAGTTCAGGTAGGTACTTTTGCCTGTTTTTTCCCTTTCATTAAAGAGCAATATTAAAAAAATTCATTAACTCTTTCGACTGACGTGTATATCCGCTGCATAAATGTGCCTTGCCTCCCCAGTGACTGATAAATCCGCTTGTAAACAAAGCATTACTACTCCCAGTGACTGATATATCCGCTTGCTGATTATGCTCCCTGTACCCCGGTGACGGATAGATCCGCACTGTATGTTCATGTTACAATCGGTCTTATTGGTCAATAATTGGAAGTAAAAGGACATTCAACCAATCAAAATAGAGTGTACAAGTGATTGTTCTTACTAAATCCAGGGATTTTTTTACAATTTTGTACCACGTGTTAGTTAATACATGTGTTTGTAGTTGACAGTGGAAACAATGGCTTTTGCTTATGCTAGCGATCGAGAATCCGAATTTTCAGGTTTTTCCAAGGACGAACTTGACAATATTGAATTAAGAAGTGTTGGTAGTGACATTTTGAACAATCTTCTTTGTCAAGTTGGTCAGAAATTGAGACAGAATCTGATGAAGACAGCGAAGTGTGGACAAGAGAGCCACGTGCTCCAAAAGTCAGTGTTTACCGAGGGGAAGAAATAAATAGACAAACAGTGCAATGTCTGTCTGTGTATAAAGCATAACTGATTCTATAAGTACCATACAGAACTTAAGTAGTAGAAGATAGTGACTAGTTAAACATTTTTTAGTAATTACATGTATATATATGACCAATATCTTTGTATAAAAGACCGACATAAATTTTAGTGTTTACAAATAGTGTTTTGTGTTCTATTCATGGATTTTATACCAATCTTGTGGATGTCAGCAGGATAAAAGAATAAAACAGATGTAAGGTAGTTATAGCTTTTATATATGCATGGTTTTAGTCTCTAAATCAGTCTAATATACAGAAAATAACTAAAACAACTAGCCCATATCCCCAAATCATCAGCTAAAAAGTTATCATTTGGCTGCAGCAGCATCAGGCTCTGGTAGTCAGCCCCCAAATCAGCTGCAGTAGTGACCCAAGCAGCTAGGCAGAGTAGTGAGCCACTACAGTAGCATTAGTAGTTAAAGAGTTAAGAGCATACTAGATTGATATGTTTCAAGGTTGCACACCACTCCTTCATCTCTTTATAAACCCATCATTGGCAGAGTTGTCTACCCGTACTCAGGTTTAGTACGGTAATCATAAAGTGGTGTAGCTACAGGTCTCACACCACTCTTCTTCATTTGTATACATACAGTACATTATGTGACATTGTAAGTGCTCACGTTTTTCATTAGTCCGGTAATCTTTGGGTGGTGTAGTACATGTCTCACACCACTCATCATCATTTTTATAGATACAGTACAATGTGTGACATCATAAGAACTCATGCTTTTCATATTCATTGTATTGTTTATCTCCTTGTTTTCAGACTTACCAGGAAACATCTAAACAAAGTGTGGGAAAATGTGGACATAAGAAGGCCCCATGGGATTCCCACACCACATGCCTTTCTTGCACAGGCTGCAGATGTACAGACGAGTGTCCACTCAGCTGCCTCTGGCTTGACTAGTTGTGGGACCTCACTGAGAGCTGTCGGCCATATAAGGGGAGGAGGAAAGGGCCTTCCTCCTCCTCACTTTAATACTCAGGTTCTTTCTCTGGGTCCCTTGGGACTAAGAAGGGAAAATCTAGCCCTTCTTGTTTGGGATCAGTCTCTTAAGATAAGTATAAGGCCTGAAGACCTGTTTGGTCTCGGGTCCCTCCCAAGGGAGAAATGACCAGAGCAGAGAGTGAGACGCACTCCTCGGTGGGAGGAGCAGCACCCTTTCCAAACCCAGAAGAAGGACATTGAGACGTGCCTCCTGTGAAGGAGGAGCAGTGTCCTCTCCAGATCCTTAGCTCAGTGGCTCTGGAGAGAGAGTCACTCCCCCCAACCCCCGTGAGGGAGGAGCAGCATCCTCTTAGAGCAGGTAGCCCTGGCGCCACTGGCAGATCGAGCCTCCCTGGTAGGGGAGAGCTATGATTGCACTTGATTGTTTCTGAGGAGAGATTCTCCTACAGATCAGAGTCACCTGACCGGTCACTGGTCAGTGACCATTGACTGGGCACTGGTCATGGGAACCCCATTGTTATGGCGACAGAAATCAAGTCGAGACCCGACCCCCCCTTTGCCATGCTACTGGTAAACCCTGTTGGGGATTGGGAGTCAGCATACAGATGCCCAATGAGGGTAGGGGATCAGATCCGCATCCGATCTCTTCCCCTAATTCCTCAGAATTCCATATGGGATGTGGGGTCATCCCTTTCAGGGAAGTGACCTATCCTTTCCTTTCATACTGCCATGGACTTCAGAGCCCTAGCATCAAGGTAGGGTTGATGTTGCCAGTCGAAGCCGGACAACACCCTCTTACTATGTGGAGTCCAAGAGGAAGGAGCGAGGCAGGCCCTCTGCCCCCAAGCACCCCAGGAAAGACTAATAGAATCTATGTTGGGGTTTGTACTGAGAGAAGGAAGTCACAGTCAAGGGGTTACATTATTTGTCTCCCAGTGAGGCTCTGCCAAGCACGGAAACAGTGTAACCCTGTGACTGGGATTTCTTTGTCTCGTTGCAAACCCCAGCATAGATTATTTTTCTCACCCAATTTTTTTCCTTTCAAATTAAAATAACCTTCATTTTTGCAATATAATTTAGTACATTCAACACATACAGTATTCCTCAGGTACTATTATTTCCTCACATTATTCTAACGGTCATTTGGTCTTATAATGTTTTATGAAAATCTAGATAATTATCTCAGTAGAATCCAGTTATATATGCCACGCATACAAAACAAAAAAACCCATCCAAAACCAACACAAAATAACAAAAGTTTAACAGTTATAATTGTTACAAGTTGTAAATATTGCATCAAGAGCGTCTTGAGCCACATGCTATTGTTTTGTAAATACAGTGCATTAATATGAACATGTTAATGAGGGCTGTGGCAAGAGCTGTCAATCCGAAGTACACAAGTTCTACACATGAGAAAAAAACAACATAAAACATTTGATAGCGTTGCTGTATTATCACATTTAATTGATGGATGTCGTATGAAAATAATAAGTAACTCATTTTTTTTATAAAGATAACTTTTAACTTTCATCAGTTTTAATTTGGAAAAGTTCTGTGGTATTCAATGATACGATACTGGGTACACAGCTCTAACGAAGAATAAACTGTAGAACGATTGACCATATGTTGGACTATTCATGGCCAATTAGAGATCTTTGTCACTATCATATATAACTTACCTTTTCTTTGGAAGAGGTGAATCTGTTTGTTACATTTGGTGTTATAATTCATATTGATTGTAAAAATTACCCCCATGTATGAAAGACCCCCTCAAACAAAGTACCCAGCCATTGGAAATTGATATTTTATGTCCTGGAAATATGGCAAGTGTTGCTATTACTAATGCAAAGATACGCTTCAGGGAAATCTGCTTTTGGAATAACGTGTGGACAGATGACTGATCCTTTGATGAGTAAGTGCAGGATTTCTCATTTCTGATTGCATATTCATGTTTGATTCAACAGGGGTGGATGGGGTTGTTTGGCAAAGTTAGAAGAAAGCAGGTTTGACAGAACACATTTCTGGTTGTTACTAAGTTTGCGGTAGTTGTTGAGAGAGTTAGGATTTTTGTGGCCAGTGATGTGTATAGCCTGTGTGTTTGGAACTTTCTATTAGTTTCTAACATAAATATTTTCTCATGCTTGAGTTTGTAATGCATTTAGAAGCCAACTTGGGCAAGTTTAATTTCACAGCCATTTTGTTTTATTAAGATACATGTACTAAGCTTTCTTGCCCCATCTGGTGCCCATAAAAAACCATTCCTCATTTGGCCACATGAGTTACAGGGGCAAAGTAGAATGGATGGTCAGGGTCACAAAAATAATTGGGACGTTTGTTCTTATAACATTTGTAGATATTTTTACAGGATACCTGTCTGGAAAGATGGGGTTAGCCACAGGGGCTCTTATCGTTGCTTACAATTTACCTATAATAATAATATATATATATATATATATATATATATATATATATATATATATATATATATATATTGTTATATATGCACATATATTATTTATAAGTAAATTGTAAACAACGATTTGAGCCCCTGTGGGGTTAGCATACATCCTTGGTTTTCCATTTGTACGGTTCTTACATCCTTCCCAGTCTTCGTCTGTCTCTCATTAAACTCTAAATAATCCATTTTTTAAAATTTTTTATCTCAGTTGTTGTTGATTTTTTTAAGTTATTCGTTTCTCTTATCCAAAATATTTTGATAAATTTATTAAAGTATCGGTGGTTGTTTGATTTGAAAACAACTCTATCAGGCACAGCAGAAGACAACAAGGGTTTTTTCCCTTGAAAAAGTAGTTCCTAGTGCATGGACACAGTGACTAAGACAACTGTGCTGAGACAACATTACCAAGATGAGAAAAGTAAGATCAGAAAATCTGCTAGATTTCTCTGTCACATGGGTGAGAAGAGGCATCCTCATCCTCCTGTTGAGCCTGCTACTAGGGACAATCCCCTCACTCTGCAGGAGGAGTCTTGGGATGAGGCTTCCTTTACACCCAGGTCTCCATCACACCAAAGAGACAGGTCTCCCTCATGGAGGGATATTGGGTCACAAGGTGCTGCCTCCCCACAATGGGAGGAAGACATCCTGTCAGTCTTGGTGGACTCTCAGGAGTTCAACACAGAGCAGACTGAGGTGGTGCCTCCTTCTCTCTTATGGTCCTCTGCCACTCCCCCCCCCCCATTGACTCAGGTAGAGGAAGAAGAGGAGATCTGGTCATTTGACAAGGCCGTAAATGAGGTTCACCATCTTCTCCCCCAGGAATTGTGTTCCAAGCCTTCTGGGTCGGAAGACAAAAAGTTTTCTCTCCAGTTTGAAGAGACTCTCCAGAGCTACCTGCCGACCAGACCTATTATTGCTCCCCCACTCGGCCCTGGTCATGGAGCTTTCCCTAAGGTTTATCACGGGTCAAGAGCTGGCTAGACAGCATAAGTGTTTGTCAGTATCCCATTCTATGTTGAGATCTTTGGTCTCCCCAGCTAGATACAGGGTTCACCCCTGCCTGGTCCCTTAAACCTCCCACCTTTGATGCTTGACACAGAGAGGACATTCTCCATTCTTCGGAAAATCCAGAGTGATTCAAGGGGACGTCTGGACCAGAAAACTATTGCGAGCATGCTAAGTGTGAAGGTTGAAAATCACAGTGAATGTCACCAGTGGTCACCAGACAGTGATCTTGTGAAGGAAACTAAAAATGCCTGTGGATTTTATACAAAATCTTTGCAGTGAACTGTGAGATGTACAACTCTTCCTTTTTCATTTAATTAACAATATACTGGCTCATATTAACTAACTATTATTGTAACATTTTCCATCAGATTCTGAATCTGAATCATGTTCAAAATTTGTGTTTTATTATAATATGAAGAGAATACATATTATGTGATAAAATGAACTTGTTTTGTTTTAAATCCCCTTAAAACACGTAAAATATATGCCGATAAAAAATCTACCTTTTTAGAAGCCAGTCTACTGATCAAAATTTGTAAATCTACTGGTTTGAAATCCTGGTTCTGTCACAGGTATGTGTAGTGGACATTCCTACAATAAGGGTGAGTATATCCTTGTTTATACCAGTTCTTGAGGCCTTCAGCCTCCCACCGTACTGGCAAATTCAGCTATACAATACCAACAGGTAACATATTACTGATATTAAAATCTGGTTTGGGGGGATAAACTAATTTTAATGATGTAATACTTACCTGTAAATTTTCCCAAATTCCTTCCTCCCACCCCTCTCTGATGTTCCATAAAGAGTCTAGTTTCGAAATAGATGAGTACTATGGCGCATGTGCCATTGACTTGGACAGTAAACTGGGCCTGTGTTGTGTTCTGGATTCCCTCCGGAATTCTCAGTGGAGGTTCATCGATGGGAGGATGAATTCTTATTATAAAGATGAGGGTATTCCATCCCGAAATAACAAGCTATGCAATGCCGACAGGTAAGTATTACATCATTAAAATTAGTTTTACCCCCGAAAAAACTACATATTAATACAAAAACAATAATCTGTTTCTTCTCAACTTATTTCTACTTTGATATGATAGAAAAGGTATCAGGACATCTCCCCCCTGGACATTTCCCCCCCCGGACGTTTCCCCCCCGACATATCCCCCACGGACATCTCCCTCCTGGAATTTTCCCCCCCATCAAATAGGACTTTTCCCCCCCAGTCATTTCCCCCCCCATTATCTTTATACTACTTTATTTATTTATAGTAACATTTAGCTTTGATGTATACTCGCACCTCGCATCACCGTTAGTGCATAGGTATGACTGTTGTCACCTGAAATAAATGCATTATCAAATGTAAAATATCTACTTTCCTGACCTCTCTCTCTCTCTCTCTCTCTCTCTCTCTCACATACAATCATGCTTTTACTCACTGTAGAACAGGAGGTTTCTTTGAAGTATGAAGAGGCTTCAGTCTAACCTTTATTTATTGTGCATATTTGGTATATTTAAGATAAACAACAGAAGGATTAGCCATCGTTCAATTAATTGTAGTTGTTTCAGTACAGTACTCAGGCCAGATGTCAACATAAGCGGATTATGATGTAACAATGCACTGTAAAGATGGGTTTGTCAATACGAACAAAGGATTTGTTTATGTAACATATAAATTCCAGTGCATTGTGTTGCCAAGTTTGTGGCTTCCTTTCGTGGTTCCTTCGAATTTCTCCACTCCAGATCCATGATTGTATGTACAAATTAAAAAGCCAAAAAGGCTGTCGCCAAAACAATTGCCAGATGAGCGAAGCCTAAATCAGATCTTCGGTGGACATTTGCCTGAACAACCAAAGAAGAAGTACAAAGACTGTTATTCGAGAATTGCAAACATAGTCGCCGACTTCGACAATCGTGACATCATAGAATACTTAAAAGCAATTGCTTACAACATTAACTTTTAAACAATACATTTTTTTAATATGTGAAAATGTTAACTTTCTTTAACACTTACTACTTACTGCGTGTGCAGTGCTGTGCTGTGCTGTGCGTGTGTGTGTATTTTCGAGGTGAAGAGATATCTTGAGATATCTGCTTTGTTGATATCAGTTCACTATTTTGAATGAATGAAATGTCAGTTCACTATTTTGAGTGAGTAAACTATCAAATCGCTATTTTGAGTGAAAACATCATTTGTTTTGCTGTTGTGAAAATCGTATTTTCATTTTGTGATATACCGTGAATCGTTCGTTTTTTTTTGTCCTGGTACCGTATATGACAATGTGTTTGCATTTGTATTTGTTGCATTAGTAGGATCGTGCTAATTATGTTAATTCGTCCAATATTTGGACCCATACACGCACGTATCAGTCATACTTATTTCCTTATTTTCATATATCATTAAATATTGTATTTGCATTACCATCAATAGTGTTTTGTTGTTAATCCGGAAATCCCAAACTCGGTTTTCTTGTTACAAATCTTGTTATCTTTATTTCAAATAACCTTTTTCTTTTAACATAACTTAATATAAGTTTGTATAATTAAATATTAAATGAATTAAGTTTTAAGATAATGGGGGGGAAATGACTGGGAGGGGAAAAGTCCTATTTGATGGGGGGGGAAAAGTCCAGGGGGGAAATGTCCGGGGGGGATATGTCGGGGGGAAAAGTCTGGGGGGGAAATGTCCGGGGGGGGGGGAGATGTCCTAGAATCGATAGAAAAGAATGTTCTTTTTTATTCATTTATGCATTTATGCCCTGTCAAAGTAGGTAGGTAGGTGGATGGATGGGTGGGTAGGTAGGTAGGTAGGTATGTGGTTTTACAATATGTCAGCACAATACTGGCTATATAGTGCCAATTAGAAGTTCAAAATTTCATATTTTAAAATGGTTACAAGTTCAGATGCTAAAACAAAAGATTGCAAAAATATCTTTATTTAGAAAGAGGCCAATATCACTTTAGTCTGAATGTATTTTCTGCATGATAATTAACAAAGGCTACTGAAGACTAGTGAAAGTAGAGGTGAGCTGTGTAATCATTTATTACACTCTGGTTGTATGTAGAGGTGAGCTGTGTAATCATTGATTACACACTGGTTGTATGTAGGGGTGAGATGTGTAATCATTGATTACACACTGGTTGTATGTTGCGGTGAGCTATGTAACCATTGATTAAACACTGATTGTATATAGAGGTGAGCAATGTAATCATTGATTAGACACTGGTTGTATGTAGAGGTGAGCAATGTAATCATTGATTAGACACTGGTTGTATGTAGAGGTGAGCTATGTAATCATTGGTTAGACACTGTAAGTAGAGGTGAGCTATGTAATCATTGATTACACTCTGGTTGTATGTAGAGGTGGGCTAGGTAATCATTGATACACTCTGGTTGTATGTAGATGTGAGCTATGTAATCATTGATACACTCTGGTTGTATGTAGAGGTGGGCTAGGTAATCATTGATACACTCTGGTTGTATGTAGAGGTGGGCTAGGTAATCATTGATACACTCTGGTTGTATGTAGAGGTGGGCTAGGTAATCATTGATACACTCTGGTTGTATGTAGAGGTGGGCTAGGTAATCATTGATACACTCTGGTTGTATGTAGAGGTGGGCTAGGTAATCATTGATACACTCTGGTTGTATGTAGATGTGAGCTATGTAATCATTGATACACTCTGGTTGTATGTAGATGTGAGCTAGGTAATCATTGATACACTCTGGTTGTATGTAGATGTGAGCTATGTAATCATTGATTACACTGGTTGTATATAGAGGTGAGCTATGTAATCATTGATACACTGGTTGTATGTAGAGGTGAGCTATGTAATCATTGATTACACTGGTTGTATGTAGATGTGAGCTATGTAATCATTGATTACACTCTGGTTGTATGTAGAGGTGAGCTATGTAATCATTGATACACTGGTTGTATATAGAGGTGAGCTATGTAATCATTGATACACTGGTTGTATGTAGAGGTGAGCTGTGTAATCATTGATACACTCTGGTTGTATATAGAGGTGAGCTATGTAATCATTGATACACTGGTTGTATATAGAGGTGAGCTATGTAATCATTGATTACACTGGTTGTATGTAGATGTGAGCTATGTAATCATTGATTACACTGGTTGTATGTAGATGTGAGCTATGTAATCATTGATTACACTGGTTGTATGTAGATGTGAGCTATGTAATCATTGATTACACTGGTTGTATGTAGATGTGAGCTATGTAATCATTGATTACACTGGTTGTATGTAGATGTGAGCTATGTAATCATTGATACACTCTGGTTGTATGTAGAGGTGAGCTATGTAATCATTGATTACACTGGTTGTATATAGAGGTGAGCTATGTAATCATTGATACACTGGTTGTATGTAGAGGTGAGCTATGTTATCATTGATACACTCTGGTTGTATGTAGAGGTGAGCTATGTAATTATTGATACACTCTGGTTGTATGTTGAGGTAAGCTATGTAATCATTGATACACTCTGGTTGTATGTAGAGGTGAGCTATGTAATCATTGATACACTCTGGTTGTATGTAGAGGTGAGCTATGTAATCATTGATTAGACACTGATCGTATGTAGAGGTGAGCTATGTAATCATTGATACACTCTGGTTGTGTGTAGAGGTGAGCTATGTAATCATTGATACACTCTGGTTGTATGTAGAGCTATGTAATCATTGATTACACTCTGGTTGTATGTAGAGGTGAGCTATGTAATCATTGATTACACTCTGGTTGTATGTGCAACTAGTCCCACAGTTTTTAATGAATTGTCCTAAAATTCTGCAAACATCATGGACATGTCGTAAATGTGCATATCATTCTGTCATCATGCTTTGATGCGTTTTTTTAAAGTACTGGAAAAAATAGCCTTGAAAATAAAAACCATTTTCCATCAATTTCCCACAAAGTTCAAACCATGTAATTATTTCTGGATTGAGTTGATCATATGTCAGGTGTAGTCAAATAAAACAAAACCATGTATTCATTTAGGTATGTACATGTAATATGCAACATTGAGCCAGCTTGGTTGCTGATGCAGTTCCCATCTGTAGCAAAACAGATGATCTCGGCATAACTGATATGCCGTATATACTCGTGTATAAGCCAATACCAACTGCAAACTGCATAGACCCAGATCTGCAATTGCATAATGTGCCAGCAGATATGGGTCTATGCAGTTTGTAAAGGACTAATCAGTAGAACAAACAACATAGATCCTGATCTGCCAGCGCATTATGGGATAGCAGATCAGGGTCTATATTGTTTGCATTTGTACCCGGATTATACACTAGTATATATAGTACATGTAGCACAATCCCAACTATGTACACTGTCTTATGGCAGCTACTACTTCGTAGCACTACCATAATCATCACAGACAGACAGACATCAGTTGGCCCACTTACTAGTATATAGCTTGGAAATGAATTCGCAAAAACAAACCCTTAGTGTTCAGTCATACTACAGGTAATGTGGTCTGAGAAACAAATAAAAGTTGATAGGTGATTCTAATAAATAAATAAATTATAATTCTCATGAATAAATAAATATAAAAAAACCCAAGTAATTAGATAAAATAAATGAGACAATATAACCAGCTTTCTAGATCTGAATTATTATAGCATGTAATTTTCAAATATAGATCAATCTCTTTTTGTTTTTCTCACTCTCATATTTACAATCTAATACAGTATTTGCTGTATACTCATACAGACATTTATGAAAATGATTAAAGTGGCAGTTTTGCATAAAAATAATTTTGACTTAGAGTTTTGGAGTTTGTGATGCCCAATTCAATGGGAAAGTGAAACGTGACATGTCATGGTGTAAAAAGTGTCATGCTAGCTGGGGACAGTCTGTCATGGAAACATGTCAGCTCACTTGAAACAATTTTTCTGTCAGAGACAGATTTTGAGTGTAGCTTCTAACTTGGCCATTTGCATGACTGGGCAGCTATTCTGTTAAAGGGTGTATGTCTACAGACTCCCTATTATTGCTTCAAATTTGAGAAAATCAGTTTTGTCATGTGTAAAGCTCAGTAATATTACAGTTTATTCTTTTATTGAAATGCATGCCATTTGATACTGTTCAGTATATCACTGGTCAAACAAAGACATTTCGTGGTCATAAAGTTTGAACATGATGTCATGTTGACATAATCTTGTCTCACTCTTGAGAATCACCAGAGGATATAGATAAAGTGCCCAAGAGTTGGACAGGTTACAGTGTCATATAATGGGCACTATGTAAATAGATGGACATGAGACCCTATCAAGTTTTTATATGTCCACTGTAAAGATGAGGGTATCTTGCTATGCTTTGTCCATCTGTTTTGTATGTCTGTCCATCTGTCCATTTTGATTCCTGCACAGTAACTTTAATTGTAGACTATCAATCTTGACCAAGCTTCTTTGTGGAAAGTTCCACTTGGGGTAAAAAAGAATCCAATTGATTGTAGTGTCAAAATCTAAAAGATTAAGGTTATTGCAACTGAAAGAACAAAAATGGTTTCCAGATAATAACTTGAGTTCCAGACCATGTACCTTCACCAAACTCAGTGGAGGGAGTCAAAAAGTCTAACGTCAAGGTCACAGAGGCACAAGGGAAAAGGTCTTGGACAGGGTTGTCCTGGAGTTTGACACATATTTCTGATTACACAAAAATTCCAACTTTATGGACTGTAGTACTTGTAATGTTGTGTGCTTGTTGTCACATTCACAGATATTTAACAAGAAAACACAGACTCATTATACACACATGGACAGAAATGATTTATGACAGATGTATAGCAAGTTTGAAAATGAATCTTTGCCATGGATGTGCAGATTCTTTAGTGGTATTCCTTTATTTTTACAGATGTTAGTCTGCTTGCAGAAAAGGTGCTGTTCATGTTACAGGCTAGATGAGGAGGAGGAGACCCAAAGAGCATCTATAGGACTTCTCCACCTACTTGTCTTGTGCGACCAGAACCTGGCACTGATACAAATGCTTATCCAGAGTGGACATGGTGATGTGAATGCCTGCACAGCCATCTTCAAATTCTCACCACTGTATTTTGCTGTGTCAAAAAGCTCACAGAATGTTGTCAGACTTCTTCTTCACCATAATGCAGATGTCAATCATGTTATAAACAAAATTTCTCATAGCACAGCCCTTCATAAGGCCATAGCTGTGGAAAATGAGGAAATTGTAGAAATGCTGCTACAAACCAAAGACATAAATGTGAACCTCAGGTCCAAAACTGATGATACTGCCCTTAATTTAGCTGTAAGGATGGATAAATTTGTAATTCAGCTTCTAGAGGCTGGGGCATTACCGAAATTGGCAGGTCCCCATGGACACACATGTCTCATGCATGCAGCAGTTCGTAGCAATGCTGAAACTGCAAAACTGTTAATAACATATGGAGCTGATGTGAATGCAAAGAATGACCAATCAGAGACAGCCATTCTTTTCGCTATCTTCAGAGGTGGGCACTTGTTTTTTAATTTTACACCTTCCCAAAGATGGAGACTGTTTATGTTCCCAATTTTCCCATCTATTTTCTTTCCATCTTCCTACTTCATCAAGTAGACCATTGGTGCAAAATAAGATGAGAATTCTTTATTTTAGACTCCTTGTCCCATTGGTAGAAAAAATACATATGTGAAATTAAATACTCAAGTTTTATGTAAAATGGCATATCTTATGCAAGAGAAAACCTTTGAGATACAAACTCCAAGAGACTTTTCTGAGTTTTCTGTTACAGCAGGTATTATCTACAACATTTAAAACAAATTTTCTTCCATCTTTCTGTCATGCATGAATTTATATGTATATATCAGTATTCTATCAGTATTCCCAAGAGACAATAGAACACCATTCCAGTTGATTTTCTTGTCTGCATTGAAAACACTTGTTTATAAGATAATTCTTCAAAGCTAAAAATATTATTTACAACATTATTGAAGTACTGTTCCATACATGTAAGTCTAATGTTATTTACAACATTATAGGTGTACTGTTCCATACATGCAAGTCTAATGTTATTTACAACATTATAGGTGTACTGTTCCATATATGTGGGTCTAATGACCAATGTAAAGTATTATTTTAACAAATCACTTTCTTTTTATGCATGTAATATATTTTGACCATAATTGTGCACAATACATATTACAGTAATATCATTTTAATAGCAGCAATACCATACCTGCTGCTATTCCATGCTTTCTTTTCTGGGACTCCTAGTCCCCAGTTCAAACTAATTATTCCCTCCTCCAAATTAGAGGGTTAGAATTGAAAAGAATATGTTGCCAGTCTGACTCCTTCTTAGTCATAGCCAACACATGGAATATCTTCCCCTTTTTACCTTGGACTACCTGCATAGTACACATGTGCCAGATTGCTCATCGAAATTCACCTTCATTGTTGTCTTTAAACATCTTTTAGGCCAATCACATATCTTCTGTGTCAGTTGAGTGTTATCTTCGCAGTCCTTGCTTTATTTGAGTGTTTTCTGTGTACCTTTTGTTAATTTTGAAGGGTTTTTGCACTTTGGTTTTGCTTCAGTAAATTGTAGTTCCTTTGCTAGGGTAAGTATTGTCTATCCTGTTTGGATTCCCTGATTCTTTTTTTTTTGTGTGATTTTTTTTCTCTTACAGAGCATAAAATGCTGTCTTGGAAACTTCTCAGGTCCTGCTGTACCACAACTGGACCAACTGGATGATGTTATGATAGCCAACTGGACCACAGCAAGAAGACTTGAAGTGGAGACACTTTTTGGAGTTCTCATCACCTCCATATGTCACATAGGACTTCAGGGACCAACAACACAGTTTCTTGCTAGTGTCTCCCATTGAAACCATCCAAAAAGAACGCCCACCCTGACTGCTCTATGGGACTGTCTCCCAAGTTCTTCAAGCAGGTGCAACCTCAACAGTCTCACAAGTAGCCTCAGTTCCAAACTCCCTCCTGTCCATCATTTGCTAGGCATGGCAGTAAGAGAGACCAAGGGAGAAAGTCTTCGGACTCCTCCCACTTTCCCAAGGAGGGAGGGGTCGGCCTCTCCTGCAGCGTCTACCTCTTCCAGCATCTCATTAGGTGCTTGTCCAGCCCTCTTTTCAGGGGTTTGGTTGGCCATAATTTGACAATGTGTAGGTCCATTCCACTTTAAAGGACAGATACCAGCTTTATTTCCAGGACAATCCTCCCCTATCGTGGATGCCCATTTTCTTTCACCAGTCCAATCTGGCTCAGTTAAGGTAATAGGTACACGAGCAACCTATCTCGAGTTTTTTGTTCCTGGATCTTTCTGGTGTTGAAAAAAGGAAAATAGGTTTTGGCTCTTAGGGAAGAATGTTTCAAGATAGAGACAACCACCTTGGTCCTACGACTGGGTGGTCTCCAGTCTTCATGGTGAATACCTTCACATTCTCATCTTCGCACCACACAGCAAATATCTCCAGTTTTGTCTCAACCTGGAGGTATTTCAGTTTCAAGCTCCTCCGTTCTGCCTCACCTCCACCCCCAGAGACTTTACCAGGGTGATGGGGGTAGTAGCAGTCCAGTTGAGGTCTTTAGGGATCCCCATCCTCCAGTATTTCAATGACTGGTTGATGCACAACGTTATCAGGGATTCTCTTCTGAAGGACCTATCACTCTGTTGCTGTATGGTGACTCATCTTGGTCTCATCCCCAACCTAGAGAATTCAAATCTGATCCCTTTTCAGGACTTGGTATATGTGGGGATGAATTTCATCACGGGGAGGATTTGTGTTCCTCAGGAAAGGATCAACCAGATCCTGTCACTCATAATGGGTCTTCTGGCAAAAGACCTCATTGTTGGCTCACCTTTACCTATCTCTTTTGGAAGTTCTGAACTCTGCTAAAGACTTAATATCCATAGGGCAACTTTACTTGTGCCCACAGTTTCTGCTTCAAGTAAGCTGGAAACCACACATGGACCCACTATCTCTTGGGATCTAACATTCACCACCACCTGCATTGGTGGCTAAATGGGGACTGGTTTCTGACTGGAGTTCCACTTCACACCCTCAAACCCCACTTATATCTGTACACCGATGCATCAGATTTGGTGTGGGATGCTCAACTGGAACCAGAGGGGATATTTCTTCAGGGATTTTGGTCTTGGAGAAATAGCAACTCTTCATATAAACTCTTCATATAAACAGCTTGGAAATGCGGGCACTGTTCCTAACCTTACAGGGGTGTGTCAACCTCATAAGGTGTCATTATGTTATGGTCACCTCAGACAACACATCTGAAGTAGTGTATCTCTGGGATCAGGGAGGTACAAATTCTCGTGTTTGTGTGGAAGTCTGGAACCTAGTCCAATGGGCAGCCTTGGAGGGAGATAACTCACCGAATCCACCATATTCTGGGCAAAAGGAATATCCTGGCAGGCAGTCTGTCCAGATGGGGCCATGTGGTTCTGATGGAATGGTCTTTGCACCAGTCACTAGCAGCATCACTTTTCCAGCTTTGGGGGAGAGCCTTAGTGCACTTGTTTGCTACAAGACTGAACAACAAGCTCCCTGTTTATGTATCTCCAGTACCTGGTATCCCCACTACAGCCCCAACAATTGTGATTCATTGACCTACTTGACCTGTTGTTAGAGCTTAGGAGATTACCACATAGGAGGGACCTGCTGTTGCGGCACAGAGGGTCTTTCCTCCACAACAGCTCACAGATTCTCCACCTTCATGTTTGGCTCATCTTGAGCGATCAATCCACCAAGACCATTTTTTTAACAAGGTTGCCAGCTGCATCATCTAGGCTAGGAAGTGCTCTGCTTCCAGGGTTTACGATGTTAAGTGGAGAATGTTCTGTAATAGATGCAGAACACAATGCATTGATCCTAGCTGTCCCCATTCAAATAGAATTGCAAACTTTCTTTTCTTACTTTCTGAAGAAAGAGAATGTTCTGTGTCTACTATTAGGAGCTGTAGGGCAACCCTTTCTAACACTCTCAAGTTGTCCAGGGGTTCTCCCATTGGATCGGACCCTCAGCTTCTGATCTCATCAGGTATGTTGAGCTTCAGAGACCAGTATCTTGCTCACTAATGCCTAGATGGAATCTGTCATGTGTTCTTTGTGCATTGTCCAAACCCACTTATGAGCCTTTGAGTGAAGAATACTTGGAGAACCTTACCCTTAAAGCTGTTTTACTGCTCTCCTTAGCATCAGCGATGAGAAGGAGTGAGCTTAATGCCTTGTCAGTGGAGAAGGGTTGTTTACAGTTCAGTGGTAACTATGATTTGGTTTTTCTTCTTTGCCAACTTTGGTTTCTGGCTGAGAATCAGCTACCTTCAGTAGCTCCACTATTGAGATTCCCAGTCTCAGTCATATCTGCACTGGAAGATGATCAAGATAGGCTCCTTTGCCAAGTTAGGGCTTTATTTTTTTTTTTTGCATCCTCTTAAGGGAGAAGGGAGGGTAGGAATCATCTCTTTCTAAATCGCAAGGGTTCCTCTGGTATTTTGGCGGCCACCATTTCCAGGTGGATACTCCTCACTATCAAGATTCCCTCACCAATAGGAACCTTGCTTGGTATTTTGGCGGCCACCATTTCCAGGTGGATAATCCTCACTATCAAGATTCCCTCACCAATAGGAACCTTGCTTTCATTAGAATTAAAGCCCATGAAGTTAGGGATATTGCTATACCTTGGACCTACTTGAATCACTTCTCTTTGGATGATGTTATGATAGCCATCTTCTGGCAGTCTCACACTACCTTCTCTTTGGATGATGTTATGATAGCCACCTTCTGGCAGTCTCACACTACCTTCTCTTTGGATGATGTTATGATAGCCACCTTCTGGCAGTCTCACATGACCTTCTCTTTGGATGATGTTATGATAGCCACCTTCTGGCAGTCTCACATGACCTTCCCTTTGGATGATGTTATGATAGCCACCTTCTGGCAGTCTCACACTGCCTTCTTTTTGGATGATGTTATGATAGCCACCGTCTGGCAGTCTCACACTACCTTCTCTTTGGATGATGTTATGATAGCCACCTTCTGGCAGTCTCACATGACCTTCTCTTTGGATTATGTTATGATAGCCACCTTCTGGCAGTCTCACATGACCTTCTCTTTGGATGATGTTATGATAGCCACCTTCTGGCAGTCTCACATGACCTTCCCTTTGGATGATGTTATGATAGCCACCTTCTGGCAGTCTCACATGACCTTCTCTTTTGATGATGTTATGATAGCCACCTTCTGGCAGTCTCACATGACCTTCCCTTTGGATTATGTTATGATAGCCACCTTCTGGCAGTCTCACATGACCTTCTCTTTGGATGATGTTATGATAGCCACCTTCTGGCAGTCTCACATGACCTTCTCTTTGGATGATGTTATGATAGCCACCTTCTGGCAGTCTCACATGACCTTCTCTTTGGATGATGTTATGATAGCCACCTTCTGGCAGTCTCACATGACCTTCTCTTTGGATGATGTTATGATAGCCACCTTCTGGCAGTCTCACACTGCTTCTCTTTGGATGATGTTATGATAGCCACCTTCTGGCAGTCTCACATGACCTTCTCTTTGGATGATGTTATGATAGCCACCTTCTGGCAGTCTCACACTACCTTCTCTTTGGATGATGTTATGATAGCCACCTTCTGGCAGTCTCACATGACCTTCTCTTTGGATGATGTTATGATAGCCACCTTCTGGCAGTCTCACATGACCTTCTCTTTGGATGATGTTATGATAGCCACCTTCTGGCAGTCTCACATGACCTTCTCTTTTGATGATGTTATGATAGCCACCTTCTGGCAGTCTCACACTGCTTCTCTTTGGATGATGTTATGATAGCCACCTTCTGGCAGTCTCACATGACCTTCTCTTTGGATGATGTTATGATAGCCACCTTCTGGCAGTCTCACATGACCTTCTCTTTGGATGATGTTATGATAGCCACCTTCTGGCAGTCTCACATGACCTTCTCTTTGGATGATGTTATGATAGCCACCTTCTGGCAGTCTCACATGACCTTCTCTTTGGATGATGTTATGATAGCCACCTTCTGGCAGTCTCACACTACCTTCTCTTTGGATGATGTTATGATAGCCACCTTCTGGCAGTCTCACACTGAGCACTCTTACTGTAAGTTTAAGTCCAAATTTTAAAGTCCAGTTTTGTGGAGGTCATCAGCCTAACTTGTTAATTCACCAATGCAATTATAGTAGCCAGTAATGTATTACTGCTATTAAAATGTAGTTTTTGGGGAGTAAGAGTAAAACTAATTTTGATTAAGTAATACTGTACATACGTGCTACTGTTGTAAAGATTTCCTCCTTCCATCATGCTCTGATATCCTGCTCTCTCTATTCAAATAAAAAGAGGAAGATATTTCACATATTGGCTATGACTAAGGAGTTAGACTGGGATGATGTTCTTTTAAATTCTGACCCTCCAATACTAATTGGAGGAGGGAATAATCAGCTAGAACAAGGGACTAGGAGTCTTGGAAAAGGAAAGCAATGCAATAGTAGCACTCAAGTATTACATAACTAAAATTATTTCCCCCCATACATACAAAAAAACTACATTGTATGCTAGTGATTTGTTATAAAAATAGTTTCAGTTGGTTGTTAGGCTTAAATAGATGAAACTGTACCTCGACAATATGTTTAAGATTTAAAGATATATGTATGGTATGCTGGGAAGGCAGTGTTTTACAAGTATATGCTAGGGTACTCTGATCACTCAAAGAGTTCATATGAAAATTATACACAATTCTAAATGGCATATATGGGTGACTGTTTTACTGGAACAGCCTTAAGTAAAAATTATTTTAGCTGTGAATGATTATTTCAAAAACATGTTTTCAATGCTGACGTGAATATCAAGCAGTGAGAATGGTATATAAATTTGCCTACCATAGCAAAAAAGATAAATATACTTTATAACTGTTGTTAATAAAACTTGTTTTAGTGTTTATAAGAATTTTCAAGAAAGTCTTTTAGAGTTTGTAATTTAAAGGTGTTTTCATACATGAGGTATTTATTATTTTGATTGTACTTGAATATTTTAAATAACACGTGCATTTTTCTATTTGTGGAACAAGGAGTCTGAAATAAAGATTTCTTCTTGTCTAATAAAATGTAAGCTGTACTTTTCAAAGAACAGTGTTTAAATTTACATGCGTGAACATGTTCACTCATGTCTCACAGCTTTGGTTACATTTTTTAAAAATATGAATACAAGTATTGCTGTACCCCTATGCACACGGTACCTATGCACACGGTACAATTGCTGTACCCCAATACACATGGTACAATTGCTGCACCCCTATGCACATGGTACAGTTGCTGTACCCCAATGCACTTGTTACAGTTGCTGTATCCCTATGCACATGGTACAATTGCTTGTCATACCATGTAACAAGAATATGAAGAACATAGATATTTAAGTTCCAGTTAGCTCTTTAAAA
Organism: Margaritifera margaritifera; assembly: GCA_029931535.1. Taxonomy (NCBI): domain Eukaryota; kingdom Metazoa; phylum Mollusca; class Bivalvia; order Unionida; family Margaritiferidae; genus Margaritifera; species Margaritifera margaritifera. The sequence goes on from JAQPZY010001606.1 coordinate 5,146,913, forward strand.
AGTGTCCAGTGTTTGACACTGTCAAAACGTTACTGTCAATAAGAAAACAAGGAAAAAAGACAATATCATGCATTGTATAGTAGTTATTAGTAGTTGTCTGTGGAGTAATATTTCTTTAACTCATATTTGGTTGTCTTAAATGGCAACCTGCATGTTTTTATAGTATAATATGTTAAACTACTTTCAAAAAAATTTCATTAAAGAGATATTGCCCATTTTTAGCTTTAATGGTCTTAAATCAGAAGAGCTTATGGGACGGTCTCTTTCCAATTGTCCGTCTGTCCATTAGCACAAGTTTATTATTGCTACTCCTCCGAAATTACTTGGAGGATTGCCATGAAACTTTACACACTCATTCATCCCATGGTCTATTTGGTTGAAAATGAAAATGGTGTTGCTCAAACATCCAATATGGCTTCCACAGTGACCATCTTGAAAATCTTGTTATTGCTACTTCTCCTGACTGGATGATCAAATCAACTTGGGGTTTTCACAAAAGACTTCTTATGATGTCTAGTTGGTCCTAAATGAGAATGTTGCCAATTTGATGCCCAATATGGCCACCTTAGTGGCCATCTTGAAAATCTTATCACTACATCTCCTGAACGAAAAGTAATATTAACATTGAGGTTTTCACCAGAAGACTTCTTATGATATCTAGTTAGTCCTAAATGAAAAGGGTGCTTCTTGTACATCTAGTATGGCTGCCACAGTGGCCATCTTGAAAATCTTGTCATCACTACTCCTTCAGAATGGATGGTTGTATTAACATGGGGTTTTTACTAAAGTGACTTCTTATGATGTCTAGGTGGTCCTAAATGAAAATGGTGCTGCTCAGACATCCAGTATGGCCAACACAGTGGCCATCTTGAAATCTTGTCATCATTACTTCTGAATGAATGATCATATCAGCATGGGGTTTTCACTGAAAGACTTCTTATGATATCTGGTTGGTCATAAATGACAATGGTGTCGATCTGACTTCCAGTATGGCCACCACAATGGAAATCTTGTAATGGCTACTTCTCCTAGATGGGTGGTCATATCAATATTGTGCTTTCACCAAAAGACTTCGTATGACGTCTAGTTGGTCCTAAATGGAAATGGTGCCAATCTGATATGAAAATCTTGTTTTTATTACTCCTCCAAAACAGAAAGTCATTTCAACATGGGGTTTTCACCAAAAGACTTATGATGTCTTGTTGGTCCTAAATGATGTCTTGTCAGTCCTAAATGATAATGGTGCCAATTGACATCCACAGAAGCTAATTTGAAAAGCTTGTTATTGCTGAAAAATATCAGAGATGGTTTCAACACTCAGCAGTTACAAGGAAGAAATGGTTTTATCATGAATTACTGGATATTCTTTTCAGCCAGTAGAGCATCAGTCCCTTCGAGGGACTCAATCTTTTCAACAGGGTAACATTTACTTTTGTATTATTTTCTGGCATAAAATGGTAAACATTTAAAATGAAGTGAAGGTATTAAAAACAACATAAAACCTTTTGTCAGAAAATGTTAGGTACTCAGCATGTAAAAAGTCAGAGCCATTTGCCTACCTTTTGATTAGCTATACCACATTCAAACTGGACATTAAGACTGGTTCAGTTAAACTCAAATAATAATTTCATGCTTGCAAAACATAGTCCTTTTTTCAGTCATTACAACACTATTACGTAAGGATTAAAACTAATTCCACATTTTATTGATTTTCTTTTGGACGTTGTTCCAATGATAGACTTTGACAACATGGTATTTGTGAATACTATGTCTAAGAGTATTCCCAATGAAGAATTAGAAGGATTATTGTATGCTTGAATATAAACAAAAATAATTTCAAATGTCATTTATTATAGAAATTTTCAACAACTATTTAGGAAATTATATATATTTTGCAGAGTTAATAATGACCATCTAATGACAAGATGTAAATTCCAAAAAGTAAAATAACTTGTAATGGCATACAATATGCTTTTGAGAACTTCTCTTATAGTGTTGTGACTATTTTGCAGAGACATCTTGTTGATGTGTCATTGAAGAAGTTCCAACTCATTGATGTAAATTGTCCCTTTTAGACATCATGTCTTTATATTGTCTCTTTGGACATGATGTCTTTATATTGTTCCTTTGAAAATGATGCCTTTTATTATCCCTTTGGAGATGATGTCTTTATATTGTCCCTTTGGACAAGATGTCTTTATATTGTCCCTTTGGACATGATGTCTCTATATTGCCCCTTTGGACATCATGTCATTATATTGTTCCTTTGGACATGATGTTTTTATATTGTCCCTTTGGACATGATGTCTCTATATTGTCCCTTTGGACATGATGTCTTTATATTGTCTCTTTGGACATGTCTTTATATTGTCCCATTGGACATCATGTCTTTATATTGTCCCATTGGACATCATGTCTTTATATTGTCCCTTTGGTCATCATGTCTTTATAAGCCACCAGGGGGTAAGGATATTTTGAGAATATGAAAGATGTTTTTGTTAAGTTTGATGATACTTTAGTGGTATTTTTGAGATGTTAGGTCAAAGGTTTGTTTGGGTTACCATAGATACTCTCATAAGAGTCAAGTTCAACTGCAAACAACATAGATTCTGATCTGACGTCGCATAATGCACCATCAGATCAGGGTCTATGTTCTTTGTTCTACTGATTGCTCTAAACAAACTGCATAGACCCAGATCTGCCAATGCATTTATACAATGGCAGATCTGGGTCTGTGCAGTTTGCAGTTGGACTTCTAAGCGAGTATACATGGTACTTCTTTAGGCATTTTTTAAAGCAACTGATTGACAACAAGCAGTAGAAAACACTTTCATTAATTTACACACAGAAAACTAGGCAAACTTACACAGATTCTGTGGTTGATTCTCCTCAGTGCCTGCTAAGCTGCAGTTGAACCAGAATTGATCCTTCCCATAGCTACTCCAACTGAAAGTAAACACCAGGATGGTTTTTTTGTTGTGCAATGGATGATTTTATTAGTCCTAAACAAATTAATGAACACAAATTTTGTATTTGGTTCATCTTTTAAAATAAGAACAAAAAAAATGTTTTTTGTTTATATGTATGATTAAGCCTGTCACATTGTCAAATTGAAAATCATAATTAAGATTTGTCTTTTTATTTTAGATGATTTGAATTTAATGAAGATTTTACTAGAGGCAGGGACTGACCCAAACACGCTACAATCAACAGATGAAAAAAATTCCATCCTGCTCCTCACAGCCTATGATGGTCAGTATGACTTCATGAAGGCCATCATTGATGATGGGGCTGATGTGAACCTTGAGAATTCGATGGGGTACACCCCAGTGCATATTAGTGCATGGAATGGACACTTGGACTGCGTAAAACTCTTGTTGCAACATGGTGCCAAGTATGATAACCCAACAAAGGATAAGAACACTCCATTAGCACTAGCCTGCCATGGTAATCACCCAGATGTAGTTGAGCTTCTTCTTCCTCTTGGCTGTAAAGTCAACAATGCTGACAAGGACCTGGATACAGCCCTAATTTATGCTACATATAATGGCATGACAAGCTCAGTTCGGTCCCTTCTGAAGTTTGGGGCTGACCCAAACCAGGTCAACAGTGCAAACTGTTCTCCTCTTTGGAATGCAGTGTATAACAAACACAAGGAGATTGTCAAGCTTCTTCTAGTGGAGAATGTGATATTAGAGACTGCATCTGTAGGAAGTGACCAACAAGCAAGGTCAAATAACCCAGTATACATATATCATGAGCCAAAAAGTCCGCTGTGGGTGGCAGCAAGCAGAGGGGCCACCGAGATCCTTCTACTGCTAATTTCAGCTGGTTATGACATCTACAGAGAGAAATGGCTGTATAATGGAAACTTTCCAGAGGAGTTTGCAACAAATAATGTAGACAAGATTCTTATCAAATATGCCAGCTCACCTCCGAGGCTTCTTTCTCTGTGTCGAAACTTTTTCCGCAAAACGTTCGGTCGAAATGTGATTAAACATGTGAAGTCCTTAGATATACCCCCTACTCTGAAAAACTATTTAACAATGCAAGCATTGATGCAATCCAATTGATATTTTGAAATTTTTGTTTTGAAACTTTGCTCGATATGAATTATTACCCGTCAGAACCATTTTCATTACTAAAGAAACAGGGGAGAGAAATCCTGCAGGGATATTAAAATATAGGAGACAAACACTATTTGGATACATGTTCTTTGTGTCACAGAGTGAAGTAAAATCTCACATACTTTTGGACAATCTCACAGTCATGCCCTGTGAATGTGCTTTCTCAAAGAAAATTTAATTTCTTTTGCTAAATTCTCTAAAGCTTATATTTGAGATATTTATGGTTAATTGATTCACCTGAGAGACATACATGAAGTCATAACCTAATGACTATGTCCTTCATAAGAGGGTGCAGTTTGGGTAAGCCATAAGTAACCTATATTATATCAATGATTATTTCATTGTTATTGTGTGTTTACACCTTGCAGTTTGTAAATAATTCCCATTTGTGAAGGTAAACTCAAATAACAGTTAGTTTGCATTTTGTATCCATGCACCTTAAAGAACTCAAAGAAAATCTCTCCAAAAATTATAAAATCTCAGAATATTTTGCTATATATTATGACAGGTATGTAGAAAATATCACACACATGTTTTTGTGACTTTCAAGTACAGTCTAGTATTGTTTATTAAATTTTCATTTATGCAGCGAATGTTTCAGTATGATGTCATAACTAGGCAAGATTAATTAGAAAATCACTGATAATTAGACCCATGTATTTGACAATCCAGTATATTTTATCCGATGCCTTTAAGTGTACTGGTTGGTGTAAGAATAAGGAATAGATGAGACCATACAGTGCAACTACCACTAGCTGTCATTTTGTCCATTTTGTCTGTCATTTTGTCCATTTTGTCCGTCCACCTCTGTCCATTTTGTCCACCTCTCATACCAGGCCAACAGTCACTGTAATAGATCCTTAAAAAGAAAATGTTTATATGAAAGGGTTGCATAGAATCCTTATTTCACCCAAATTTGTTCTCCATTACAATTGGGCCTTACAATTTCAAAATAATTATATTAATCAGTCACACATGATCCTAATTTCAGGTGAATCCATTCACCATTGAAGAGAAAGTCTTTAAAATTCCACTTATAATCGGAAATGTTTGAATCTTATCATTGCCCATGTTACAGTCTTGATGTTTTGAGAAGCCAGAAACTGACATCTTTGTAGATGCTATTCTTTTCAATTCTCAATCAGCACATGAACCCAAATATTTATGGACAGATAAATACCTCCAATAAGCTGTCACCTCCCTTTAGCAGCCAAACTGACCTCTTCCCATGTGTGACCTTGTTAAGTGAGGTTGCACTCAGTCTTTTGAAAATTAAAGAGCTCAGGATAAGCAGCGTATTTGAATATTTTACACAAATCGACTAAATATGCATGAAGAAAATTTTACTGATTTAAAAATTATGTAAAACATTTTGATTTTAAGCATTTCGTATAAACTGGTCAACATATTGCACCTGCTGCAAGCACAATCCATGTTGTATGATGGCACATTCGATCAATAAATATAGCATGCCATCAACTCAAGTTCCAAATGTTTCGTGCATGTTTGAAAATATAGTACTTGCTCACGTTGAAAACGCTCACTTACTTAGAGCCATATAATCAAACACACCCTAAATTATTCTTATAGTAACTAAGTCACATGATGCAATCATATTGGCAGGATTAACATCTTGATGTTTAATACTCAGTCTGGTAACGCAAGTCTGCATCTTGCATGTTTTGCAATGTTCACAAAATACCCACTGAATTTCCGAAAATGAAATTAGTTCTAAACCAGGAAGTAAAATACAAAATTTATTAAATTCTTATCTAGAGCTCTGAAATGAGTATTTTATGGAAGTATTTTGTCATTTATTGTATCCACTTTCTATGGGGTTTTCATTAATCTGGTTTAAAACAATATTTCTGATTTTAAAAAAACAGTCTCGTGATAATTGCCATAAGTACAAAGTCCAATCAGCTATACCAACCAGAAACTTAACTTATTGAAGTTCAAAAGGTAACTTTACAATTTTTACTATTATTATGGCAACCATAAACAATATGGCACATGTGTTAGCATCGTTTGTAGTATATAGCTGGTGATTTGTTTTGTCACTAAAATCATACTTGGACTGTAGAAATAACAAGTACTGACCTTTACTTTCCTGTGCACCTCCAGCTCTCTCTGTCCCTTAGGCATGGTCAGAGTCATTTGAAAATCTTGGTTAAGGTTGTGGTTGCAGTTTTTCTGTGTGGTTGTTTATCTGCAAGCCTTTGCAGGATTCCTGTCATATGCGGATTGTAGCATCAACAAGGATTGCCTTTCATTTCCATGCACCCTCAGCTTCCTCCTTCCTCTGAGGCAAGGTCAAAATCATTTGAAATCCTAGTTAAATTGTATGTTTTGTTTTTTTAAAAAGTGAAATCTTCAGTTACATGAAGCATTATATCTGCATCATGCAGGCAAGACATACAATTCCTGGACTTTTTTATATTGATATGAATGCAGTGAAAATTATTATCCATAATGTAAATTGTACTAAATACTGTATATACTCATGTATAGGCCAATACCAACTGCAAACTGCAAAGACCCAGATCTGCCATCGCATTATGCAATGTCAGATCATGGTCTATGTTGTTTGCATTTGGACCTGGCTTATACATGAGTATATATGGTAGATGCACAAGTCTGCACTGCATTGTTTGGTTGGTTTGGGGTATGTTGCATCTCAATTGATTTTTCTTACCTAATCTTTGCACACACTTAACATTTTTTTGGGGGGTGGGGTGGTTTTAATGGCATGTTTAACACATTATTGACTATATCACACAGATGAAATGGGGGCTAAAAGCCTTTCCCAAAAACACACTGAGGTAGCTGATCCAAGCTGGCCTGGGTGGGTATCAAACCCATGACCAATGCATTACTAGTCTGATGCTTCACCCACTGAACTACTGTGGCTTCCTATAAGGAAGATTATTTCACCTGTTTTTCAATCATGTCCTTAATTAGGCATCGTCACTGAATTAAAGGTTCTTATTTCTTTTGAAAAAAGTGTTTTGTATCAGTTATGTATAAATGCAACTGCCATTTCAAAAGGGAGAAATTCCCATATGAACTATAATTGTAAAATACACCCAGCCCCAAGATTATAAAGATATTCTAATACTTGAACTCAAACATGACTAAATGGCTGACATTGAATTGCTGACCAATTAGGCCATGTAGTCCTTAAATGTTTTGAGCACAAAATTTCAACTCAAACTCAAAATTTAAGAATTTGTTTTATTATGAATAGAGATGGTTTTATAAAAAAAAAAAGATGAAATTTCATGTCTTTTCTCCCATAACTTCAAAATTTCAGTTATCAAAGAACTTTTATGTATTGTTTTTAATTTTAGCATTTTGAGTGGAGAATTTTATGACTATGAGGCCAAGTGTCAGAATTTAGAGTTGAGTTGAGTTTCAACAGAAGAATTTTTTATAAAATCTTTTTGGCCTGGCCCAGTAGTCACAAAATGTATGAAGCACAAAATTTGAACTCTGACACAAAATTTAAATTTTTGATTTAAATCCTTTAAATACAAGATTAGAAAGGTAGAATCATGAAGATTTCAGAATAAAAAAACGAACTTTTGTTTTACGTATTTGCACACTTACTGCTGACAATTGTTTTTTTATCTTTTTTTGGTCTTGAGTTTACGTCAATATTAATATTTATATCAATTTAGTGAATTCATTTTTCGTGCTTATCTACTTTGTGAGTAAGGGACTTGTTGATGCAGAATTGATTTTTTGACACCACACAACTGATATAATAATTAATTAGCACTTTCTGGAAAGGTCTGGTTCTGTTTTATCTTGAATTTTTTAATACCATTCATTCTCATAGATAAAAACAAACAACATGACATAATGAATGTCCAAACTTAATTGTAAAGGAAGTGACAATCTGAAATGCCCTCCGACAGATTGTACAAGTATGTTTTGGTCTCTGTCAGTAGCAATTGTCAGCATTAATGTTTATGATAATGGTATTGTTTATCATGTCAGTATTTTTTATGATACTGGTATTATTTATGATACTAGTATTGTTTATGATATCAGTATTGTTTATATCACTGTATTATTAGATACTGATATTGTGTATGATACTGGTATTATTAGATACCAATATTGTTTATGATACTGGTATTATTAGATACCGAAATTGTTTATGATACTAGTATTGTTTATGATATCAATATTGTTTATGACACCAGTATTGTTTATGATACTGATATTGTTTATGATATCGGTATTGTTTATCATATTGTTTATGATACTGATATTGTTTATGATACCAGTATTGTTTATGATACCATATTGTGTATCATATCAGTATTCTTTATGATAATGGTATTGTTTATGATACTGGTATTGTTTACAATACTGGTATAGTTTATGATACCGGTATTGTTTATGATAGCAGAATTGTTTTTGATACTGTTATTGTTGTACCAAAATGGTTTATGATACTGCTATTTTTTATGATACTGGTATTGTTTATGATACCAGTATGGTTTGTTTTTCAGTTTTCTTACAGTGTGAATTATATTGATATAGATCATATTTATATAGTGCTGCAAACTTTATTTTGCTTTATAACATGGTATTAAATAACATCATTATTATGTTTGTAACTATTGATAATTTAATTCATTATAAGTTCACTAGTGCTTAAAGATGTAACATATTAATTTTCTTATAATTAATATCATTGACCCAATTTAATTATTTTCATAAGAAAAGCATTGCTAGTTGTAGCTTTACCAGAATAGCTTATGGGATGGCCTGTTGTCTGTCATTTGTCATCTGTTTTCTGACATTCGACATCTGTCAATCAGCATAAGTTTGTTATCACTACTACTGCTAAACTACTTTGAGGATTGTCATGAAACTTTACACACACATTCATCCCAAGGTCTAGTGGGTCTTAAATGAAAGTAGTGCTGCTCAGACATCCAATATGACCACCACATCAGTCATCTTATTGCAACTTCTCCTGAATGGATGATCATATCAACATAGGGTTTTCACTAAAAGACCTTTTATAATGTCTAGTTGCTCCTAAATAAATATGGTGCCAACCTGATGTCCAATATGCCTGCTATGGCAGCCTTCTTGAAAATCTTGTTATCATTACTCCTCTTGAATGGAAAGTCATATCAACATGGGGTTTTCACCAGAGGAATTCTTATGGTGTCAGTTGGTGCTAAAGGAAAATGGTTCTGCTCGGACATCCATTATGGCTGCCACAGCATCCATCTTAAAAATCTTATTGCTGCTACTCCTGAACAGATGATCACATCAACATAAGATTTAACTTAAAACTTCTTATGACATCAAGTTGGTCCTAAATGAAAATGATACTGATCTGAAGTCCAATATGGCTGCCATCTTGAAAATCTTGTTATCACTACTCCTCTTGAGCAAAAAGCCATATTGGCATGGGGTTTTCAGCAGATGACTTCTTATGATGTCTATTTGGTCCTAAATGAAAATGCTGCTTTCCAGACATCCAATGTGGCCACCATGATGACCATCTTGAAAATCTTGGTATAGCTGCTCTTCCAGAATTGATATTCATATTGACATATAGTTTTCACCAAAAGACTTCTTATGATGTCTAGTTAGTCCTAAATGAAAATGGTGCCCCACAGACATCCAGTATGGCTGCCACAATGAACAGATTGAAACTCTTGTCACTAAGTTTCCTAAATAGATGGTCATATTGGCATGGGGTTTTCACACAAAGTCTTCAAATTGTGTCTAGTTTGTCCAAAATGAAAATGACACTGATCTTACATCCAATATGGCTGCCACAACAGCAAATTTGGAAATCTTATTGGTCAAGAACATCAGAAATGGTTTAAGCATTCAGCATTAAAAAGAAGAAATGGTCTTATCTGAATTCCTGGAAATTCTTTTCGGACAGTAGAGTGTCAGTCTCTTCAAGGGACTCTTGTTTTGATTACAGGTTTATGAATTAGATTACTTGTGAAGTTTAGGTCACCATTTATTAACTGTAACCTTCTACAAGATGATTATATATATGATGAAAAGTTACCTAAACAGAGTGCTTTCCCATTTTGTCAGGATTGATTCATTGATTGTTTGGCTGGATTGCAAAGTAATGCTGACTTATGGATTGGTGTCTGTCCAGAAGTTTGTCTGTCCATTTTTCAGGCATCAAAACTGAGGTTAGTGTGTTTAGGTCATTCTCTGAGACACTATTACTTGTAAAGTCACATGACTTGGCATGTATGTAATTGTTTCATGAGTATACTACAGCCATTATTGAAGACTGTTGCCATGACACATATTTCATGCTTTGCAATCTGGCCATACTGCCATTGGCCATTTCCTTGTTGATTGATTGATTAGTTGGTTTAATGATTAATGTCTCACTTTATTGATCTATTGATATGTCTATTTATGTATCTATATATTTATTTATTTTAATTTTTGTT